>JAQMCX010000058.1:2390052-2408412 GCA_029814765.1 Acanthurus leucopareius | reverse complement strand
GGGTACTGCCTTTAGCCAAAATTCACACACACACACGCACACTTATCCTAAATATTAAGTAATAAAGAAATACACTTCAAAACAGAAACGAACCAAGGTTGTCAAACAAGGACATTTCTCTTCATAACCCATAATTATGAAGAGAAATGATCTGGATTGTTGTTTCTGGGCAGATGAAAGCTTGTGCTTTTCTCGGTAAACAACCCCCCACATAAATTGCCAAAAAAAGTGACTCCCTAGTATCCACAGTCACCTGAAGATGCCATGAACGTTAGTGGTGGGAGAAGAATATCACTCACTGGTGAAACAGTTACAAGCCCAAGTTGAGGATGTAAAGTGGTCTCCAGCACCATGGGATTGAACATAGTGATTCAAAAGGCTTATTTATCAAAAAATATTTTAAGTTCTTCTTAACCATGATGCAAATAATAGGGCAGTGATGACTTATACTTAAATCAAAAACTCCACAAGAAATGATTATATCACTCCTTGTTGCCATGGAGTTTGGCCAAGGCACAGCCCAAAAAAGCAACACAGCCATTTCCCCATCTCACCTCCCATGGAAAGAACTGCTGCTGGCAGGTGCAATGCCAGAAAGGAAGCAGTGAAAGCAGAGGGCGTTGGACTGTACAGCAGAAGCTGGTTTTAGGGATGTGAAATGTCGCCTTGCTGGGGGGTGGGGTGGTGTGTGTGTGTGGGGGGGGGGGGAGACTACATTAGACTAGTCATATCTAAGAGAGAAGTGCTAACTAAAGAACATATAAAATTTATTTAAAGGAAAGGGATAGTCTGTATATTTTGATGTGGGGTTGTATGAGACACTTAAGCCTAGTCAGTGTCTTACCTGCTGTAGATAATGATCAGCTCACCAGCAGGAAACAGAGCATAGTATTGCTGCAAAGGATACCAAATACAACCCGTCCCTGAGCCACCAACAAGACCACCCATCTAAAAAATATATGTCCCTTTACCTGCCTGCTACATTTTTAAAATTTTTTGGAGCTCTGCATTCCTGTTAGACAGTTGTTTTCTTTGGGGTCTACATTCTTCAACCGCACAACATCCCTGTTTGTACAGCCGTGCACAACGTCCGTTTTCTGTCCGTACTCCGATGCATAGCGATGCGTTTGTAATTTAATTAATAAAGAAGCTCATGAAGCTGTTACCACAGAGGCACAAGAATAAAGGATTCAACAGAACTATGATCCTGTCAGTCTGGCTACAGTGCTGAAAGGAAACCTTTGGTTGTTCTTGTTTTATCCAATTAGTGATATGTAAGAGACCCCTTTAGCATTGCAGAGAGCAATCCTATAAGTTTGAATACTCTCTGAGTAGGCTAAATTAGAATAGATCATTTCATTGTATGGAAAATCACCATGTCCTTTTATATTTTTGCAGTGCCTGGTTTAAGTTGCAGGGTTTAGGGTTTTAACATGGCTAGCCACCTTCGTTTGTTAATCTTTTTCAGCAATAGAGTCAAGTGTCATACGCATGGAATCTACATTAATATCAACAGAATGATCAGTTTGGGAGGTACTCAAATCAACAAAGGCATTCTCTGTTATATTGAAACATCACACTGAATAAAATTAATTAAATGACCTCCTTACATGTATCCTATATAACGAATAGGATGGGCTTCAACTTTTGTCATGTTAGGTGTGACAGAGAAAGAGGAGGGCTTGGTAATGAGTTATAATTGAGTTTAGGTTGGGGTTGATAAATAAACCAGTCAAAAATAGCCGTCACTCCACTTCATTGGCCAATGCCTCAAGGAGTGTGTTTTATTATGACTGGGAGGAGTAGCTTTACTTAGGCAAACAGATTCTTTATGACACAGCCAGTTTTCAGTTAGACACAATAAATCAATATGATAATCAGAAATTTAGTAGTTTACTAATACAGCTTTAGATAACAGTGCTTAGATGACAGTGGGGGACGCCACACTCAATGGGCTTATCTCTGGTGGAGATGAGTTTGCTTAAAAGAAAGTATTTTAGGAAGAACCCAAGTATCTGGAGAACTTAAAAGACAGAAGAGCTAGCTAGGATTATAGGATAAGAATTCAGCATGATGTGAATAATCAATCTGTGAGCCACACTCAGTCATTACACACCAATAATGTAAAATACAGAAGGGAAAAAACACATCAGACCAACCTGTGTCTGGTTTTGTGGTGGCACTTCACTGTTTAAACTGAGTTTAACACTGAACTGTAAGGATTATAAGCAATTCCGCAAATATATTTGTTGAACAGATGCTGTTGAACTAGTAGTATGCTAAAAACATAGTGTACACATGCCAGTGACATAAAGATTATAATCTACTTAGTTTAGTTTTTCAACAAATTTTAATGCATTTTCTGGTTTGTACTGTTGTCAGCTGCTTTGGCCTCTGTTTCATAAAAACACTGCCACTTACTGAATTGTCAATTCGTATTTAGTTCTTGAATAGTCTTTATTGTCATTGTACAAGTACAACGAAATTGAAAGAGTACAATGAAATTGAAATATATAATACTGTATTCTGATTAGTTTACCAACAAAGAACTGACCTCAAACTACTAAAGACTGTCTACATAGGGCTCAGGTGAGTCTGTTTCTTTAGAGTTCAGAAAGAATAACAATTTCACAGCGTCAGGTGTTTCCAATTTTTTTAACTAAGAGATTATAACTTTTTTATCTCACTTCAAGGTAAGAAGTCATGGGGCCCTATTGTACACCCAGTGCAAACGCAGTGCGCCAGTGGCGCAGATGGCATTACTATCATACACACAACCCAAGTGTCATTTTTGCCACTAGTGTACGTTAGCAAATCCACTTGCACTGAGTCTGTGTGATGAGGGGCGGGAGGGGGGGGTCTGAGAGTGAGGAGGCGTAGCTCGGCGCATTTGCTATCTTGCACCAGGCGCACTGGAGTCAAAGGCGCCTCACGCTTAGACCAGCCAAAACCTGGTCTAAAGGCAAGGCACAAACGTAAAACAGTGTGTATACTTAAGATACGGCCAAGGTGCTCACACACGTCTCCCAGTCACACACACCATTCTTTTCTGTTTTCGCCTCTCAGCAGTGTAAAATATTTATGTGTGTTTTGGACATATTTAGTAAAGTTAGTAAAGAGTCCTTTGAAAATATATTCCATCACAAAGTATACATTTTGAAGTAAACAGCATGCATATAGGAGCGTGTGTATCTTATGTTTGGCCAAGCCGCACACAAACCTTTATTTATGTGAGGCCTCGCTTCATGTTAATAACAAATTAGGAATTATTGTAATCATAATGCCAAATTAATCTCAATGGACAGGACAGGATCACAACTGTTGGATCGTCTTTAACAGATCGGTCGCTGACAGCTGGAAAACCTTCAGTGTTTGTGTCAGCATATTTATTTGATCAGAAAAACAAGAATTAAGTAATAATTACCTATAACATGAACCCTGAGCCAAGAGTTCTGTCTCCTTACTAGTGAATCACCTTTTTTTGTTTGAATTCAATATCAACAAGCGGCTGAACAAAAAGCAGTCCTTCCACCATTAATTATTAATTAACCACATGTATTCTATTCACAAAATGAATTTAATTTTTAGGTGTGTACTTGTGTGTGTGCGTGTGTGCCTAGGTATGTGCGCATTTGCCTGTGCAGGCGAAAATATATTGTAGAAATAGATATGACAAAATATGGAAATGTGTGCTTTCAAACGATTTGACTTAAGGGGGGAATTAGCTGAGAGCTGTCTGACACAATACATTCATTGAGCGTTGTCCCTGTCCCGCCGAATAAATGAATGAATGAATAAATATATAAATAATTCCTTGTAGTTCAGCTGTCTGTTTATGCTTACGCTGGGTGTAAGATAGAAACACACTTGCGCCACAGGTGCATGGCGCAACCAGTCTTTAAAGGTAATGAGAGCATATTCTCTGATTGGTTCATGCATTTTTGGCCAAAGAAACACCCATGAAACACCCATTAATTGGACCATCCACTGTGTGCCAGTTGCGCATTAGGCTTGGAAGAGAAGGATACCTCTGCTGCTCCTGGAACAAGGCGGCAAAGGTTGAGCTGAACACTCCTCTGAATAAATTAAAATCCCTGTGCCACATGCCCCATGCTTGTGCTGGGCACAAGTGTAAGATAGGGCCCAAGGAGTTTTTCCTTTGGAGTCTGATTACAGGGCTCTCTTAGATTCAGATAGTGAAGGGTGTTGTTATTTTTCCCAAAGCCTGTGTCGTGATTAATTACATAACTATCCCTGAGACCGAATAACTTCAACATTCACACAGACAAACAACCCTTGAAGACCATTAGTAAAAAGTTTTGTCATATCAACCAGCCATCTTACATCTTTTAGCCAGATGGCTGCCGTCTGAGGAAAAATAATACCAAACTTCACAGAAGTCTTGAAACAAGCTGAAACAGTCAAATATTAAAAGTGAACAGCTTATATTTAATTGAATTATTTAAAGTTTACTATCTGTGCACCAGTGGCACAGTGTTTACTTTCAATTTGCAGCTATTGTTGTCACAATCTCATGTATTGTCTGTTTGCATTACATCTTTGTGTTGTTCTGTCCAAATTATTTATGTTAATTTCCCTTTAACCTCATTATCCTAGGACATTAATGTTGCTTTCTTTTTTTTAACAAAAAAGAAGGCATACCACATTTGCAGTTTGTCTGTATTGAATCAAATTAGCTGATTTTAGCACAAACTGCCGTTCCATTCTCCATAACTGGGTAAGTTGATCCAATTAAAAAGAGAGGGCTGAAAACAAATGTTAAGCCCTGCCTCAATGAAAACACAATTAATTAGAATAAAATGCAGGAAAGCAAAGTACATTATACACACTTTTTTGTGGCATTCTCAATAAACCTCCAGTTTTTTAGCCCTTAGAAATAGTTGGATGCAAAATAAGGTTGTTTCGATCTCAGCTCCATGATTCTGTTTCACTTATTAAATCTATTATTCCACACAGTTTTTTAAAAAAACAAGAGACTTTTTCAATTCAGGTGTGCAGTGGAGGTTTTACACCTTCCCTTCTGCTCATGTCTTTCTTGTCTGCCTATGTTTGCTCTGTAGCTCTGAGCTGTTTCTGGTCTGTTACTCTATTGACATTGATGTAAACTTCATAACAATCTAAAATAATTCACCTTCTACATTCTCAATCCATAGGCTTTTCTTGGCTCATTTGCTGCCTGTTAAACACATTATAATCCATCAACATTAATTAATTAGTTTGTGAACTTTTCTAAAACAGTTTAGATCTTTATTTTAAATTCAGTCGTACTCTTCAAAGTCCCGTTGTATTACTGAAACTGATATATTGAAATAGAAACAAGCAACCTATATTTTTTTTACTGTAGTTGTTATGTGTCCAAACACATAAAGTCGTACAACACTATGAAGAAATTCTTTAGAATAAACCTTGAAAAATGCAGTATAATGCAATGTAATGACATGTTTTTCTACCAACAACGCACCATGTTACAACCAAACAAAAAGTAACCATGATAGAATTGATAAATTGAAGCAGAAAAAAAGAAGTCCTTCAACATCTGTGAAAACATGACCAGTTCTTGACCAGTACAGAAAAAATAAAGGTATAAGAGGGAAAATACTGACACACATTATGAGATAATATTATGAGAAAGGAGGGACAGCTGTGTTGACTGTGGATAAACTCTAAATGAACATAGCATGTCAGAAATCCAACAGAACAGCTGGTGTTTCTGTTTACAGTACAGCAAAACAGACTTGTGTTGTTTTAATTAAAAAAAAAAGTCAGCAATGATAATTGCAACCCTGATCTGATATCATACCGCACATAGTTGTTGATGTATTCAACAGAACAGCAGGACTCGTACATCCTGTCACCTGCAGCACTTCATGCTGCAGCTCATTGTGACTGCTCCTGTCTAATGCCTCACCACTGCTCCCTGACAAATTTAGCACTGATCTACTGTAATAGTGCTAAACTCAGTGATAAATACATGTTCCTCGCTGTCAGTGCTTCACACTAAAAGCCACCCTGTGTTTGGCAGCTGATTTGTTTTAATGAGGTAGTCACACTTAAGTAATTTTTGTTCTTTTTTTCCCCCAACAGCAGCTACATGCAGTCAAGATACAGTGTAAATAAAATGTGCTTGACAGGGATTTCCCTATAAAACTGCAGTACCCTGGATGGTAACTTGAGGCTGGCTCAAAAAGCGAGTCTGACACTGTATAACTTTTATGATAATGACCCACTCTTAAGAAGAAATAAACATATTTGCAAAACTAATAAATAAAAATAATCCTTTTGCTCTATACAGAAAGTCTGTCATTCATTGAAACTATATAAGGAATTAAATTCATATGTCATTCATTAAATCATATATCATAATAAGGCTCAAAGTTATTCATAATTTAATGAGAGGATGGTGACAGCCATAATAAAAGCTTGAGGCCATGTCTATATTCACTGCCTGTGAGTAAAACTCTGAATGTCACAGAGGAGTCATTGATTGACATGTCTAAACTGTAATACAAAATATGATACAATGTGTCAATTTTGGTAGCATTTGAATGACTTTAGGAGATATTGATGTTAATTGAGTGATAAGCTTCTGAGTATATCACCAAATGAGTGGATGTGCTGAAAAAAAAAAAAAAACGGCTCTACAGGATGTATTCATTCATTTCATTAATTGTTCTCCATAACCACTCGTCCTATACAGTGTTGCAGGGGAGCTGGAGCTGATCTCAGCTAACATTTGGCAAAGAGCTGGTACACCCTCGACAAGTCATTAGTTCATCTCAGGGCTGACAAATGGAGACAAAAAAAATCACACTTATGGGCAATTTAGAGTTACCAATTAACCTAACTTGCATATCTTTTGGGCCATGGGAGGAGGCCAGAGTACCTGGAGAGAGCCCTCGCAGACACAGGGAGAAGATGCTAACTTCAAACAGAAAGGTCCTGTCCAGGCAAGGTCTCAAACCCAGGACCCTCTTCTTTTACTGATTTTCTGAACTTGTGTATGTGATTTGGAATGCAAAAAATCTGTCTTTTCAGGCCTTGCTTCCTTCCCTTCCTACCCCAGTCATTTAAAGAATGTCCTCAGGCCTCCTATATCCTCAAATCTACCCCTGCCTCAATCCAAATTATTCATTGATGTATTTATATCTTATTTTTTATGTAAATCCTTTGAATTATAATAATAGAAGTGTATATGACCAGTCATATTTAATTATCAGTCTAAGTCTGTGCTGAGAAGCAGTTTGCTATTAATGTTTTTAAATGTAAATGTTTCTAAAACTTTCACAACAGGAACATAATCTCTCAGAATGTCATTGTATTTACTGGCATTTGCTTTGCTCTCCAGGGGGTTCAGAGCATCAAAACCATGCCAGAAAAATGCATCACACACTGAATGAAGCTGCCAAAAAGCGTCAGCACAGGGACTGCAGGCTTGTGAATGTCTTTTAGCATGCAGTACACTCAGAGTATCCCCCTGCATTTAATGAGATGAGAGTAAAGGATGATTCAGTTGACAATGTGAACTTTGGTTCACAACTAGTGGAAAAAAAAGCCTCTGGTTCCGGAACCATTTTACCTGTAAACCTGCATGTTAGGTGTAACAAGATGTTCCTGTATGCTAATCTAAGTTTCACAGCTGTCAAAACACAGCTGCTACAGACACTGTCTGCTAATGCCTTACAATTGTTTTGAGCTTATTATTTTGTTGTTGTTGTTTTTGTCATTATTGTTAGTTGATTTCAGGATAATTAAAACCGTAACCGGCACATGTTAACACCTAAACATTCTTTGGGTTGAGAGAATACAGCATCTAACATAAAGGCTAAGACATTTTTTGAGTGTTAATCGGACCTTTTAGTGTGTTAGCATGCTAACACTTGGTAATTAGCAAAAAAGGTCAAGTGTAGCTGATGCTGATGGAAGTGTCAGTTCTGTAGGTACTTGGTCCAGACAAGTATTGGACAAATCAAAAGGCAATTTACAGCCACTGTTATAACATGATATAAACAAGACAAGAAAGACATTTGTGATACCACTGAAAAGCCGAGGAACTGTAGTTTATAGCTGTACAGCTTGTATGACTTTTTAAAGCATGTTGATTGCATGAAATATTTTAAAAAGTTATAAAACATAAAAAATGATTGAAATCTTTATCCCTGGTGGCTGTTTAGGTCTCTTAAGTTTAAATAACACAAAGAACTCTGGGCACATTCATTCTTGCACAAGTGCATGCACAGACACACAAAAAAGGGCACAAACACAGGAACAAACACCCACGCACACAAGAAAAAAACAAATGGAGCCTTTGCATCAACAGCAAAACCAGCTCTGACGTTAAATGCTCTGACCATCTCCTCTTGTCCTGTCTCCACTGAGTTAGGGAAGAAAAAAGGAAAGCTAGACTTAATCATCACCAATGACAGATATCATGGCAGAGTGTCCACTGTGCAGAGTTTGTTCTCTCACTCTCTCTCTCAGTTCTTTCAGAGGTACTGCATCAGTGAAAAAAAAAAAAAAACAGTTTTGGTCACTGGGTTCTCATGTGATACTCCAAAAATGAAAACAAGGTCATACAAAGAGGTGTCACGCAGTATGACATGCTTAATAATGCTTTTGGTTGCCATTTTAAACAATATTTGTACTTCAAAACAGGTGTGCCAGATGCTTTCAGTGCCTTTTTGGTGTTTATTTTCAGGTGATAATACATTGATGAACAGTACATCTACCTATCTTATACTCTGGACCTTTTACAAGCCAAAAAAACATAACGAGAACACAATAATCAGTTAAGTATATACGCTAAATGCAGAAAGACAGACAATGATAAAAATAAAATAATACAAATAAAACATCAAGCTCCACATGGAATTCAGAAAAAAAAACTTACATCACAGTCATGTAATTAGGGATGTGATGTAAGTATAGGGTTGATGGGGTGATCAAAAGTTTAACTGCTCAAACAAGGCCTGAACGAGGGACCATGCTGCATAAAACATTCAGGTTTTACACAGGTTAGCTTAGTATGAGTTTCTCCAGTCTAAGCCAGCCTAATAAGCCTTTAACTGAATGACTGTTGGAGGGTAGAAAAATAAGTTTTACAAAGAGCCAACTACCCAAAAAACTGGCATACATTACTGTATCAAATTGGACACATGATGATACACAGCTCACTACTAGAATTTCAAAGATAACAGTAAAGGGGGAAAGTTCAAATTACATGTAAATAACCCATGAAAACATTTTGAAATTGATCCCTTGGAATCTGACAGTTTAGGTCATGACCACAATTTGTGAAATAAAATGGTTGATTTCAGCTTACAGCAAGGACAATTAGGGTCAGTTTTAGGGAATAAACAGTAAAGCTGCAGACCAATGATTGTGGTAAACTACCTTCCAGTGGATAGGGAAATATTTTGCAATAAAAGAGGATGAGTAGTTCCTATCTAGAATGGCGTTCCATGTTTCCTCATCAAATTCTTACCCCAGGTCCTATCTCTATGTTCCTTAAAAACACTTGTGGGTTCAAGAGGCCATCATTGGTTTTTTGTGTAATTTAGAACATGCACCTCATTAAAGTCAGAATATCATTTAAAGGGATTCCCATATATATGGAAATATGAGTATTTTTGCAATAAAAACAACTTATTGAAGCCCTTGTAAGCCCTGGAAGAAACATTGACATCCTACAGTGTTAGTATCAGAGCAACCTTTCAGCCTCCAACGGCCCTCTCTTATACCCTGAAATAAGGGTATAAGCATGAAAGACGGTCACATTGCCATCTTACCGATGTAATCCTTTGTGTACTTGGTTGCATTATGTTGCATTTCATTTTAATGCATTGTATTATTTTAAATAAAAGTGCTGCGCCAAGATAATACTTCTATATGTTTTAATGAGTAGCACGTTAAGATCAATTAATCATAAGCACACTAATTTCTAGACTAAGTGTAATTACCATAAACAAGTGACACCATTATGAAGAAGATGGGCAGATGTGTATTTAAAGGACAGTGTTTCACAATGAGTGCTTCAGAATGGAGCAGTGTGAATATGTTTTGAGGAAAATACCTAACCAAAGCCTAAAGACTTTAAAAGCTATTTTAAATTGAAAGAGGACAATGAATAATGACTAATGAAAAAGGGATAACAATTCAGTCAGCCAGTCCAATTCTTTGGTATAGAATAAAGTTTCTCAACAACTATATAGTTATGAAATTCTGCATAGTCTTCCATGATCTCAGAGCAATAATTCTAAACACTTTGCTTTTTTCACAGTGTGATGTTGGTCAACGTTTTGGTTTTGGGATGACTTCTGCTTAAGCACCATTATGAACTTTAATGATCAAATATTCATTAACATCAGCTGTACATGAAAATTTGCAAATTACCAACTGTCACAATGTGTGTTAACCAAAATGAATAGCTATGTTTAAAAATTTTAAACATCATTCATAGCTCAAAGCATATGTGTACCTAGGCACAGCCTTAGAGAAGCGCAAAGGTAAGATCTACTTTGTCCGCAAAGTTTTAGCAGCATGTTAACAGCAAAGCAGCAGCTACTTCAGACAATCGTCAGTCTCTACACTAATCTGTCCAGCCATGGTGCTGCTGAACGTACACTGAGCCCCACACAATGTCTGCAGTCAAACATTTAAAACAAAGCCCATTGCAGTAGGGCTTTAAATTAAAAGAGACTCTTCCAAAGCAATGCATTATTTATTTATTTTTTTAAGGAATCCACTAACCTTGATTTGAAATGCTTTTACATGGCATGTTTTCAAAATTATAAAGTATAAGAACAGCTCACTGCCACCTGTTGCTGCCAAAAGTGTTCTTCAAATTAATTAAAAAATATTACTCATTTTAATGTTTGAAATAAATGTAAAAGCCCAGTAGCAAAGCTTTTGCTGTTTTCATAAACAAAGATCTAAAAGTGTTTTAACGACTCAGTATACAAAAAGTATTGCTCTCTTTACTGTTAGTGCAAATAATTAAGACAACAGGCAGAAAATGTTGTGAACTAAATCATGATGTTCAGTCTATTCCTTCTCTACCTGTCTCACCTAAACTTACCTATTTAACTGACAAACACACTAACAACCCCCCGACCAGCAACACACATCCACAGACAGCAGGTGGAACTGTGGCATCTATCGTCTTTATGCAGCCTCGCACTGGCTCTTATTTCCATTTATCACAGTTACAGCAGTTACTGAACACAACTGGATTTGAAAAAGTATGACACGTTAATAAACCACCTGTGTTTTTTTGTGTTTGCGTTCGTGCAAGTGTAACTCCGTGTGTGCGAATGTTTTACCACCTGTGCTTGAATGCGTACACAGATGCCTATTTGCACTGGTTTTCATGAGTCTTTTTATGTGATGGCATGATATGTCATTGGAATAAATACAGAGCTATTTGCATATTAAGTGATTTGTCAGAGAAGTCTGTCTGGGTGATAAAGTAAGTATTAGAATCCTGTTGGCTCTCATATTTATTGGGATTTGTCCTCTTCTCCTCCTCCTTGTCATTTTTTTCTTTCTTCTGCAGCATGTTCATTTTTAGGGCCACATTTTTATCTTGTCTTTGTTTCTCGTTATTCCTTTATCCGCTCTTTCTCACAAAACTTTATTTCTTTTCTCTGCATGTTTCTTTCTCAATATAATTCTATTAATTTTCTCATTATGTCTCTCTGCTATAAACTTTACTTGTCATCACTGTTGTTGGCAAGTCCTTCTGTACTTTTCAATAGATGGATCATTTCATTACCTTTGATTAGGAATAATTATGCATGGCCATTTCTATTTGCATTTCTATGTATTTCTATAGAATGCGTTATCAATTTATTATAACTTTGAAATGTGCAGTGCCCTCTAATGGATTCCATTGGTAATGCTCCCCTCAAATAGCATGCAGACATTTTCTCACTGAAAGCTGCAAATTCATAGCCAGCATACGCGTGTTTACTAGTGTCTCTAAAAGTAGAATAGGAACCAGAACATTGAGCTGTCAGGCTTTTCTTCTGTCGAACTTACTCTCCTCATATTTAAGAGTTGGTCTAAAAATGTTGTTTTTGATGAAGTTATGGTTAAGGCAGGCTTACCTTGCTTCAGCCTCTGGATACAGAACTTCCTCAACAGAACTCTTCTTCATCACTATCTCTATGCATTCATGTTGCACTAATATATGTTACTACCCTGCAATCTGCCCAGGAGTCTTTTTGCTTTTTCGTCACCCAGGTTTCCATAGGTGCTTGCTCTGCCTTGGTCATGATCATGATCTATTGTGGTCTCAAGATTATAACTGGTACAGTGTTTAAATGTATTTATTTTTATTTGAACTTTTTTTTTTATAATATATCCATACTAAGGAAGCATACATTACTGGGCTTTACCTCCTAACCCCCTGTCAGATATATATTTTTAACAAGGGGAAAGGCAAAGACAGGTCTTATCACCAAAACTTTCATAGTCAAGAGGAGATGGCTGCTGAATACCTTGCCACCCGGCTTGGCCTTGAGTCATTAGCTAAAGGCAATTATCGTGGTTAATGTTTGTGTCAATTTTAACGGATTGCATTGTAAATGCACGCTCTCAGCACATTTTTGAAAAGCTTAGCTTCTTGTGATTGACCAAGCAGCTTTTCAGATCAACAACAAGCAAAATGAAGACACAAGGACAATCTTAACTCAGCAAAGATGCCTAAAAATGTTTCACAGATTGATAATATCCCAGCATAAATAGTCCTATTACACCTGCAAAAGGCCAGATGATTGAATCTAGAGCAATATTTGGTCCAAAACCCATCGTATCATCTGTAAACTGAATTAAACAATTTTGAAAAATTCTGGAAACATTTTAACCTAATAAAACAATTGCTAAAATCAAGACAGATACAGACAGAATCCAAAATATTAACAAAATATTAAGAGTACATTAAAAACCTAAACCTTGTGTATAAATTTGTTGTTTTTTATTCATTCATATTGTTTCTAAAAGACAAAGAAACAACACATTAAGCGGATTGATTTTAAAGCAGTGACTTCAAAGCAGTTTGCAACAAGTAAACAGAATTCGGAAAAGTACAAAAATGTAATAGCGCTCTTAAAGTGAAGAAATCCTTTTGGAATGTTTGAGTGTAGAATGGATATTATGAAGTGTTTGATAATACATTAGCCCCAATTTCAGTTGGTGTGTTTGCAGAAGCCATAGAGAAAGAAGGTCTTATAAAATTAAAAAGGAATTGGAATTGGGATTTTGAGACTAATGAGTGTGTTTAATAATGATGCCAACATATTTGTATTGGTCTTTGCTAAAAGATTAAAATCAAGATTTGATGATATTATTGGTGTAGAGTTGGATCTAGATTTATGCCAGGCAAAATCATAATCCATAACATTTGATTAATATTGATTAATCGTCATAATAAACAACAACCTTATTTTATTTGCTGATTTTTTTGAAAGCCTTCGACACTATCAAATGTATTGGATTTGTTAATCACTCTTGGGGTGCAGGATACAATAGCTTAGTTAAGCTGGCATATGGTATGACTCCTGGGTTTGATATTGGTCGTAAGATTAGACAATGTTGTCCTCTGAGCCCCCTTTATACCGTTTTGTTACATAAATCATGGCTGTACATATTAAATAAAAATACAATAAAAAAATACAGGGTCACAAAAATCTTGGGAGTTATCATTGCGAAATCAGCCATTCTGTACAGACAGTCTAGCCAGCCCCTGACTGTGCTGCTGAAAGGACAGCTGACTGTGAGAACAGTGATGGTCACAGTGTAGGATGGGGTTTGTGTCAATGGATGTTTTAAAAGTGGCTATATGGTGGCTGTGGCTCAGGAGACAGAATGTGTTGTCTTCTCATCAGAAGGTCAAAGGTTCAATCTCTGTTTCTTCTGTTCTGAAAACCTAAGTTTCCTTGAGCTGACTACTGAGCCTTAAATTATTCTTTATCCAAATTCTGTTCCACTGGCATATGATATTTATTGGTAAGATTTTCTGATGAGTTAGTTGGCACTGTGCATTGAAACCTCCTGCAATTAAAGTTTGAATGTGTGTGTGAACAAGTAAATGTTGTATTGTAAAAGCGCTTAAAGTAGTCAAAAGACTAGAAAGGCCTTTATAAGTGAAATCCACTTACCATTTACTTGTGTGATGCTGATTTCTCATGTCTTGTGTGAATGTGATTTAAATTTAGAGTTAACCAACAAACATCCGTAATGCTGAGACCGACATTTTCTCCAGTCACTGCACCTCCTGCAATATATGTTGTTGCAAGGTACATTTGCCACAGAATGGAGAATTTACCAGCCCCCCCTGATTTGTTGCATAGTCAGTCAGGCAGGTGTCTGAGTACTTCCCTGGGTCCATCACCATAAGCCCACATTGCATAATTTACTCTATGTAGTCCAAACTTTTGCAGGAAAAGTTGACTCTGTGAGTCACTATAGATATGTTTGGGGTTGGATTGCAGATTCATACACACAGCATGAGATAAACAAATATTTTAGAGGAGCACTGGGTTTCCTGTTGTCATGGTGCAGCCAACCAAAATGTCCATTGGCATTGATCACTCAAACATCAGGGTATAGTATAAATATTTGAATACTGAAGTGATGATACTTCAGAAGACTCTTCAGCTGAATGTAGAAGTCAGAAAAGAGTAAGCCAGCAAGGTTCTCCGTCTTTATTTCTTTAATCTTGAACATGTGGAACATGTCAAACATGTCGCCTCTTTTTTTTACAGGCACCTTTGACAATCTACGCTTTGAAAGCACACACACACACGCACAGACATATATAATGCAAACCCAACTGAGAAAGATAAAAGCAGGCATTCAGGATCTGCATCAAAGCTGTTCTCTTTTGGGATGTGTATGAACAGCTAGCCTGAGGTCTGGCTCTTTTCTCTGTGGGAATTTTCACTGTGCGTGTCCTTATGTGTGTGTGTGTGTGTGTGTTTGAGTGTTGAAGTTAGCTATGGCTGGGTAGTAAGCATACAGATTGCAGAAACAAGGCCTGAGGTACATGTGTCTGGCTCAGGCTTCCTTTCTTCACTCTATGTTTGTCAAGTTTTCTTCTTATGGTTCCTTTTTTGGCCATTACCAATACAGTACTTTATTCTATTTTCTCTCTCTGCATTATCTCTAAATTGACCTGATACAAAAATATACATCAGTCAATGTATTATGTTTAGGATCATGTTTATTGTATGCCCCCTCTATTTATGGCATAGCTTCATGGTATAGTATGATGGGATTGCTTCATAGAGAGGCTGTAGTGGATTTGTAGCTGCACATATGAATCCATACAAGATAAGGTGATGCTGCAACAACTGATGTTTACACCTGCTCTTTTATTTCTTATATAGATTTGGTCAGTTTATGCTTATGCCACTGCTAATTGCAGCGGAACAGACTAGATTTTTTTTTTCCATTTATCTATTATTTTTAGATCCATAACATAACTTTTCAGTTAACTTACTGAGTATTTCAGTGCATTTTCAAGTGCAATAATCATTGTTTAAACTGTCAGAATCAACTGTCTGTGGGAAACAGTGCTGAACACTTGGCCAAAAAACTCAAATTTCTGTTTATGAAATACCAGAAATTTAATCAATCTATGATATAATCACACAGCTTACAGAACTAATGGAAAAATGTAGTTTATTCAATCAAACAGTTATCTGTTTCAGAACTGACCTAAAAGCAAAACAGAAAACAGAAAAGTACAGGAAAACAAAGGGCAAGTTATAATAAGAAAGAAAAAAAGCTAATCATAGTTTACACAAAAAACAGGAGGCAAGCAACACAATTGAATCTAAACACTAAGAAAAACAAACTAAACAACAAAAACATAAACAACTGACTCAGTGTAGCAGCATGTGAAGTACAGTAGGGGTTACACATGTGATGGTATTCCCCATAGAATTCATGGACTGACTGACTTCTCACTCAGCTCATTAAAAACATGAGCTCCCTGCAAAGCTACAAAAAAGCAACTAAAGTTTGGACATTTCAGAAAACCGATGAAAAATAAACCATTTCGGTGTGGCATTTCTAATGCAGCAGAGATCAAAATCTGATGTTCCATCATTGATAGTTACCTGTGTTTTCTGTCCTTATAAGTGCAGTCGATATAACTTAAGTAATGCAAAGGAAATTATACAATTCTTGTTGCTTTAAATGTTCTATGGCTTATGTTGTGTGTCTGTGCATCATAATTACTGTTTGTGGATTAATGTTAGATTGATCAGTAAGGTTAAGCAACTGTAGAAGTGGTTTTAGTCCCTGTAGTTGACAACTACACCTAAGAAGAGGCTATCAGACACAAACTAATACGTGCTGCACACACTGTCTACCTACTGTAGGTGCAAGCATGACTGGCTTTATTAAATTGACTCCAGCCATATGCAGTGGACATTCAGGGTGAGCAAAGTTCATAAGAAGTGCATTAAATGTTAGTAAAGAAACTTCCCCCACACCTTGTTCACTGGGCCATTTGTCTTTTATTGTATTGTTCTGTGGTGCCACAGTTACAAAATGAGCTCCAAATCCATGAGCCACTTGCATTCTGAAGTGGTTGAATCTTTAGTGTGGACACATATATAGTATAATTTGTACTACATTATTTTGGTGTTTTTAAAAACACTGTATATCAATGTGGTTCTCTTGCTTGAGCTGTCTGCTAGTAAGCACTTAAAGCAAGTCAAGCCATTAAAAACTGATCACGTCAGTTTGTCCACTGAACTATGCAATTTACGGATTCTTTGTAACATATCAAATTGGTTCGAATATTATAACAGCAGGGGGGTGTCATGGTGCTCCACAGCCCTTAAATTGATGCTCCTCCTGTCAATTTGGGGCTTTAGGGTGTAGTTTGAGCTATGCCTTTTTTTTCAGGAATCTTTGAAGAGTTCTGTTTTTCCACCCTGTCAGGATGATTTAAGTTGGTTTTCCAGTTTCTCTTACAAAGTTATAGCATGCAATTTTACATGCTGACCCACATTTATATTAATATGTTCTGATATTTACAAAGACTAAGCTAGCAAAACTAGTTTTGAGCTATCTAATATTTTCAGATGTGTTCAGTAAGTTTGTCTAACAACCCATTTCAGTAATACCGAAGACCCAGAGACTCAGCTTAGGATTACTTTTGTTTAATTTTCCTTTGTTGTGTGACAACCCCTCCATGCCACTAGGTGTTCTTTTGTCAGGTTCCAGTCGAGGCGGGGTCGTCATTGAGGTGATTGGCTACACCTGGGCCCATGTGGTCAAATACCCTCTCCTTCCTCTTGATTCTCTCTCACTCTATCTGCTCGCCCATGCTATACGTGTGGGCCTCGCGGCACGGCTATTTTGTTTTGCTTTGCACACTCACACACTCACACATCCACATCGACCTACATGACTGATTACTGACCCTGACATGCATTTATCTGTATTTCTAAAATAAAATTATGTTTTTTGGGCACTCGACCTTGTCTATTCTCCCGTTTATTGTTGCAGTCTAAGAGCCAGGCTGTAACAGTTGGGGATTATGGTTTAGCCTTCGTCTACCATAAAAATAATTAAGGTACATGGTTGAAATAACTAATAAATTAATTAATAAACAAACTAAATGATTGACAACAGCTTAACATATAGATAAATTTAGGACCATTGTAAATAATGCAGAAAGTGAAGCACTTTACATCCTCAAGAGGTAGAGGGGATCATCGAATTATCAGAAGGTTCTCCTCCAGTCTGCATGTTGAAATGTCCTTGGGTGAGATACTGAGCCCCAAATTGCTCCTGATGGCTGCTCAATCAGTGTCTGACTGTCTGTGGATGAGTTTCTATCAAGTAGCTTTTCACTTTACAGAGAAGCCACCTGCCATCAATGTGCATGTGTGACTGTATGACTTCTGAAACATGTGGTGAAGCACTTTGGGTGGTTAGAGGAACAGAAAAGGGTTATTTGAATGCAGTCAGTCTAACACACCATCACCATCTACATCTTCACCATCAGCACTGTAACATGTAACATTGAAAAAGAGATGAAAATAATTAAAAAGCATTTTTCAATTCCTGAACTTTAGATTATCTTTGTTAAAAAGCTTGTTCAGTTTTATAAGCACACCTTGCAAGTCACTTTGTGTCTGTGCTGATTTCAGGTGAGACCAGGTGTTATACATGAAGCAAGATACTGCATAATATAAGTACTCACATAATGACATCCGTCAGCAGGCAGGCTTCGGTCCTTCTCAGGTCAGTAGAACCTGATGGAGTGAGATCCACCCTGTGCCCTCACAATTACTGGAATGTCTGTTTACACATTTAGCT
>JAQMCX010000058.1:2326167-2389952 GCA_029814765.1 Acanthurus leucopareius | reverse complement strand
AAAGCTTGTTCAGTTTTATAAGCACATCTTGCAAGTCACTTTGTGTCTGTGCTTATTTCAGATGAGACCAGGTGTTATACATGAAGCAAGATACTGCATAATATAAGTACTCCCATAATGACAGCCGTCAGCAGGCAGGCTTCGGTCCTTCTCAGGTCAGTAGAACCTGAGGGAGTGAGATCCACCCTGTGCCCTCACAATTACTGGAATGTCTGTTTACACATTTAGCTGCTCTTCAATGTCATTGAACTCACCTGTAGAGCTGTAACTGTTACATTTCCAAACTCTAAGACTGTACAAATTAGCAACCAAGGAATCTCTACACCAAGACTAAAATATTAGTTCGTCTGATAATTGCTCATAGTTCATCGGTGATGGATAAGACCAAGGAGTGATCATGCCTTGGAGACTCTGGAATGACCTGCTGGAGAAGATCAGACAGGCAAGCTTTGCTGCTTCATTAAAATCTCTCCTATACATGCATCATTCTAGAATTGCATTCTCTTCAGTTCAAATTTCATATACTCAGAACATTCTGTTATATTCACAGAACAACAAAACACAATGAAACTCTCAGTGTGACACCATGACTCTGACTAAACATAAGAAAGCAGATGATAAAGTTTATTGTGGATCATCACTGTGATTATTCATCCATATAATCCTCCGTACAGTGACTGCTTTTAGCATCCACAACTATAGCATTTTTCTCTGCTCCCAAAGCAGAAATTGGCACTGCTTCCTCTTGCTGAGTAGCACATCTTTTGTGGTATTTAATGGTTTCTGTGTGATCCATAATTGTCAAAATAACCCCTGCTGCCTTCCTAGGACCTCTCTTCTGGAAGCACTCCTGTGAAGTACCATTTTTTTGAACACAATTGCCACTCTGAGGTTTGTAAATTTAAAAAATATACACAGAAGCTAGAGGTTTTCACAAAGTGCTCCAGGGTAATGTGGCGATTCAGTGAAATTTATGTTATGGCAAATTTAGAAGGTGCTGTTGCATCTGAATCTGCTTTACTAGATTACGTTCAAGCAGCAAGCGGCTATAGATGTTAGTATCTGGGACTAAAGCAAGAAAAACCTGCAATCCTGAAAGTCTTTCTTCTTTGAGAAAAGCTATCTACTTTCTAAAAACTCTCACACTGACACTTGACACATTTCCCTAACACTGTGAATGTTCCATTAAAGTTTAGATAGAAAGCCCATCCACTTCCAATCCAAACTGAGGCTTTTTTAAAGTATGCATAGGAAGAGGCTTGACCCCATTTAACATAGGTTCACCAAGATCCTCACACTGATTTACATGCAATTGTGAATTTTTCTGATGGCCTTTTTCTGCCCCTGCAAACATCACATGTACATTTAAGTGACCACAGCAATTTGAGGAAAATTCAGTCATAATGGCAGCATTATTTTCTGTTCCCCATGCTAAGCAGGACAAAGAGCCATCAAGGCTGTGCTGTTACTGCTGTGATGTGATTTCTGATCCCTCTCTGAGATAAACTGATACATGCTGTAGTGTTGAGGGGCAAACCCATTCATCACAGGCTATGACTCACATCAATACACATGCACGGTGTCAGTACATATGTTAGATGGTCTCTACACCTAGGCAAACACAGCATCGGTCTCAGTGTAGTGCAACCATACTGTGTTTACAGGCGGCAAGCAAGTCTTACATATTTTGGTCAGGCCTGCAGTTTATTGTCATGACAGATTAAGAAAGTGTTACAACCCATATTCTAAGTCACGTTTTTAAAAAAAAAAAAAAAAATCTACACAATTTGATATTGTTTATTTATTTCCATATTTATATATATTTGTGTGTGTGTGTATAAAAGGGAAATAAAACAAATGAAATAAAAAGTACTGAAAAACAGTGATAGAGGTATATTTAAATCCAACACCAATTTTAAGGCTCATCCTGGAAAGGCTAAATCATAAGGATTCAAGCAGAGTGCATCTGATGTCTGTGTACTCCAATGGGACTAATTTATGACCCAGATGATGTGAGAATGATCGATGCATTGATGCAACTGAATGCACTGGTGCCACAGTGTCAGATATATCTTGTCTCCAACAAATTACATTTATGTTCTATTAAATGGTTTTGCAGAATATGTATTGGGAAACATAACCACTGCCTGGGTAATGCACACTGATAATGTGTATTTAACTTCAGGAAGCATTTGATTCTGGTTTGGCACAGAAGTCGTGGGGCACTGTTATGGTTAGATGGTGGTCATACAAAATTCTTGTTATGGACACAGTGTGTACTTCCTGCATTCATTTTCAGATTAGGTGAAGGCAGAGTTTCTTTAATTAAAGATATGTTTAAATATTAAGAAAGCAAATGTCCAGGCACTGTCGACCTCTTTCATATTTGACCAAGATTGTAATTTGCTTCTAAACTTAAATGTTCACTATGTAATTTCTCCCCCTTGAGGTCTCTCTACCAAAACAGTGAAATGACAAGATATACTTTGATTATATGATATGCAGTAGCATGGGATCATGGGGTTTAGTTTTGTTTATTGTAACAGTCCCTATTGCAATTGAAACGTTAACTGACTGACTCAGGCAGACACATTTACAGAATAGGGAAGATTTTTTTTTCAATTAAACTTAATTACAAATAAAAGTTCTATTCATTTTATGTAAACCAAGCGAGCAAATGTGGCAACTCACTTGTCTAATCACCATGCATTATTATACAAGTACGAGGGCAGGATATTTAAAATCATTAGGCAGCTAGTAAAAAAGAAATTGAAAACATATTTTTTCCTTGGCTGATAATGGATGTAGGTTGGTAGTGAGCCATCTCACCTATTCTCATCTTTTCTTGGAATTGGACATTAACAGCACCTGTCCAATAGGCAGCAAGTAAAGAAGTTTATGTGCTGAAGTGCAAGTGAACATTTCAGTTATGCTGGAAATAGAAGTTGTTATTTAGTTGATTGGTGTTAGAGAATGTGGGTTGAACTTCAACTATGTATCGTACAGTTTGCTACACGTTTAAAAGGAACATAAATAACAGAAAGGGACTTTTAAAGCATAAAGTCTTAAATAAAGGCTCCTGTAGAGAAAATGTCATTTTGCACTCTGTCATGGTACTTAAATTTAGTCTTGGTTGTTTTTTCTGATTACTTCTAAAACAACTGCTTTAAATATTATATAATAGATAAAAAATAAAAATTGTATAGGGGTGAGTCAAGCCACTGACAATCAGGCAGGTGAACCCTGTAGACTCACTGTAAACCACTTGCACCCTCTGTCCCAATATTATTAATGCATTATTTTGTTAGCAATATTTGATCTAGGCTGGATTATCTTTGTTTGTTAATTGTATTTGCTGTTTCAAATGAGCTATTTTTTTTTAAAATCATGATAGTAAAATCAGCCTTTTTAGGTTTTAGAACCTGAATTACTAAGATTGAGTGATGGAGAGAGAAAAGAGGATGACTTCTGAATTTTTGCATTCAAATGCATCTGCCAACAGCTGCCAAATCGATAGTGAGGTTAAAGGTGGTTAATCTGTAGTTACACCAATTTATGACTCATCGTGCACCTAAAATATCACCAAACCTCAAGTACATAACACATTTTCAACTGCCAAATCAAATATCAATACTGGCCAATTGTAAGGCTAAAATCTTGACGGAAAAATAATAGAGTCAGAGAAGAAGAAAAGGGAAGACAGTGGATGATAAATGAGTAATATAAAGGAAAGAGCTTAAAAAAGATGGATAGCAGGCACTTCAATGGTAGAGCGCACATGCTTCTCCCATTTGCAGTTATAACACGCACACACACTCAGGCACACTTGTTTGTCTTACTACAGACATTTCCCTCACTCCAAAGCCAACCAAAAAACTTCAGTTATTAACTTTTTATTATAAAAATGTCCAACCTTGTAAAAACAATCGCCTGATGTTGTTCCTGTATGTTTGTCTCTCTTGGTCAAATATCAAAATTAACAATCAGGTCTGGTGCAAACTGGTACTATGAAGACTTCATTTCTCTGGCCCCTCTGTTCCCATGGTGACAGACAACAGGGGAGAGAGAGGACATCTACAACCATAGTCAATTTCTCTCTCTCTCTTTTAACTTAAAACCTGATAATGAAGTTACTTTAAAGCATGATATGACTTTGTCCAAAATACATTATTGCTTTATCAATTTTGTGGCACAAATAGATAAATTTAGACGGGAGTTAAATGGAAGAACCTCCGGGAATTTGCTGCTTTCTGTGAGCATGTAAGTATGAATCACACATCTCACCATAAATCTTAAAAAACACACTTTCCTGAATCCACTCACAGCTAAATCTTCATTCTGCTTCCCGCCCTCTCAAAGCACCCAAATATAGGAACCACTCAACATAGGCCTATCACCCCCGACATATCTTCCTCTATAAATACATTTCACGCCTTGCACAGCTATATTCTCTTTTACACTCTTACTCCATCTCCTCATAAATCTATTTTTATCACTTATATATCTCTGCATTTATACATGGAATCAAATCTTCATATTTCCCTGGTTTGAGTTTCAAAAGAGGCTTACACATTCAATCTACTATCAGTTTTTCTTAGAGGAAAAGAACTCCTAGAAACAGAGACTTTGAGTATATTTATGAAGATATCACGCATAAAAAACTCCTTATGGTAGCATTTTTGAACTTTAAGGATAATTGCTTGCCCAATGTGCAAAATTATTTGGACCTCAGCTTTTTGCATGTATATTTGTTTAAACAGCAGCAACTAACCTTGTTGGTTAACATGCAAAGACATGCTTTTCAATCAAGACAACCAGTATAAGCTGTTTTAATCATTAAGATCAAGATTCCTTTTGTTGCCTTTTAAACTATACACCAAGGATTCAAAGCAGAACCAAATTACGAAGCAAATGAATCACAATAGAAACAACCCTAAACCACTAAAAACAGGTAATAAATGAAATAGTGAACTCAAAAACAAGTCTATCATTATGGAAGGATAAAATATTGTAAAGTAATGGTAACAATGGGCCAGTGTATAAGTATGTCCGCCTCTGCTACGGTGGGTGGTGTTATGCCCCATTCAGCTGGTTGCTAAGATGCTTATATGTATTCTTAAAGTCCAGCTTCAGTCAGACTAACAAATAAATAAATAAATAAAATGCCTTTTTAAAACATAATATCAACTTACTGGTTTATTTCTAGTGCTGCTCAATCTGGGGCAGGAAATGAATGCGATGAAAGTGAACTCGAGAAGAGTGATTTCAGACTGCCTCATGGCTCCTGTCCAGTGACAAGACAGACACATGTGATATATTGGGGTTAAATCTTGCTGAGCTGATACAAAAGTGCAGTTAATTTTCAACATTTTTGACCAGTTATACAAAGCAGCACCAGAAAAACTTTTTTATTTGTACCTTTTCCTCGCACAGGAGCCCATTTGCCAAAGTTTTGTTGCGTCTGATACTGCAAAGACTGCCGCAATCCTCTAGTTTGGCCCTGTGTTTGTGGAGCGGGACTTGCAAGTTCCTGCCTGGTCTGAACAAATGTCTGATTTCATTTTCTGCCATACTGTGTACAACACTTATTACAAATGAGCAGGTCCCCCGCTGCTCAACTGAAGCAAACAAGGATGTGATAGTATCAGGACGAATATTCCAAAAGGTTCTAATGGCTTGTTGCAGTGATACTATCTCATCCTCGTCCATGCTGACAGCGACCTGAACATGACCGCTTTCGCATCTCTCAGCCAATCACAGTGCGAGATTGACAGCCAATTACAGCACAATAAATGATCTGCCATCCTTCTCCACTGTACTCTTCCCATTTCCACTATACTTTCTCACACATACTTATATTCTTCCCTTATGTACATATATTTTCTTTAGACATACATGCATTTTCTACTTAGATACATACATTATTGAAAATACTAACTGCATGTGCATGAGTTAAAAAAATATATGGATACGTACAAATCATATATGAATATGAAAAAATATATATATGTTAGTGGAAGTTAAAAAAAAAAATAGAAAAAATGCACGTGTGTACTGAAATATATGAATATCAGAATAAAATACATGCATGTGTGAATTAAAATGTATAAATAAGAGAGTAAAGGGTTTGAGTGGGGTGGGTAGAAATATATAAATATGAAAGTAAAGTGTATGACTGTGTGAGTTAAAAATATATATAATTATGAGAGTAAAAATGTATGTCTGTGAGTTTGAAAATATATGTATGTGAGAGGGAAATGCATGTATTTGAGAGGTCCAGAATGAATTATGTCTTATACGTCCCCTCATACCAATGGGTAAAGCTAATCTGCTGGTATGATGTTCTTTGGTACTCGCTATTGTCTTATAGAAGACAGCAACAACACAACACAACATGGCAGAAATTGTGGGTTTGACAATTATGTTTTTTCAGTTCTAAAAAATGTCACATTTGCACTCTTTGCTTTTTTCCAGTACAAGCAGAAGAGGTAGCAAGGCAGCACCTTACTGAATCTGACTGTCATGGAGAGAACTGGAGCCAGTGCTTAGATAACTTACTGTAATAACTAACTGGTGTACAAGATAGAAAGTTTTCTTACTAGATGTTCCAGAACAACACAAGGCAGGAAGATGGAGAAGTGTAGGCAGCCTAATAAGTGCTGAGAGAAACACTATTTTAAACTACAGATAAAGTCATAGGATATGTGTAAAGAGAAGAGAGACAACACTGTTTCCAAACAGTGTGTGGGCTCAGAGAGGTTGCAGACTCAGTAGGCTTTGTGCACACAGGAAGCAATGCACTGTGGGAGTTTTTAATCCATCAATAGGTGCCTTTCCCTCAGGGTCTCTGGGAATTGAGCCAACAACTCTCCAAGTGCTGGCAGCCATGCCTCTGAAGAGATACAAGTCACTGCCTTCAGACACACACACACACACACACACACACACACACACACACACACACACAACATATTTCCCTACATTCAAAAACGAGATAGCATGCACTCAAAAACCCACATCCTCAAATATTCTCAATCTTCCTCTGCAGTGACACACACACGCAAAAACACACGTCTCTATCTTCTTTCTATCTGGCATCACTGGTTTCTAGGATGACACTTTATGAATAATGATTTATTACATGGGGAGAAAAAAGAAAATGAAAAGGAAAAGGCCTTGGATAAAGAACATATTTCTCACCCTCGAAGGAATACATTTACCCGAGGCAGTACTCCAACTAGAGAAGTCATCTGAGAAACATTTGCAGAATTCAGCTTGCTCAGAGAGGATGGTTAAAGTGGATACACTTGCTGTCCTTAATGTGAAAATTGAATCTTTTTTTTTTTAATCAAGGAGAGAAGAAAGAGATTAAGACCACAGGTAAAGAAAAGAGGAAGACTAGACTGAACTTAAGATTGAGGGACACTGATTAAGACCTCAGCTGAGGCAGAGAAAATTATTGAAAGAGATGGTTTCGCTAAAGGAGAGAAACGCAGAGGAAATGAGAGGGGTAAGTGCCCTTTAAGACAAAGTTCTTTTTATATTTAACAAGAGTTAGTAAGTGCTATAAAAATTCTAATCTTCTATGGCTATATGCAGCACCGAGTGGCACTTATAGATAAATGTGAAAACCTGAGCGTCAGTATTCAGAAATCTGCCAGTGGAATGTCACCAAAGGCCACACAGCAGACTTGTTTTAACCAGCCACAGTGGTTAGGACAAGTATTAGAGACTGTCAGCATAAGTGCTGTTAAGAAGCCCACAGCCAATGTCACTGAGCACTAAAGCCTTGCAGACTTTAATCGACTTCACCTGTGACATCATCACAAGCGCAGTATGGTGTGAGGGCTTGAAGCTGTCGAGGGAATGGGAAAGCCCTTTGTGTAATCCTTTTACCTGAACAGATACATCACCGTTGGAAGCACAGGGTGAGACCCATATTTCAGTCTGTATGCTTGAATACAGTATTTTTAAGATCTTGAGTGTATGTTTGAAAACTGCTCTGTGTTTGTTGTAGATTTACACATTTGAGGGCAAAACTTGCCATTATAAAACAGAAAAAAAAACTGTAGAAACAACTACACATACTCAGTTAGCAAAATGTTTATTTTTATTTGATATTTTTGTTAAATAAAGTATCACCTTTGACCCCCAGATATTTTGTTTAATTTTATTTTCACTGTATTTATTGTGGGATTTTTATTTTGAGTTCTGTCTGTAAAGCTGTGGGCTGGTGTAAAAAAGTGTTTATAAAGGCTTTGGAACTGGGCCTTGCCGTTAATTTTAGTTTTCTAATTTCCTGTTTGGAGTGACCAGAGAACTTTTTGTTTGTTTGTTCATTTTTAGTTAAATGACTGAATTGTTAAGAAACCACTGTATTATCAGTTGAACTTATGAAACCAAATCTGTCTTCTTTTACACTCTTCTATGCAGAAGCACTTTGAGTTTCTATCCTATCTTTTGATCCTGTGGTATCCTGGGAACTAGATGATAGGTGGTCAATTTGACAAGCTCATAGTTTATTCACCCAGATGGGTCTGGCTGCCCTCTCATTCAGACAGATTTCCCCCTGACCTGAACCCTGTCAGGTCAGTCACAGCTATTTATCTTACATGGGGCGGGTTTCATACAATGACTGATACTAGAGCATTCAGGTTCAGATTTGGGAAGTCACAACTCACCGCAATCCGGTGCAGGAACTTAACCCTCTGACCTTGAAAAACTACTTTGTGTGTGTGTGTGTGTGTGTGTGTGTGTGTGTGTGTGTGTGTGTGTGTCTGATCATGTTACTGTTGGCCATACTAACACATACACAATCAAAAAAAAACTTAGATCCTTAAAATTTCTGTGTTAAAATTAGAGTTAAAGTTTGCACAAACACTGCACACCACTTTTAACAGCAGGACTGCCTAGCTAATGCAACCTGACCCAGAGACAATATGCAGCCTGGCTAAAATTCTGTCTAAATGAGCTGACTTAGTTTATGACCAAAAACACACAAAACAACAACTTTGCTAACATAGCAAAACACTGAGCAGATGGAGCTACACAACACAAACAATTTAGCAGGCTAGCTAATATCAGTTAATAGTCCAACACTAATAAGTCACCCTTGGCAAATGTCCTGTAACCTTTTATCTACAAAACTCTCACCAACACCTCGAAGTTCAGCTCACATTTACTCTCCTTGCTCGGTCACACTCTTTTTCTTTGTGTCAATATCCTCTTCTGTACCTTGTCGTGATGTCTCCAGTGATAAAAAGCCAGTCTGACTCTGACTTTACTCCTACCTCAGCTGCTTACTCAGTCACTCCCTCTTTTTCCTCTCTTTCCATCATCAAAATGTTCCTCTGTCTCTTTGCTCCTATATTGTGATGCTCTTGCCGATGACAAAAAGCCAGCCTGACATCACTCCATACTCAGCCTCGTACTCACTCGCTCTCTCTTTTTCCCGCTTCCATCCCCATTTTCTTCTGTATCTTTGCCTCTGTCATAGTGAGGCTGTTATACCCTCAAAAGTCCTATGATATAGAGTCGCAAAAAAAACAAAAAACTTCCACATGGCTGACAGAACTAACTACTAGCTACAGTTGCAGCAGTTACAGGTTACTACTAAAAACACGATGAATCACAGAGCAGCTGGAGAACATCAGAGTCAACACCAGAAAGCTTCTCTACAAAATATGATGGAGTTTTAGTCTCAGTGTGTGAGAGGGAATGCTATTAAACACGTTTTGTACCATTCGGTGCCTTATCCTCTAAGTTACATGATGCGGGAGCTGGAAACAGGGCACTGAGCGACTGACACAGAGAAATTGTTCACCCTATAAAAAGTCCAATAGTTATATATTGGGGCTTAAACACTGGCATTTTAGGCTAAATCTTTAAGTGGTTTAGTGAGGCATTTTAGCATTTTTGCCGAAATTGTCTCTGATCAAAAACCACAACTGAAACAACCCAAATGAGGTGCTGTATTTAGTTACAACAAAATGTGACTACATTTCATCATTCATCACTATTCACATCTGTTCTCCCAAATAAATAAATAAATAGATAAATAAATAAAAGGTGAAAGGAAAACAATGTCATGATGGTCCATAAATTTTCTGTTATATCTGTAATTTTATTAAATTAAATAAGAGCAATACCCTCTATAACATTATTACTTGCAAGAATAGTTAGAACACAAGAGATCCTCCACCTCTTATGTGAATAGCATCCAACCATAACATAATGCTTCACTCTGCTTTAATGTAAAGTGGACTTTTCTCTGTGGCATACATGGATTTCCTTACAATCATGCTCATGTAGGTAAACTCGCCAACTCTCCATTTTCTGTGCAAGCATCAGAACCAGGGATGACAGAAGATTTATGGCTTGGAAAGCCTTCCACAAATGTACTGCTGAACAGAAAAAAATAAACGAGCTTAAAAGCTGATCAGAGGGAGTCTGAGGAAAGGAGACAATCAAATTCAGCTTTAGACTCGCACACCCAGCAAACAAACAACTAAAAGAAAAATCATTACGTCCTTGTATTCAGAATAACTCAATCTGAAGTCGAGCTAAAATTTAAACTCTTACCAAGTGTCTGCACAGTCTCTGTTGTAAACGCAGCAGAGCAGCTGCAGCCACTGTCCTTTGTGTCTACATGGGATGGAAAAGAAGAAGTATCATTTTTTTTCAGTAAAAATGATCAGGTTTCGTGAGTGAATGGACTGAAAGATGTTAATTTTCACTGAGTTTTCATATTTTTTATTTCATTCAAATGCAGTGAAATCCAATAATTAAATGACGACAAGTCTCCTTATTTTCCTTACCAACTAACATAAACTTCAAAATGTTGAGGCTCATCTTAGTTTAAAAGAATGTTTTTGTTATTTTTGTTAAATTATAGCATTGAGTGTCAGTGTAAGCCAATGCATGTTTTCACAAACCAAGGCCATGTTGGGATGTTTCATACAAATGATTATGTCTTTTTTTCATTAAAATTTTTGATTCTTGTGGGGAGGTTCTTGGTTCTTGTTAGGCCTTGACTCAAACTAATAACAAGTTAGGGTTAGGAAAATATGAATTGTAGCTTATTTTGCCTCTCCAGAAACCTTGTTCCAAACACCTGGTTTGTTCACCACAAACAAAGCTGATAAAATGTCGACAAACTGTCGACCTTGATGTTTTTTCAGGTCTTGCAATCATGCTACCACCATCTCCTCTGAACAATGCCTCTTTTATCCAAGGATAAGTACATCAAAAGACATATATAAAAAAGGTAAAAGACATATCTGTACATATCTGTGGTTTAAAGAAGCAAACAGTGCCATCATTTGTATCAATTGTGCTTCCTGTTTTTGATGTGATCATCATTTGTCGCGTGTTGGCCAAAGCAGGCCTGTAACCTGCTCTGAAAAGCTGGTCTGTTTTTACAGTCATACTATAAAACATCTGTAAACAAGATTTAATTGAAATAACTAAAAAGCAAGTAAAAAAAGAGAGAACAGGAGAAAGAATGAAACCTGTCCAAGTTTCAGTGCCAAACACAGAGGCTGATAGATTTCATTTCAGTCCAGATGAAAATCATTTCGACATTTATAACCCATTACAGATGGCAGTATAAATGTGAACTAAACCAGATCTGGGATACGATGCCAACATAATCTTTTGCAGAGACTCATACAGTACATCTCTCTCGAGTCTTTTAACTACGCCTATTCCATTATACCACTAAAGCTGCAGGGTTAAGTTCATGTCAATGAACTGACAATAAACCCTTGACCTGATATTACTTGAGATCTGTGTTTACACCACCCATGCCTGAATGTAACACAGCAAAAATAGAGTGCTTTCTGCTGTAAAATGGAATAATTACTGAAGAAATGGTTGTGGATGTGCAATTACACACATGTCCTGCAAGTAATGAACAAAACACCTGCTTATTAAGTCCATGACCTGTTTTAGCCCTGTTGGGATGTAGCCATGAACCAGTGTGTCCTCGAACTGGGAGAGACCAGAAAAACTAGGGAAAAGCCATGCAGACAAAAAGATTTACAAACCACTTACTGAAGGCACCTGGCCAGCTGTGGTACTTTTTGACTAAGCACTTGTGTAATAAAATAGTTCACAGAATCAAAAGAGCTTAGGCTTGGCTAGAGACTATTCAAAATCTTGGGGGCTACAAAACAAAAGGTGGAGGGTACATTTTCCCTGCACATAGAGGACTTGGGATCTTGGCTTGTTGTGTGGAGGCTCAAAAGGTCAGTGATAAACTGCAAAACCTTGGTGCTCTACAAGACAAGTACCACAATTTGTTTTAAAATTTACATTGCAGAAAAGTTCAAATAGATGTATCGTGTTGCCATCAGTTAATCGAGTCAAGAATCAAGATGAGGCATTTTAGACAGTTTGCAGATGATGTAGAAAAGATCTTCTTCTGCCCTGACCATGTGTGGAACTAAGAACACAGTGTAGACAGCGAGCTAAACAATTTTCCAATAAACACACTGAGGAGGAGAGTCCAGGTTTATGGTTTTTTATGGAAGTCTTTTTTGTGAAACTGTAAACAACGTACAGACAGGAAAACAGATATAAATAGATGTACAAGCCATGTGTAATTATGCTCATATAACTGTACACTGCTAACTAAGACAGTTATTAAAGTAAGTGTTAAAGGTAAGTGCATTCAAGTGATTACAGGTAATGCAAAATGTAACCAGCTTTAACTATAGTGAGTTAACCAGTAAAATAATCATATTCATCGAAATAGTCAACTGTTTTCAAATACTAATATATCCAACTGTAATTGTACTCACAGATTGTGCCAAATAAAGAGCCAAAACAAAGAGGACGGATGAGGATGCAACTATACACTTCTCCACTGCTGTGTCTCTGCTCAAAATGGCTGCTCTGAGCACTGGAAATTAGTGGTTTAACCACCTCCACTACTAGGTGTCACTGCACACACTTATTTTGATTACTGGGGCCAGAATAGATCTGATAAGCTGGTATAAATAAATTTACAGTAGTGTTGATGTGATGTAATAAATCATGTGTAACATCTCTATTTCTTGAAACAAAACAGAAATTAAATCCATTACACATCCTTTGCTGTTTCACTAAATAATTTATTTTCAGCACCTTTTTTGTAATTTTTGAAAGCAAAAAAAGAGGGAATGAAAGAAATGTTTTTTTTTCTTTCCAATAGACCTTTAGTTCTCTGTTCAGTAAAGTGACATTTATAAAATTGTGACTAATGGGGAGTTGATGCATTTAAAAAATCAGAGAGGTTGATAAGACTAGCATTTGTTGAAACATGTATGCAAAAGCATTCATGACACAAAATTAAAAAAAAAATAAAAAAAATAAAAAAAAAAAAACTACAGGACACATGCATCTGAGGCACCAGTGGTGATGAGACTGAATTAGACTAAGCCTAAGCTAAACTGCATAAATGACTTGTTCCCAGTTGACTGCACATTGTTCGGGGCCATCTTGACTGGGAAGGTGGAGCAACAACAGGTTGGGCAGAAGTGAGGGGCAGCTGACAGAGGTTCACAGAGCATGAAAGGCTTTCAGTCATACTGTGTGGACAGTTTGTCCTGTCTGTACTCAGGGTCTGTACAGCAAAAGTGAGCAGTGACAGTGGTGTTGACAGACAAGGCTGATAGGCAGAAGCATCATCATTCAGTTAAAGAGGATAGTACAGCTTGCTGCAAATTGGCTGCTAGCATTCCACTTTCTGGCCTGCTAGGATGAACATCATCATTTTTGAAGTGAGATTGGGGGTCAAAAGTAGATAAGAATTGTCAGTAAAGCCTATATTGTGAAATCTGCAGTCGGGCAGAAGCCAAGTGTGAAGGCAGATGATTCCTCAATAACAGCCTGCCCCACCTCCCATCAGCTAAGTGATTGCAATTCATCCTGAGGGTGACATGAACCTGTGTACAAACATTTAATGGAAAACCGTCCCACAGCTGCACTACAGAAAAGGCCAGTGAATCAACAGTCTTTAGGGTGTAATGTCTATGGAACATTAACATATGTACAAAGATCTTGAATTTATTAACAAAGTTGTGTTTGTTTTTCATCTACTCTGTACACATGACATTTGCTGTGCATCTGTCTGTACTGAGAGATCCCTCCTGTATTATTTCCCCAGAAATTTACTTTAAATTTTTTACTTACTTGAATCAAGGTTCTAAGGACAGAAGGTGTCGTCTGTGTACAAATTGGACCCTTGAGGCAATTTGTAATTTGTGAAACTGAGCAATATAAATAAAATTAACTGGATTGGTTCCAGTCTCTTTGGTGGATTTTGATTAATTTTCCTAATTGAAAGAAACCTTTCTATCCCCTTTTGGAGCTAAAGGGAAAAACATGGATCACCAAATACCCTAGAAATAATCATATAAAGGATATATTTTGGTATTTCAGTCTGGGCCAAATTGATAGACCTGCTAACTGACATTGCCTCCCACTGATCACTACCCAAAAAACAAACAAAGGTCCAAAAGGTCCATTTGAGTTTCTCATCTAATGTGCACACTGTTTCCTTAAATGATGGCACACAACCAATAATTACATGCTCTTTTCATTGTTCAAAATGGGCAACTGCAGTGGTTATTGCTGTAAAATGGGTGGCATTAATGCATTCAGCCAGCAAAACCATTTAGGGAATCCCCACCAGGACAGCTCAACAACATTAGGTGGTGGACAAAACATTTGATTACAAAGCAAAACCCAGTGCAGAATGGATGATGCAGGAGGATGGAAAATTGGCAGCTAGGACAGATTTCTACTGCCAGGTAAAGTCACTGTGTGAGACAGGTCCATGTAATGGAGGAGAAGCCAACAGACAGCCATCCCCCCCACACACAGAGAGATTATACATGACCCACACACACATATTCAGCTCAAACAGACAGCTGACAGTGATGTGATGGGGACAGGTCGAGGTGCCTGCTAAACCAACACACTGAGATGATTTCTAGCTCTAAGTGGAACATTTCTAGTTGGTTAAAATGCATCTAGATTGATTTTGAAATTGTAGATTTTGATTTGAAAGCTTCTAGAAAAGGGTCCTTAATGAAAGAAAAACTTTATATAACTGAATGGAGACATGGTAGGAAAACAGTCGTAATTCTTGGAAGAGTAGAGTAAGCAGCATTCCTGCAAGTGGAGGGCACAAGGGGATACATAAGAGATGATGAGGTTGGATGGATATGATGCTGGAAGCCCGTGTAATGATTTATGCATGAGCAGAGGCACTCAAATCCAATGTGGCTTTCACATAAGGGGAGGTCAAACTGGGTGTAATACGATTATATTAATATTCTATCAGTGGCATTTTGTAAAAGTTGTGAGTTTTATGACCAGATTTGAGTAAGCCAGGCAGAGGACAGTAAAATAACCTTTCAATAAAGACAAGGCACATTTAAAAGCTCAATTTGTGTGCTGCAGTTAACTGCTGGAAGTTGCTTGTGATGTGTAAAATTTGTTCCTGGTGGAAGCTGTTTGACTGATGACTGATATTAATAATATTTGCTTTTGATCTTCATGATCCCCAGTCCACTAGAGCTACCTACAGGGCAACTTTTTAGCCATGCTAGTCAGTGGATCAATGAATGGTAGCATATTTTTTGTTTGTCCTTTGTTCAGGACTCAACAACCAGAGAATGGAAAGCAGTAAAACTTGATACTGATGTTTGTTGTTCTCAGATAAAATGACCTAATGACAGTGACTGTTTAAATCAGCTCCAACTCGTCTTACATGTTGCGACACCATTTCCATTTTAATTATGTCAAACACATTCAACACTGTTTTATCAAGCATTCAAATGTTTAATCAAGCGTTTTTAACGTGTTAAGTTATTTAACAGTCAGTCAGTCTTTTACAAGTCTTAAGCTGTTGTAGCATGGTCAGGGCACAACTGAACTACTTAAGTGGCTGCTAGCTAGGCTTTAAAATTCTTATTTTGTGCCAACATGCTGTCTGACTTCAAAATAAAAAAAAAGGTTTCAATCTAATCTTTACTCTAAATATTGAGCTCTCTGATTCCAGTCATCGCTTAGCTCTTGTAGATCAGGTTTCTGAGGATCAGAGTGTTTTTGTGTAACAGAAAAATAAATGTGTTTTAACATGTCCTCAGTATTTGATTTCCCTTTTGTTTTATTTTGAATTATTTTTCCTCATGAGCAATATAATTTTATTATTTAACTTTATAATTTAAGTTTCATTAATGCACTAAAATAGAAAGAAAAACTAAAAGACACAAAGTGACCATGCTTTGAGCAAGTTTGGCAGAGAAATACAAATTGGCATGCTTGTGATCTCCACAGCAATGGAGACAGTGCAGAAAAAAATAACTATGGAACTGTATTTAGCCTGAGGACAAGAAAAAAAAAAAAGTAAAATCAAAAAGCTACCTTAATTTTAACCTAAAGACAAGGGCTGGAAGACAGATGCAGCCACAGGCACTGTAAGTGTGTGTGTATGTGTGTATGTGCATTAGTGTCTAGGTTGTGCAAAAATGTTTCTCTGTGCAGCTAATTAGGATCTGTCATTCAGCAGACTAGTCACCTGACTGTAACTTTAATTATAGCTCTTTTCCAAGTCTTCACCCCGTGTTATGCAACACACACACACACACACACACACACACACACACACACACACACACACACACATAGACACACACACACACTCACAAACACAGGTTGTTAGTGCTCTGCTGCTTGGAGCATTTCCTGACATTGTTTGCCTCAGGCCTAAGATGATCCATAACCACTAATGCTGAATTCTAATCTGAACCTAGTTATAATTCATCTGAATCTTTGAAGGACAGTCCACACTGAGGGTCTGCTTCACGCAACTGACAAACTGATTAAAAAAACCAACATCTTGGAAACAAGGATGAAAGAACTTTAGTATTAATAACCATTACAGAGCTCTGTTTGTGTGGAAACAGCTGTCAGTTAATAACATTGTTAATTTTGGCAACAACTTTTTTTGTGTTATCACAAATGAGTGTGTTGCTCCGACTGACTTGTTTTCTGCTCTACATGTCTCCAGCTCTCCTACTTTTCTAACAAAACTTAAATATGGAATGAAAAAGATTTTAATTGTTGTGTGACTTGCGAGGAAGCAGGGAGTATGCTGTCGACTGGTCATGTTAAGGTTCTGTTGCCAGGGTGGATTTGATAGCAGAAGCAGAGAGGCAGGATGAGTAAAAAAAACAAAAAAAAAACAAAACAAAACAAAAAGAAAGAAAAAAAAAACCCAACTAGACAGAGGGGCATCAAGGCCACAGTGGCCAATGGGCATATGATTTTCAGAAGGGCATCAAGGCCAGACAGAAGGTGAAATTCCTGCCCTGGTTATAGGTGTAATGCTATCCATCTATCATGTGTCATGAGGTTAGTGGAAAAGTCTCAGAACACACACAGTGCTCATGTGGCTCTGCACTCCAGCAACAGACTGACTCTTCACTGTAAATACAGGTTAAATTGCTTTTTCTATTGTCTCTGCTCATCTAGCATTAGCATTGGCAGCATCACTGCAAGGGAAGTCTTTAGCTTTTGAAGATATTCAAAGCTCAGCCCTGACTGCAGGAGCAGCTTTGTGTTTGTTTGTTTAGTTTTAGTTTGTTTATGTAAAACAAAACAAAACTATTAAAATGTTAATATCAATATAGTTTTTATACAGTGTAACACCTTATTTTTCACTATAAATGCACATCTTAATCATTGCAAAAAAAATGAAATATATAAGTCAAAACCTCTTAATTTTACAACTTCATGGATTAGTAATATTAAAAGTATTCATACTGTTGGTATTTACAGTGTGCCTTGTTGCATCACCATACACTGTACGTTACAGCAGCCCAGATTAGACAATCCAAACACTAGTTCTCAAGGTCTTTTGCATTGTTTGTAAGTTTTGAGGCTGCTGGAAGTTCCCTTGCATTCATGAAAGGGAGAGATGAGCAAAGGGATGTTCAATTGAGTGCAACGTGCATTATCAACAACTAGATGCCATCAAATCCTCCACTGTGGACCTTGTGGCTGAACAAGAACACTGAAACCCTGCATCGTCCTGTATAGTGACAAAGGGGTCACGTCTTTCATATAAATGAACACAGCTCCATAGCTCCTCAGTGTCCAATTGGAAGTTTATGGATTTTTTTTTTCATTATGTTACATTTTAAGTGTAAATTTACACAGTCTTGAGGAAAGCATGTAAGCTTTTTGGCAAAAGGAAATTAAATAAAACATACGAAATACAAGGCTATCGTGAATTGCCTTTGCTACACATGAGTACATATGAGAGCAAGTTGTCCTAAGACTCATTCAAAAAATAAAATATATGTCAAATTCCAAGCAAATTTATACGGAAGCCCTAAGCAGACATGGTTTAATTTTTTATTTTTTTTTTACAAGCCGTTTTCCTCGTTATCTCGAGGAAAAAAAAAATTAAAAACGGCTTGTAAAAAAAAAAAAATAAAGCCATGTCCTCTTAGGGCTTCTGTAAATTTACAAAGTTAAGTACATGCTAAAAACAAGATTTGGAGTGAAAATTAGCGTAGGTGGATTAACAGACTACCCTTTGTATGTTTGATACACTGGTTCGACAAAGACCCGAAAAAAAAAAGAAAAAGAAAAAAGAAAAAGAAGAGGCTACAAACATCAGTAGATGGCTGTCCTTCAGCCTCCAATAGTTCTTGTTAATCAGTAACAAGAGGTGGAAGCTACATCTGTTTCTTTATCTGTCAAATCCACTTGATATCACACCTTGTTTTGTCTTCATTTTAAATAAGCCAATAAGAGAATGAAGTTATGGTCATAGCAGATAGATGAGTTCTTTGTGCTGCTGCCTGTCTAATTTTAATTTCCTGAAGTGCCCCTCTTTTTCTTCCTTGTCTACCCTACTCTACTGACATCCAGTAATTTCCCAGTGGGTTTATGGCAGATTGTGGGAGTGGATGGTTGGATTGGGAGGGGGAGGAGTAAGGAAGTGAGGGGTCATGAGTGAGAGACAGAATGGGGTCACAGAGAAACATAGAAAAAGAAGAGAATAAGTAGCAAACAATGCTGATGTCATGCAAAGCATACTTATTACAACAGTTTAACACCTTTCACCCATCAGCTCTCTCTGTATTTGATATCTACTTAAATGTATTTTCTGAAGCAAAAAGACAGACACTGATTAGAAAGAGATCACTGACAGCTTTGCAAGTTAGTGTCAATGTTAAAACTATTAATATGGTACTACAGTTATCATCAAAAAAAAAGAAAAACACATAAGTTTATAGTTTGTTCTGAATGCTCTTTACTAATCATGATGTCACATCCAGGCTTCTTTTTCGCTAACTTCAGTAACTGAGTAATACTTCGTATTCTTTATTTTGTTAATCTATCACTCTATATAAAAATATGTAGTATGTTCTAAAATTGAAACCTTTATCATTTAAATTTTAATTGAATGATGTATTTTTTTCCACAAGGAGTCTCAGTGAAAATAATAATAATAATAATAATAATAATAATAATAATAATAATATAAAATGCATGGTTTGTTGAGGTACTGAAAAAAACGTTAAATGGTTGAATATGTTAACATTGTTAAATAGCCACCATAACAGATGAAAATGAATTCAAAATATATATAATGTTTTATAAAGTTTTAATCATGTTATGTTAAGTCAGAAACTCTTTCTTTCCTTCCTGACTGAGACTGGTCTTCCCAAGGAAATTGCCATTGTAAGGCAGAAATTGTCAGGGTTCACGAAAATAAGGACCCAAATGCAGACAAAACTCAGTGACAACAAAAAGCAAGCTTTATTGAAAGAAAAGCTGATACTTAAAAAAACCACAAAAATGCCAAGTTCAACTTAATAGAAAAAAATTAAAAAGAAGAAAAAAAACCAAATACTACAAACCAGGAAGACACATGGAGAGCAGGGAAAAAATGACTAGACCAGGGGATGAAGAAAGCTCAGGGGAGCATCAACAGACGATTTGACAAAGACAAAGTGGAGACACAGAGACTATATACACAGTAGGATAATGAGACACAGGGGGGGCAATCAACACAGGTGAAACACATCAGGGTAGGGCAGGTAATTACAAAAGGAGGGAAACTTGACAGGATGTGGGTAAACAAGATACAGAACAGAATTTACCAAAATAAAACAGGAAACAATGAAACAAGGACATATACAAACACCAAGGAAACACAAATACACTAGCTCTCTGAGACTTCATACAAGTTAATGCATTATAAGTTTTGTAGCTTTTGGTCAAAAGACCTTCCTCTAAGGTTTATAATTTTCTCCTTTTGTCATATTTTTTTGTCTATGATTTTGCCTATGTCTGGAAGGAGTAGGGTGTGGTCCACGGATCGGGTACCAAGATGGCACCAGTTCCTGTATGTCTGCTACCTACTCACCTCCCTTATATCGATGCTCATTCTGGTGCCATAAAATGCCTGAGTGGTCAGCTACTGCGCTCTGGTGCTTTGGGGAGACCACACAGGCCTTCACTCTCAGTATCATTAAGTTTGTGGCAGGCAGGCAGAAGGTGGCTTATCAATTTTGTTAGCTTGCTAGTAGCTTACTTAAGAACTGCTAAAATGCCAAAAGCTAAGCCTTCCAGAGTGTAGTTACATGTTGCATGACAGAATTTATATCACTGTGACTTGCAACAAGTGTCCAAAAGTAATTGTGTGTAAAGGTGGGAACACGTCAAATTTAATGAAGCATCTGGTGAAACACAGAATACATATTAAAGCAGAGGCATGCACCATCTTTGCCTGCTTGCATGACCCATTGCCAAGCACATTAACAGCCAGAAGTGTGGGCATCACTGGCCCAGATGTCCATGATCCCAATTTGGAGACCACTGATGAAGACAGCAGCAGCAATTACTCAAGTAAGTAATGTGATGCTGTGTGGTAATTACAAATCTTGCATGTCGTGGTACTAACTAGCAGTGGTGAAAAAAAAACCCAACAAAAACAACTGTTGGTCTGAACTCATGCTAACTTTTAAACGTGGTTTACACAGTAGGGTAGTGGCTCTAGCATGATGCATTGCTGAAGTTTAAACTAGCCACAAACAGAATATTAAGTGGTTAAATGAGCTCAACCTAAAACATTCTCAGCCATAAAATGCAGGGACAATTTTACTACATAAGAATGATTGCTTCTGCATTTTTATGTTTATGTGGGTATGCTTATATTTTTTGGCTTTGGCTCTCTCCAGCTGTAACAGTGACCCCGTTCACCTTGGCAAAAGAAGCTACTTTGACAAAGGAGAAGGTGTAGAAAATCTTCAGGGCTGTGACCAGACTGAATTCTTTTTTCCACTAATCTCCATGGTTCAGGTTTTGTTATATTTATATGTATTGCATTATATTTTCTTTCTCAATGTGTATAACACCTATTTCATCAAGATAACTTATCACAAGGTAAATGATAAAACTGATAAATACCCTCATATTTATGTGATACAGAGAGATGACCACTTCCTTCAATCCTAAATACCAAACCCAATCCAGAAATCATCTCTAATATTCCTGCATGATACTCTGTGAAAAAAACAAAATGATATTCAGGAATTAACCAAAGTAAATAAGGCCGCCATTATTATTACAGGCCTGGTGGTGGCAGACAAAATCAGTGGCCTTCTGGAGGAATTTCTGATAGGTAAGGATATTGTGGCTGCCACAGTAGACAATGCCACTAATATGGGCATTGTACTTTAAAAGTCTAAAGTTTTTAAAGGTGGGCTACTCTGCCCACACCCTAAACCTGACCACACAGAAGGTTAACAGCATCAGTGCTGTTACAAAGTGGTGTGGTTTGGCTGAAGAGGTCCACCATGTCTGCAGCAGAAGCAGCAACAACTTAGTGACAAGTGCAGCCTTACTGTCAAAAACCCATGTTTGTTTCAAACATCTTCAGAAACTCAGCTTGTAATTAAAAAATGTGTATCTGTGTTTCAAATTTGCTGGAAGAACATGATTCTGGATGTCTGAACATGATGGAACTCCCTTTTACTGATGGTGGTGATATATACATATATATATATATGTGTACATATATATACATATACATATACGCACACACACACACACACACATAAGCCAAAGCTCTGAATGGAAATGTTATATATATAGAAAAATTTAGTTTGCAATGTTCTCATTACAAGACGAAGACATTAAGAACTTCCTCCAAAAGGCCACTTTGATGGACCCTCACTTAATTAGAATAAAAATAAAAATTGATCACAGGGATAAAAGACAATGACATAAATATTAGATGGAATATAACATTTAAAAACACTGTAAAATTAAATAATAACCATATAAAATAAGTAATGTTCATAAAACATTTTAATCAAAAGCCAGGCTGGGTTTGGAGTTTATATTGAAGGATATTGATAGTTCATCTACTGCATAAAAAAACAATGTTACTCTAACACCAACACTGCAATTAACCTATCAGTTTTTTGTGATGTCTTGCAACACATTTTGTTGCCTGAACCCAACCAAACTATGACAGAAAATAACAAAAAGGAAAATAATAACCCAAAAAGGTCCACAATTAAGTCTTGAATGTGACAATAAGGTACAACGAGGTCATGAACCCAAGCCTACCACGGGAAAGTCATGATCTCATCTCATTACTCCACAACAGCCTCATTCTTAAGCAAACTTCTTTTTTTTTTTTTTTTGTCATGCGCAGCTATGGTTCTAAAGCAGCATTGTTTATGGTGCAGGAATAAGTCCAATATGGTAATGTTAGAAACACTTCCTCAGGCAGCCTGTTTCTATGGCCTGGAATGTAAAGCTTAAAGCTGCCTCACTGAAGGTTTTTGCCCCGCATCTGAAACAACTTAAGGATTTGTGCCAGAGGACCGGAGGGGGCATTCTGGTTATTCGAAAAATCAATTGGAAAATGAAAGGCAGCCAAAGGAGTAATGTGTTTATTCCTTCTGGTCCTAGTCAGCACTCGGACAGCAGAGTTCTTAATCAATTTTAATTGATTTATCAGGTTTTTGGGTAGACCATGTGAGAGAGCATTATAATTGTTTGAAAAATCTAGTCAACAAAACAAGCGACCCACATCCAAAGTTGCAAGGACTCTGAACAACCCAAATTCTCAGAGAAGTGGTCTTGGGCCATAGTCCAGACTAAGAATGGGAGTCAGGTACAGAACCTGCTGACACTTGTATTCCCACGAAAAATGAAAGCGGTGGAAATGTGAAACAACTTTCACTGAAACCGCTGCCTCAGGAAGATAAAGCCTCCACTGCAGCGCTATCCATTTTCTTGCTACTGAGTTCTTCAAATGCAGAAGGAGGCGATGGAGGAACTTTGGCTGAGTTTAACTTCAGAGCCTGCAGCTAATGAAAAGCACAAACCTGGCAACTGGCTGCAGCAGTGATGTGACCATGTCAGCTAATAGGAGCAAGAAGAGCTGTTTTATCACTTTCTCAGGCAGAACTCACACTGTCCCTGAGCTGCTGCACACTAATTGTGGTTTGAATGCAGTGGGTTGGAATGTGTAATGAAGATGTTTTTATGCATGTAATGGAGTGAAATACATGTGGTCTGCACAGACTTCTGACTAGGTGTAGAAGTGAGTCGCACAGCCACAGTGTTTATGTGCATTTGAGATTTGACAATGGCATGAACCCTAACCCTACACTTCTGGCAACTTGTGTTGGATAACTGTAAACCTCTAGTATGTAAAATTAAAAAGTGCAGGTCCAAACCGATATTATTTAGCCATTGCCCACAGATACAGTCCTAAAAGAATAACTTCACACTATTTAACACTTAAGACACTTTTTTTGTTGGTAAATTACATATAGTCAATTTCTTGATCCTGGTTTGATTTTAACACTAGAATCACCAAGACAGTTTGACAGTCTTTTTGGGTTTTTATAATCCAAATAACTGTTTAAATAAAACCTACAAGCCTTTCATCCCACGACTTTTCCTAATTATCCGTGTTGTATGTTTTCTTAAGCTTATAAGGTCCTAAAGTAAAACACAAAAGATTTCTGAGCATTTAAACCTCGCCACCAGGGTCAGACAGACCGCAGCTGAAAAATAAAACGTTTCGCGAGCATGTTGTCCTGCAGCTTTTTTTTTTTTTTAATTTTTATAATTTATTTAAATTTTTCTATATCTTACATATTTATGTACCAGAACAAGGCTTTCTGAACAGAGGGAGACAGAGACATCGAGAGAGGAATAAAAACAGTGTTCATTCATTCATTCATGTCTGTGTGTGAGTATGTGCATACGTGCATGTGTATGCTGTGTATAAGTCTGTTTGTGTGTGAATCAAGTGTATGTGTATGTTTGTGTGTGTGTATGTGTGTGTGTGTGTACGTGTGTGCGTGCATTTGCTCTTGTGTGTGCTATTGAATGCTGAACCTCTGTAACTCTTTTAAACCTTGCCTTTGATCTATCTTTGTTCTAGAACTTCTTCAGGATCTTTTTGCATTAGAATCAGTGTGTATGCATGTGTGCATGTGTGCATGTGTGCATGTGTGCGCGTGCTTGCATGTGTGTGAGGGGTTGGAGGGGTGGGGGGGTTGTGTGTGTGTTCTTGTATTCGGAACTTCTATAACTCTTTTGAACCTTCCATGCTTTTGATTCATCTTCATTCTAGAACTTCTTCAGGACCTTATTGCATGTGAATTAGTGTGTGTGTATATGTTGATGTTGCTGACTATGGAGTCACAATTTTGGGTTGTTGACCTTCCAAAAGGAGTATGCTGATCTCGAGAGTAAATTATTTTACTTCTCTAACATGAAAGTTTTAAATATTTATTTATTTATTTATTTTATTATCTTTCTTTATATATTGACATCCAATGTCTTTGTGCATAAGCATCAGTAACTAAATGTGTGTGTTAGCATGTGAATAAGTGTGTGTATGTTTGTTCATATGTGCTTGTGTGTGTTCAGGTGTGTGTGTGTGTTTGTGTGAGTGTGGGTCATTGTGTTGATGGGAAAGAGGTAGAAAATTCTAGAACTCTTCAGGACCTTTAAAGCCTTTGATTTATCAACATTCTTGAGTCCTTAAAGGGACCTTATATTAAAGGCAGCAGGTGGTAAACCTAGAGGTCTGATTTAGAAGAAACAATATCACTGACATTTTAACCTTGGCCTGTTATGATGGGAACTTGGTAGAAGTTGTTTTTTTGGGACCATTATACTTCTAAGTAGTTAAGCTAAAGAAAACTAAAATATGATGCAATGCATTTTAAAGGACCAATTGAGACAATACACAAGAATCATGATGGAAGTGAAAATAGCATCAGAGGAGAAATCCTGGTTTCACCCCTAAAACCTAACCCATTTGAAAATAGAGGGCGTGTGGGCTAAGAGTTAAATCACTGTGGTTTCCAAGGAGTGAAAAGATAACTTTAAAGAGAGATGCTCAAAGGGTGCCTGATGCGGTAGGTAACTGGATGAGACAACTGCACAATCTCAGAAAAACAAACCCACCATTAAATGTTACATGCATATGTGGAGAGAGGATTGAGCATTTACAGACAGATTTACATTAGATATTTTGAATTACTAAGAGGCTGAGGAGACAAGATAGCATATTGGTTATATACACAAACACACACACCCACACACATACATGCACATGTATACAGTGTTCTCATTGCATGCAATTGGGTACTTGAATGGGAATACATGGAAACCGTCATTCAACAGGCTGTCCTCAAGTCACCTGTAACAGGTGGAAGGTTAACAGATGTAAAACAATAGATACAATCAATTAAGACCTGGCAATTTCACCTGGTATAAAACAAAGGACACAGGAATCCATTTTTGTCCCTCTTCATTAACGTTGTAAATCCTTTGGGTGTGCTGCAGTGAATTTGAAATTAGTCCACTGTTAATTAATCTTGATTAAAAGTGCCATAAAGGTGATTATGCTGCGTTGCACATCAGGGTGTAAATTGATGTGTAATAGATAGGTATACATTATTAATCATGTCCAACATCATGAGTCAAGTGTCAGTGAGAAACAGTTGGTATGCTCTTCCAGCAGTCTTTGGTTAAAAAACTCCTGAACTTGAGATGGATGCTTTGTCAAGTGTCAGCACAAAAAGGCACCTGCTGTTTGAGCTCAGTGTTAACTCATTTCTGAGGTGGAAACCCCTTGCCTCCTGCTTCAGATTAATCTTTTTTAATGAATGGATCAGAGAGCACAGCATTTTAACTTCAGCTACTTACACCAGCAGGTCTAACTTTTTATCTTTAGAAAAAAATATATTAAACAGTTCAAATCTCTATTGTATCCAAAGGTGGATTTTTTATTTAACCATTTATTGTACCTTTTTATGTAGCCATTGTTAAGTTAACAGGCCAACTGAGGTGGTTAATCTGATTTTAAAGCAAGAGTTTGTAGAAACTTCCATTTTGCGTGATTCTGTGTGATTATAAATACAAGACTCTGTCAAAGCATGAAAAACCTCAAGAGCACATTCAAAGTTTACTCAACAGTGCGCATAACAGGAGCATGCATAGCTAAATTAATCTGGCGCAGAGACATTTTTCTGCAAAGTGGGGGCTGTTCAGCTCATTTACACAGTTTACCTGGCTCTGGTTCTGTTGCCTATTCAGCCCCACCTGGGTCCCCCTCACCCTGAACATGAAAAGTCTCCTTCCAGAGTACAAAGCTCATGTGATAGCTATGTAACACAAACACTCTCTAGTGCTTCGAGCTGTCAGCTAGCCCTGAGGCTTACACACCTATCTATCAGCTAGCAGTAGTTCTAGGTTACTTAAATAAACTTAGAGCTGAGACCGAGCATCAAGAGAACATAAGAAGCATTTTGTTTAGGTCTAGTATGGTTAAAGCCACTTCACGTACCAACACGACTCAGCTGTGGCCTTTCGGTGACCCCCTGCATTAAGCTCTATCAGTGAATAATGCTGGCTTTTAGAAGTTTCATAACCATCCACTGATGGTTTTTTCAGTGGCTTTATTGCTTGGAATTAAAGTCAGCAATTAGAAATATATAGTAAATTGGAGAAACATTTAAGATGGATAGACACTCAAGCTAATTTGCAAATCTTACACTTAATATCAGTAAGTGAAACATTTTATTCTAAGTGGCCAAACCCTCTTTGTTGTGGTCTTAATTAAAAATAGATCTTAAAATAAATCAATTATTATTGTTAGCAATGCAAAAAATCAAATTATATTGATATTTTTTAGCTACATTGTCCAGCCCTTATAACACATATAGGTGTTTATTTTATGTACAGTTTCAAGCTTATGATAAATGGTAAATTTTAAAAATGCACACTTTGAGCTAAGAGCTAATAGCTTGTAATGTTTGCAGAGTGATTGTACTTATTATGATTACGTGTCTGCCTCACAACATCACTTCAAGTAAAGCATTCAATAAAGGGAAATTACTGCAGCATGAAGTTGAATACACTCACAGCAGTAAATCAAGTGTGCCAACAGTCTTGTTTTCTGTTTTCCTAATGGGAGATTTAAATATTTCCATAACAATAGCATCATCAAAAGGCTGTGTTCGGGTGGAAGACTGAGCGAGCCTCTGAAAAGAACATTTTTTCAGATTCCCAGAGTTCATCAATGATAGTTGATTTTCTCTTCAGGGTTTCCTCGGATGTTTTGCGTGACAGTTCTTTTGTTTGTTTGTTCATGTGACAAAGTGTATATATGACATTATGAACAACAGGCATAGCAGCACTGATGCATATTAAATCAATCCCAGTGCAAGTCTTCAGCAGTAGACTAGGAGCAGGTAGAGCACAAAATAAGAATATTAAACTTGGATTGAACTCCAAGCTTTGCCTTAAGTTTTCTACATTTTTTCAGACTGTACCAAAGATTTTTTAAAGGTTAAAGACCATACAATTTTGCCGAGATACTTATTCACGATTTAAATTGTCTCTGCACTGTTTGAAACCCTAGAGTTTCTCGGAATGTTTTTACTATAAAGGGCATTGATGAAATTGAAATTGACAGTGACTGGCTTTCTCTAAAGTGTAACATCTTGTGTATACATTTTTTTACACAGCCATGAGGGTCCACATCGATTCTTGTCATCCAGCTTTTGCTATGTCCACAAGTGTTCACGCAAACTGTCTGCTGCATGCAAACAGCCACAAAACTGTATGACCTGGAAAATCCATTAACAAGTCTGCTTTTGCAGACACTGGGTGTCTGAGAAGTCTAAACAGGCTGTCTACATCAATTCTGGATTCTCTCTCTCTCTCTCTATTTCTCTCTCTCTCTCTCTTTCACTCTCTCACTCTCTCACTCACTCACTCACTCACTCACTCTCTTTCACTCTCTCACTCACTCACTCACTCACTCACTCACTCACTTACTCACTCTCCTTACACATCAATGCTCCTCTCTCCCTTTATTTATAAATGGCCCAGGGTGCATAAGAGGTTTGGAACCTTTAAATATACTATACAGTGCACACAGCTGGTATATTTGGTTTCAAATGTGGATGGAGATTTGGGGATTAAATTAAAACAGCAAAGTAACACCATTACATAATTTGTATAAGATGAGCATGCAAGCTTTACTTAGCAACTGAGCCCGCCAACTGAGTCAGTTTAACAAAGATTCATGAGGACCTCATGGTCTCGCTAGATTTCTGTTGATGCTTCAGCTGCAAATTTGTACTGCAAATATGACTTTTTTTCACCATATTCTACATTGTAATTATGGGGATCAGACCAGGAGATTTAGATTAAATTTTGATGCATGTATATGGTGCATCAGTATTGACAGCACAGTGGCATGGTGGCACACTGTCACGGCCAGAGGGTCCCCCCCCCCTACCTCCAAAAACATGTAACAGGTGCTGCACTGTGGCAGCCCATTGAAATGAATTACCCCCACGGGGATTAATAAAGTTATTATTATTATTATTATTATTGTTATTATTTTTTTATTATTATTATTATTATTATTATTATTATCATTATTATTATTATTATTATTATTATTATTATTATTATTATTATTATCCTGCAGGGAGTATCCTTTTAGCTGGTCACAAATTATAAGAAACAATGTTGAAGTGTGAGCAGTCATGCTGAAGTCATTCTTCTCTCATATTAAAGAGCCTGTAGTTGCTCTGAGAGCATTTCCCACATAACTTCAGACCACAAGATGTATTGAAATGGTCCTGCAAAAGATTTTGACATGGAATCATGTTCCCAGCTCTTCTCACCACTAAACAGAAGTCAAACATGGAATTCCATCATTGAGTGATGAGGTTACACCTCTAATTAGTCAAAATTAGTGAGTATTGTTAGTAAGTTTTAAGAGTTTTTCCAAGTTTTAAGAGTTTTTCCAAAAACTGTTACTCCATCAAGATCAATAGGTGTGAACATTGTGAACATTAGTTCGGACTTGCACAAGCTTTTCCTTCTTTTTGACTTTATGGCATTTCCTATTCTAAAAGGTACATCCATTTGCAGGAGCATCAACACTACATACCTTTATCCTTTTTCCTTCAATGATGACAAATTTGCTCACTGCACTGCCATTTTTCCCAGGATGGAACTGCAGCTTCCAGAGACATGCCCATGCCATCATGGCCCTGCATCATTACCACCAATCTGCATTCAATCTGCCTTGAATGCCTTAGAGTGGAGCATGCATAATTCTGTTAAGCAGCCATGGTTCTGTGGCCTGGTCCTTTCAAGCATGATCTATAGCAGCAATAGATGATCTCTTCTGCAGATTTGACTTTTGACTGATGTGGAAGAAGAGCCTGGGCCTCGTGAAGAATCCCTAGAGACCTCCACATCGCTTCTCACAGAGGACTTTGTCTTTCAGTATAGCTTTGCTGCTATGGTGCTGCTCACTGATCTGAGAGAGTAAATGACCAGTTGTGCCCTGTCGCTCCGTTCTGGCTGCATGATGTTAAATTTGTTCAAATTGAGGCTGAACTCCTCCTTTTTCCCCAAAAATATGAGGAGGTCTCTAATTTGAAACTGATACGATTTAATGCATTTTGTCCTCTATCCCATCCCAAATCTTCTATGCCTGCTAGGTATGTTAGCATGCTATACGGAATGTACAGTCCGCACCAAACAACTGTTAATATGTTTTCATAATGCACAAGAAAGTCCTCTTATATTGGCTCTGTTGGTTGGCTTTGTCTTTTCCTAAGAGGCCTAAAGGGCAGGCAGTGGATGTGAGCGGTGCAGACTAGATGCATTCGGGTAGCAACATTCTCATTGGCCAACTACACATTTGGAAATATGAGGTGGCTATATTTTTGTATGCTACTGGAGAAGAATAATCCCATAGAGTCCAGTAGAGAGCTCCAACTGCACTGGGCCAGGCTATTGATAGAGGGTTCATTTCTTCTGGAGCTTGCACACTATTGTGACGACTTGTAAATAAATTAGGACTGGAAGATGGACTCCCCACAGCTTTTCATTGGCTAGTTAAAGGGACCAGTCAGGCCAGCGGCTTAAAGGGGTCCGCGTATGCTCATAAAATCTGGAGTTATGGAATGTTACTGTTGTGTACAAAGCTCTATGGCTATTGCTAGAGGAATTAGGATGACAAGGATGTGATTCATAGTCCACTAAGACCTTCAGCTGAAACAATAACCAGTCCATCCTCTATCTATCCTTCAACAATCTGTCATAGCACAATGGTTTATCACAATCCATCAGTGCACTGGGGCAGCACAGAAATAACGCAGGTTATTTACCAAGAGGGAATGACACTAGGGGAAAAAAAACATAAAGCCTTCGGATGTGAGAAGCAGAGATGATGTCACATACCCTTCCAGTTTAGCATAGAGCAGAGTAGAAGAAAAAAAACAACTCTCCATGTGCTGAGTGGCTGCTGTGTTCAATTTGATGCTTCTGTGCCTAGCACAGTGGCTATCTGGCTGTTCTGAGAAGCTGGGCTGTGCCCTCTCTCCCCTGGCAATTTATGTAAGCTACCGCTGTTTTGTTGTCTGTACAAATCAAATGTGATGAATCTTCAGCAGTGGGGTGAATCATACATACAGTTAGCATTTCCAGCACATTGATGTAGGGAGACATCCTACTATAACCTGTGCTACGCAATTTAAACCCTACATCAGACATGCACTTGAATCCTAAGTGAGTTACCATTATGTCCTGAATTATGATAATATAGATGTGCCATTAAAGTACCAATGATTAATTCATTTAGAATTTAACTATAACTAACTACTCATTTACTATTACATAATGCCATTTGCTTCACTATTAACAGTTATGATATTAGAGACTGTCCTTGCAAATACATTCATAAAATCTTTTTGACCAAAGTTTTGTTAACATATCTTTTTTCAACTCACACTCACTGTGTGGGCAGAGCTTGTACCTCTGTGGCTAAAGCAACTGTGGTGAGAAGCTGCTGCCAGCCCTGCCTCTTTGCTTTGAGTTTGTCTTTGGTAATAGCCCTTTGATAGTGATGACAACAAAACTTTTTAACTTGTTAAGAGATAAATATATAGAGAAATAGAGATGCAGAGAAAAAAAGGGTGCAACAGAAAAATATTGTGCTGCACTTCAGGTTAATATTTTGTGTTCTTTTCTTTTTAGTTTATTTTTGTCCAAAAAAATGGTTAGAACCCAGCCTTTAAATGATGTGCTCTCACACAGGCTGTGTGGCTCTAATTTGTTAAAATGGGCACTAAAATGAAAAACAAGATGTTCTGAGATGCATGTGTTGCTCATGCAGCCAGGTCCAGGTGATTATTTGAGCTGACAAGAAGCCAGCGTGGACTTTATTTGTTGTTGCCCATCCTCTTTTAGGATGATAAGTTGGGTACTCTAAGAGGCAGCTTGTCATTCATTCTGAGTACATTCACCAGTGTTTGGCCAAGTTACATCTTATCATGATTTTGTACATTTTTTGTAAGAATGATGTGTGACAGAGTGTTTTTAGAACCAATTATGAAATTATATCTTAACAGGGACAATGAAGCATTTATGTCATCCATAAAAACCCTACATCATACTTGACTAGATATTTGATTGAATACAAAAGTGTTATTGCACCTTCCAGAATCTTTGGGTTTGTCAAGAGAAACGTTTCCCATTTAGCAATGTGTATTGATGAGAAAACTTATCAGAAAAATTTTCCTCTTTTTATTCAACCACATTTACTTACAGAGGCATATCCTCTTACTCTGCTTCATGTTGGATAATCATTTTTTTTCAGGGGGGTGATGAAAAATTCATGTCTTGTCTCAAGATATCAAGTGAAATCATTTTGCGGCTGAAAACATTACACAGTGCTTAGCATGAATATTGGTGTGTTGTTCTATCCTCTAATGGGAAAGCTACAAAAAAGCTAAAATAGCTATATAATATGCCACTGAGACATTTAGAGGTACAGGTAGAACTGAAAAATTGAGGGGGGGGGGGTTAAAATGGGGAAAGCAACTTTTACAGCAATGTTACAGCTACAACATTTTTCAGTTCTACAATACTGCAGCTATAGGATTTCCGTAGAATCACTGATGAGTCTCCCTTCTTGAGCCCCCTTTTCAGTTACCTTTTGGTGGAATTGAAAGCTGGCTCAAAGTTTCTTACTGGAGTCTGTCCCTTAGAGGATTTTTAAGCTACACTGATTCTATTGAGCAAGGAATTGCCTTCTTGTCTCAGAGAAGATAAAGTCAGGGGCAATCTCCAAAATACCGACTAAAGGTCCAAGGGACCTTCCTTGTTTTCTGTCAGTGGGTGCATCTTCCCTTTTTTAGGTGAAAGTATCCCCTCTAATTTAAGAAGCGGTAATTAAAAATGTAAGATCTTAAACAATAGAATAGCATAATGTAGTATAGGATATTTTTCCGTGAGGAGCCAACATTTGAATTTAGGAAAAATTGCATTGTTGCTGATCAACAACCAGCACTGTTATGCTGAATAAATTAAAAAACAAATGTGTTCATGAGTACCCTTTCAGTCTGCCTCCATCGAAAAGAACAAGTTGACATTTTGCCCCCAGTTTTTTTTTAACATTTTAATCATTTTTTTCTTTTGTCTTGGCCCCTTTTTCAAGTATGTACACTTATTGCCAGTCTTCTTTCAGTTTCCTTATTGAACTTTTACATTTGCACAGCTTTTATTTATATTCAATTTAGATTTGTTGTCAACTTTAAAGACAGTGTATAAAATCATGTTTTATTAACATTATTAACATAGAGATATTTGTTTTATTTGTGTTACACCTCCACTTTATTGCCTCTGGGAATACTATTCATATGGGATGAGTCACTGTAGTGAAGGATTTACATCAAATATCATTGTTCAGTGCCAAAAGGAGTCTACCCTGTGGTAAGTAAGACATAAAGTAAGGATGATTAAAAAAAGGGTGATGCGTTGGTTGTTGGATAAATGTAAAATATATATATAACTTTCACACAGTAGAATGAGTTGGCATTATTTCACTGTGACTGATGTCTTATTATTATTTACCCATAATACTGATCCAATTAAAACCATTTAGCTGGGTAATACTAGAATCGAAACATAATTGTCAACCTATTTTGGTCTTTTCAACAAAAAGAAGCACTGAATTTTAAATGAGTGTCATACATGACAAAAGCTAATTTTATCCTGTATATTGTAACTATAATAATAATAATTTAAAAAAGAAAAAAAAAACCAGTGCCCTATGATATCCCAACAAAACCGCTGGTGTAAAAAAAAAAAAAAAAACTACTTTGACCACTTCTGCAATGCGATCTGTGGCACTGATTAATGGAAGCATAGAGCACTACTCCATTTGCAACTATAAAAATGGTAAAGCCACATAATTTTGTTGATGTTTTCTTATGGAACAGTAAATATGTTCTCCATCACCTGTGTATGTCATGGAAGTTGTAAAAGACAAGAAGTGGTGATGTGTTGTGGTCTTATCTACAATACCCCATGTCTCATATAGCCTGGTGGCAGCGAGGGTTTGTTACCCTGTAATCACCTCACTGGATTCATCCATCATCCTGATAAGCAAAAATGTAGTAATCTTAACATAGCCAAACAATGGTAAACTTCTAGCCATGCTGTCTGCACCTTTGTAGAGGTGAGTACCAAGCATCAGCCATCATGCAGTACAAGACCCACCATTGGGAATGTGTCCTGGTCCAGTGTGGTTCAATGCACTCTGGTTCTTGCAGGTTCTCTACATTTTAAGCAAACCAACATTCAGCAGCACCTATTCTCTGGTCATAATGCATTAAAAACAGACCAGATTTATAATTTGTGTCAACCATCTTTCCACTGAAATATATTTTTAAGTATTGCCATAACAGTTTCCATTTGCTAAAGAGGATTGTGAAATTAAAAGCTTAAAAAGCTGGAGATGTTGCTGTCAGATTATAGCTTCAACAGCTGTAGATATGGTGAGAAACACAGAGGCAATAGATTCGTATCAAAAAGGAGATACGATTTTAAAGAAGCTCTGTACAGTTTCATGTTGTTTTTCCACTGGCTGCCCCTCAAGCTATGACATGCTGATGTGATGTTTTGCTGCTTGTACAGCTGTTATTTCTGTCTCCAAGTAAATATTGAATTCAGTTTTGGTCTGAAAAAAAATGTAAGTTTTTCTTTAGGCAAAAAGATACAATGACATTTTTTCCTTTTTTTGTTAATATATCTTTATAAAGGCTCTTGTCTCTCAATGATATAACTGTATAACTGTACCTAATGGCGAGACATTTATCACACAGATGCAACCCATCACCTTAGCTTATTTTAGAAATTAATTCAACTACCCATAACTACATTTTCACTTACTTTTAACATAACAGCATTTGCCTTGTTTTAATTCAGCCCAAAATGAGGGTGTTTCTAGTGGTACAACTAAGTTTGGTTTAAAGTACTTCATGATTCCATGTGCAGAAAGCTAAACATTGCCAGTTTAGAACAACTAAAGCCTGATTTATGGAAGAACACTTGACACTAATGAGTGTCGCTCTACAGAAAAAAGTGATGCATTTTCTTCAGGAAATTTTTTACTGCACATTTTTCATGCTGGGCATCCAATGAATTTTGTTATGTTGCAAAAACACATTTTAAAATTTTGTCCTGCAGTGTGAATAGGAAGTCACACACAAATCAAACTAAAAAAGATCATTGAATGGTTGGCAGATATCTAAGAATACTGAACAGTAGATATTTTTGTCCTAATTTAGCATTTGCTGAACTAAACCATGCTCACCCTGCAGCTCCCTCGCTGGATACAATGGACACACTTACCATCTTCTTTTTAAAACTACATGACTAAAATCTTTTGCATAAATTCAAAACAACGTGCTACTCTTAAGTTCTGTTGAGCAGCACTCATCTCAAGTGTCAAGCTCCCTACTGTAAATCAGGTTTAAGAATAAATTACCAACATGAGGAACGTAAGCTGCCTCATATCCATAATCACTGTGACATATTAAACATAGCCAGTCACACTAATGAGATTACTACATCATTAATTCATCAATTAGAAAATGTGTTTTTGTTAACATGTTCCATCAAGCAGTCCAGAGGAAAAAAACCTCAGCAAACTTGTTATCTTGTTAATATGTAAATTTGTTCTGTACGGTGCCTGATCTATCCAGATCAAAAGATGCATGTGGAAGATGTGGTATTAAGTGAGGTTTTCATGAAGGGCAAACAGAGGGTGTTGTGTTATTTATAGGGGATGGGGAGAGGAGAAAATAGGATTAAAATTGACATTGATGTAAACTCCAAAGCAGTCATGTATTCCTCATTGAGTGCTTTCCAGTACAGTCACTTTTTCTTATTCAAGATGAGCTGGAGATGTCTAACGCACACTCTACTGTGCTTGATGCTGACTACCTGGAGGTGTTAAATGTAATCTACTTACTTCTTTGAACTGAGAGCAACAGTTAACTCTTTCTTATTCAGAATAATTTCTTCTTTTTTCTGACTTATATTGATGTCCAAGCAATTTATTTCTAATAAGCATTCAAGCCAGCAGACAGGAAAGACATATAGATGACAGGACTTTATCTTCAGTTTCCTATTAGGATCACTTCATTAGTAGAAAATAAACTAGAAAGCTAGTTGTGGATGAATGGGTGATTGCAGCATGTTGCTGCGTATTGTCAGGCTTTTTCAATAAATTATAGTTACATGAAATATCATTGACCTTCATTCATTGTCCTAGAGGCAATTAGACTGAATGGTGTTTGGAATCACTTCAGCATTACATTTTAATGCCTTACAGTTTGCAAACTGTGTCATAAACATGTGTCATAATAATGAACCTAATATTATTTTATAACAATATAATATAAAACCATTTTAATATCTGAGTGAAGTTGATATAACAGGTTCTACATTGTGATTGGAGTGAGTAATTAGACTAAATATGCCTCTGTAGACTTTAAAATGTGGAACTTAATTGTCAAAGTGCGATACTCAGCATTTTGAAATATTATGGAATTTGTGCTGTACATTGGCTGAGATATAAATGCAAAGGATGTCTATGGACATTGCCTTTCAAATATTTAAAACTTTCTATCAGCCTCAAATGCAGATTCTGTCATTCTTAAATTCCTCTATAATACATAACAGAACTGCCACCAGTAAACCAACAATCACACCATCCATGACTGGATACAATCAACTTTATCTCTTCAATCTGGATACAAATAAAATAATATCAAACTCTCAATCTGGATGCAGTGAAAAAGGCACTTCCATGTTCTTATGCAAGTGACCTGATTTACTTCTGTCGAGAGTAGATTAATAGTTTCGTGAAATTTGTCATTATTTATAGTCAGAATGTTGTCAAGGAAACAAATATTAACAAATGGGTCCTTGGGTGTGCAGTAAAAAATCTATTTAGTCTAAGTTAACAAGAATTGTTTAAAACTTGAGTAAATATTTTAAAGAGCCTCTGAAGCCATTAAGTAAAACCCTAAAAACTATTTTTTTTTCCATCAAAATAAACTTCCCTTGGTGCCTTACTTTGCCTCAGTGTGGTGTCCTTGGGTCTACGAGGTCCTGCCTCTCTCTTCACCCACACTTCCGCTGCCTGAAGCTTTGACTCTGCCCATCAAACACAGAAACCTCATACACAGCTTTGCTATCTGAACTGTTTTGATAACATTTGCTGTAACTCTCTTTGTCAACACCCCCAGGCCATTTAAAAAGTCTTGTCAGCGTATGACATGAATCACTTGTCACCATTGTAACATTGGCTGACATTACTTAGCACACTGCAGGTTCGTTTAGACTCGGTCGATAGATAAAATATTACAGTTCTCAATGTGTCTGAAGGGCAAATGGACGAGACAGTTTAAGACTTCAATGGCATTGTGGCTGTAAAGTGTTTTTGAAAAAATCTATGGCAGGTTACAGTTTGTCTCTTGGATTTTAAGGATCCCCTTGTAATACATGAAGGTGCCTCCTTTTCTCTGCTATTGTTTTGCTGATACATAGCTACTCTTTTCTATTACAGCTCACTTCACCATAGTCCCTCCCTAAAAGTTTACAGAATTGGCTTTTTAAACATGAGAGATATGTCTGAATCTGTGTTTTTGCAATACTGGTGGTACATTGCAATTCTAAGATACAAATGTTTGGGTTGTTGACTGCTTTTCTTTTCTCCCATTTAAATATATAACATATAAAAAAAACATGTAACCCAAAAGTGTTAACAAGTTTAAAAACTTTATTTAAATTGGAGGGGAGTGGCATTGCCTATAACCACTTCTACCAAATGCCCCTCATCTGACTGCATTTAACCTGATGATAAGATCTCCATCGTCACAAACAACTGGTTGAACACACACACACACACACACACACACACACACACACACATCAACACAACAGTCAGTCAGTGCATGGAGTAAGAATGACTTAAAAAAATATAAACATCACAGAAGAAAGAGAAAACAAAAGAAAATGGGAAAAGGTGGAGCTAAAAGATGGCCCATTAACATGAGGAAAGCTTCAAAAGAAATTGCTTCTAAACCCTCTGAAATTACAAATATCTTCACAAACAAGGAACACTGCTGGAGCTTAAAAAAGAAAAAAACGGCCGTCACTCAACTTTTTAAACATTTTTATTAGAGTTAGAGTTGAATTGTTAATCAGTCTTACAAAAACAAGTAGCCTGCAGTTCTTTTCCCTTTTAGTTCCCCCAGCTGTCAAAACTATACAGTCATTTTTATCAGTGTAATTGTCACAGTGCAACTCTACACAGACCTGCCAACACAGTGGATATATGTTTGTCCAAAACATGTGACTTAAAATAGCAAAATGTAAAAAAAAAAGAAAACAAAAACAAAAACAAAAAAACAGTGAAGCCAGCTAGAAATTAAATTAATATTTAACATTTATATCTGTAATTTTATATATTTTATGAAGTATAAAAATGCAGTAACAAAAACTTTGAACTGAGAAACTAATCACAAAGAGTCAGTTCAACTTCAGTATTATAAAAAGTTTATTGCTTCTGTCTACAAAAAACATTTGTCTACAAAAAACATGTTTGCATGAAAACTAATACTTTTTCCTTTTTATTTAACCAGTTAACCTGCATTTAAGTGTATTTGTGGCATTTGTAACAAACCAAACAGCCTGAAAAATTATGCAAAATTAAGCAAAAGAAAATAATAGTTTTAGACCTTCTTCCTCAGTTCACTTACTTAAGGCATGGCTCCCAGTAACAGTATAGTAGCTGTTTCCTCGGAGATGTGAAAATGGTGTTAGATATTTGCCGGTGTTTTACAGACTGGGCATACTGGGAAATTAATTTTAACTGCATGTTAAACTACATCTACCAAGTAGAATGGTGATGCACTGTTGAAACCCTTAATGTCCTCTACATCTGTACCTTTCTTATAAGAGTGTCTTAAGGCTTTTACACCCTGAAGTTACATTTTTTTATCTTTTCCTATTAGACTAAGCATTTACAGGACAGTGACAGGGCAGGACAGTGAGGTGAGGTGAGGTCAACTTAAACACATGGTAAGTTCATGTAACATTTGTGTGAGTGTAAGCATAAGAATGGTGGAACAGCCAAGTGTGCAGACACAGATGTGCGACTGAAACTGAAGGAAACACGTCAAATAGTGAAGTCATCAACTGTTTAATGAGCACGGAGGGAAACAGGGAAAGTGTGGTATGGTGTGGGTGTGTATGTGTTTAAGTGTGTGTGCATGTCGATTTGCCTGAAGTCAGTGCAGTCAGAGCAGCCCCACCACAATGTGTTAGCCCTGTCCTGGACTGCCAACCAATCCAGGGTGTTCCCCGCTGCTCACCCACATAATTTTTCTCATGTGTGTAAATACTTTTTACAAGTAGGAAAGTAAAACAAATCATAAAAATGCTCTTTTCACTTCTAGATAATGCATTTAACTGCAAGTAATTACCCCTCCTTCACCCACTGTTCTTCCTCCTCTGCTTCATCCACCCACATGATCTTCCACCCATCCCTCTTCATCTCGCTCCCATCCCACTCCACGGCTCTCTCATCCTTCCTCACCTCCTGTCCCTCGACAGCGGTGTCGGATTTTTCCCTTGCCATGAATTTTGCATGATTGTTCATCTATGCAGCTAGAAGACTCACTTTCCACCTCTCACCCTCTCTCTCTCTCTCTCTCTCTCTCACACACACACACACACACACACACGCACACAGTCCCACCAAGCACACTATGGCCACCTCTTGCCAACCTTTCCTCCTCATTAAAGATCTATGTTAAATAAATGTTTCAGGAAGATCTTTTTACTTGCAGCATCCAAATCCTGTACAGAGGACTTAACTTGCAGGTGAACAAATCTATACACTTTAGCCTGTCTAATATATACAGTATTTGTCATTCCAGTTCCTATCAGCCAATGTAATGAATAACTAAGAGAGGAGAAAGTTTTGAAAGCAGGAACCAATGGGAATAAGGGTTAAGATTGAGGACAAGACAAGTAAATGAGCTCTGGAAAGTAGGAAAAGACTGATGTAAAGGAGGAGTGATGAAATTCAGCTATTTTTTCTGTCAAAGTCAAGTCCCTGTTCTTTTCTGAGAGAAATGTCCCAAGAAAACTATTTATCCTTGACTATTCTACAACAAAATCATATCCACAGTGGTATATAAATATGCAGATGTTGAATGCAAAGCAGGAATTAGAGTGCCCTTGGGTTGGCAAAGCTCAAATATTTGATTTTAATTATAAAGTCCACAATAGTAATTCTTTTTTTTACATTCTGTGTTTTGAAACTACAGTCCCCAAAGTGAACTGGAGATGCAAATAAGAAGTGTAATGTTGTTACTAATCAGCTATCTATGGGCTGCTCTACAAGTTGTGCTCCTCAGTCAAATCTGACCAATGAAAGGTGACGCAGATGTGGCTACTGACAGTTCCTAAACTCATAGGTGCAAAAAAAATATTATTTAGGGTTGATTCTAAGTTTCTGAAACTTGTAAATATAATAGTGCAAGGTTACAAGAAGCATATTGTTCTTGTGATTAAAAAAAGGATAGATGGATGTGTATCTACAAGACATGTTTCATAAATAATCCAGAAAGACGGGAGACTTTTTCCTATCAAGGGGCATTTTTATTTAAGTAATAGCCTTTAGTGATTAAACTCTATCAGTGAAAGCATATATTGTTACTAATTTGTTATTCTATGGCTGCAACTGCTTCTCTCTGACATGGCTTCTACAGTCACATTTAAGATTTTGTTAATCAAATTGTTAGAGTAAAGTACAAATCTAAGACCAACAAATCAATATCCTCTGGCTTCACAAAACAAATACGTGCTCAATTTTGAACACAATTGCTGAAGTGTACTTAGAAATTAGTTTGCTACAAACTCCCTCCTCTCCTGTCCCCATTTGAACTTGTATTTAGAGTCAGAAATTTTGCATCCTCACCAGAATGTTCTGATGTCACAGCAGGCTTTTCTGTTGCAAAGTAATAAGACACCTCTTTCCAGTTGCACTCGCCACACATTTGAATTAATTTTAAATGATTTCTTATTTAAAATGCAGAGAGCTGAGGAACTGGTTAGTACCTTGAAGATAGAGGTTCAGCTCTGAGATCGTCTCTGTTAATTCACCATGAGGCCACACAGTTCCATAGCATGGTTCACCTTCATTACCATGAATTCCTCCAGACAGACTGACACGTTGCAACAATTGTACTTTGTCTGTTTCTAACAACTCTGCATCTTCAACAAGATGAGGCCTCAGCTTCCCTGCTGCTGGCTCACCACAAAACTTATCTGCACAAGTGTCACTGTCAAACTCAGTGTTGTAAAAGCTGCTCGTTGGAACCCAAACTCAACAAGAGAGCCTCAACTTTATCTAAGTAAATTTGTCTTTATAGTGCATCTATTTTAGCATGTTTGAGCTGTGATAAAACACAAGATTAGACTTTCATCACTGTGGGAATGTCCCCACAAAAAATACTTAGGTAGACTGGCCTGCCATCACTTTAATAAAAAAGTATAGTATTTGATTTTTTTATTCTTGACAGATGCATGTTATTGTGATGTAAAAACTACCTATGTGCTGCGTTCAAGGATCATCTGTGAGGACTTGTTAGTGTCTTATTTCTTTTTATTGTTTTGTTGTGTCCAGTTCTATCTTAAAATATGAAGTTGAATATTGTCAATATAACATTCACAAGCAACGTTCATTCACGTTAACTAGCACATTAATTGTCCTTTTTTTCATGATACTTCGAATGACTTCCAAATGGAAAATATGTCTATTGAATAAATTATAAGATTATTTTTTAACTTTTTTTAAAATTGACATTACACCATATAATACAATTTCATCCTTCAACCTAAATCAACGTAACCACAATCCCCTACAGACTAACAATGTTTTCCTGGACCTTAACTGAAGTATTTTGTTAACCATCTCAAATCCTGGATCCTGCACATTGCACGTTCACCTTCCACCCCGACGACCTTCTAAAACACCAGTGCAATTCTTACATGTTGTGTTTCATCCAGTTAGTTTGGTGCAGGTGAGACAAACAGTCATGCTGAGTGTCAAGAAAAAAAAAACAGAATATCCATGTATACTAATATTTGTACTATTTTACCTGTGACTATTTCACTGCTGTATTATTACGTTAAAGCAGTAGGACTAAGATGCATAAAAAAGCTACTGAGTCACTTACCTGCTAAGTGTTTGAAGTAGATTTACATTAAATATGATTATTACAGAATGTGCTTCAGAATGCTCATAACCAATAAGCTTGGAACAATAAAGTTGTTTTAACAAATGGGTTATTAAAAAATTGCTTAAAAGCAGATGCTGGGTTTTTCTCTACTGAGGGATATGATTTCTCTCTGAAAAAAAAAAAAGCCTTTCACCAGTTGAGATTAACACCTATTAATAAGTGTTATGACATACGACAGATAGCACTAATCCATTACAAACTAGACAGCATAGGGCCTTTAGAGAATTTGATCTCCATCCAAATGTGCACAGAAGAAGGAGCATCTGCAGTGTCGATTAATTACACCGAAGAAGGGCAAAGTGTTGGTGGCCCTTATACTGTCCTTTCTTTGAATAATTGCCTGTTGGAACACATCAGTGTGTATGGGAGGGTGTCTTCATGCAATCGCACTCAGTCACCCAAACGTACCAATTGCTCATTAGGTATGTTGGCTATCAATGCAAGCCCTGCATACCAAAGAGGAAGATGGAGAAGAGGGGACAAGAAAAGTGAGCTATGGAGATTGAGTCATGCAGATGAAGAGAGGAAGGTTTTACAGAGGCAGAGATTTAGTAAATTAAATAAATATACTAGAGGTATGTCGCAAAACTTTTATCTGTCTTTTGTCACAACAAGACAAAGGGCCCTATCGTACATCCGGCGCAAACATGGTGCGCCAGTGGCGCAGGTGTCATTGCTATCGTACACCCAGTGCAAGTGTCATTTTTGCCACAAGTGTACAATAGTAAATCCACTTGCGCTGGGTCTGTGTGCCGAGGGGCCGGAGGTCTGATGATGCTCACGCCCCTTTCATTTATGTGAGTCCCCCCCCACACTTTAAATGTCAGATTAGGAATGATTTTAATCATAATGTCAAATTAATCTCAATGGACGGGACAGGATCACGACTGTTGTATCGTCTTTGACAGATCAGCCACTGACAGCTGGAGCAACCTCCGTGTTCATGTCGGCGCACTTATTTGACCAGAAAAACAAGGATTAAATAATTATTATCCATAACATGAACCCTGAGCCAAGAGTTCTGTCCCCTCACCGCTGAATCGTCTTTCTTCTTTAAAATTCAATATCAACAAGCAACTTAAAGAAAAACAGTCATTCAACCATCAATTACCACATGTATTCTATTCACAAAATGAATTTAATTTTTAGGTGCGTGCATGCGTGTGTATGTGTGTGCATGAGTGCCTGCATACGTACGTACGCGTTTGCTCTGCAGGTGAAAATATATTGTAGAAATAGATATGACAAAACATGGAAATGTTTGCCTTCTAACAATTTGACGGTATTAGCTTAGAGCTGTCTGACACAAAACATTTATTGAGCTTTGTCCCTGTCCAGCCGAATAAATGAATGAATAAATATATAAATAAATAAATAAATCTTTGTATTTCAGCTGTTTACGTTTGTGCCGGGTGTATAATAGCAATAGGCCTGCGCCACTGGCGCATGGCACAACCAGTCTTTACAGGGAATGAGAGCGGATTCTCCAATTGGTTCATGCATTTTTGGCCAGAGAAACACCTATGAAACACCCATGAATTGATGAGATGATTCTACACAGCTAATAGGACTATCTGCTGTGCGCCAGTGGTGCATTGGGCAGGGAAGAGCAGGATTCCTCTGCTGCTCCTGGAACAAGGCGGCAAAGGTTGACCTGGAAACTCCCCTGAATAAATTAAAATCCCTGCGCCATGCACCCTGTGCCACGCACCCTGAGCTTGCGCTGGGCGCAAGTGTACGATAGGGCCCAAAGAGTCCACAGTTACACATCCAGCAATACTTTTAAAGAGAGGCACTGGGGTGTTCTTGAAAGGGGGCATTTAGGCAGGTTTTACACAATAAAATTCACAATAAAGCAAGCTGCAACTACTTGCAAAATAATGTAATAAGATGTCTGTCGTTTCCAAATTTCCCTTACATATGTATCATAAATATTAACATTTATTAGTAGATTAGTTTGTAATTAAATTACTACTTCAAAAATCCGTGTGTAATCTGCACAGGCAACCATATAAGACAGAAAGTTAAAATGAATAGACCTCTTATAAAGGATGGGATACACATTCTTTTGCATTTTTACAGTAGCCTTGGACTTTTCCCTTGGTAGGCAGCTTTTGTTTTCTCCTGGAACAACTAATTAGAATATTTCCTGTTTGGCATTTTTGTTATCGGCTGCTGTTCAACAGAGATCTATTAAATGAGGGCAGGACCTAATTAGTTTGAATGCAAACATTTGCTTTTCTTTAACAGTCATGCATGTAATTTTATTCACATACAGGGATGGAATTAACATCTGCCCCTGTCAAATGGGTTGATGTTTCTGGACGTCAGGGAATTAAAAAGTCAGTAGAAATAATTCTCTGGAAACAATGAATGTTAAGTTTCATGGCAGTGAATCTAATAATTGTTACTTTAGTCTGATTTAATATACTGACCCAAGCAACGTGCAGGTAGACATTAGCCTCGCTAAAGCCATGCTGGTGCAAAGCAAAAAATATATGTTTGGATTCACATTAGAAATAATTGAAGATTATAATAGAGGAAGCCCAAAAATTTCCTTTAACTGAACAGTTTTTTTTTTGTTTGTTTTTTTACCTGCAGATCATAATCTTCATACTGTATAGTTCATAAGCTTAAAAATGTACCAAATAATTTGATTTGTTAACTGCCAACACGGAGACTAAATAGGAATAAAAAGGAAAAGTACTAACTGGAAATGTGAGAGATAAAATAGATCATTGGACAATTTTGCAGGACATATTAGTACAGCAGAATGAGAGAAAATAAGGATGATGGGAAAATTAAGCTGGTTTGAGGCATCTATGACAACGACTTGAAGATCTCTCTTGGCTACTTTGCTTATGCTTTTATTAGATGGTTGCCAGCTTCAGCTTTAATCTCTTTTTGTTTGTTTGTTTGTTTTTTAATTTTTGTTGTTGTTGTCATTTTTTCCCACCTGCCTTTAATAGTGGATCATAACCTTCAAAAATGTATGGTCATTTTTCAAAGTATTTACAGATGAACATGCCTAACATCTGAATCTTAAATTTAAAACAATGTCCTTTTATTCAAGTGTATTCGTTCATTTTTTTTAGTCTCCTGTGCTTTTGTTAACAGCCCTCCTATAAGTTCACCCTGAAACTTAATTATCATTTGGGGTTATATACAGCTGAGGAAGAGAGTAGTCTAAAACCTTTTAGTTTGGGCTTCTTTGGCATGAAAAATTGGGAACATCTGAGCTGAATCATTACCCAAAATCAATGCTAATCAGAAGCTCTTTCTTTATTCAGTCAATCTTTTTGGAGTGCTGTTGAGGAAGACAGTTGAAACTGTGGGACTAAAAGCATAAGACTCATTTTGTGGCATTTACAAATATCAAATCATCATCACAACATCTGCACAGGGGGATGCACATTTACAATGGACAAAAACCACAAAAGACAGAAAAGAGTGGGAGCAAAAGAGAACAATAATAATAAGGAAAGGAGGGAGTGAGATAGCTATAATAACATAAATGTGAGTGTGCGTGTGTGTGAGAGTGTATGGGTGAGTGTTGGTGTGTGTGTGTGTGTGTGTGTGTGAGAGTGAGGGGGGTGCCACGCTTGGCTGAGCTCTTTATCTGAGCTCTCACCTGAACAACTGCCGTCTATCTCCTCTTCAGACTGCCATGGGTGACAATGACAACACTGCTGCTGGTGCCAAAAATACCACAGTGGTGTCAAGACAGAGCAAGGGCTGATGGGAAACTCATCCATGGTTCTACAGATATTAAGGGTGATAAAATCAGTCTCAACCTTGCAGGTCCTCCAAGACCCATCAAGAGAATCAACAAGGACAATAAAAGTGAGTCAGACACAGTAACAATGTCACAAAGCTTTAATATTGAACAGGGCTAAAAGTCTCCAGCTCTGCTAGCTGCTGATTTTTCTCCTTTGTCCTTGTAAAAAATGTGGTTATGTAAGCTTAATAATGTAGTAGATACCTCCAAAGTGTGTTGCAAACTGGAATATAGGATGACACAACTTTATTTCTGTTAACATTTGAAGAACAAGGAACACTTGGATCTAAAACCCCTGGCATGTTTAAGCATGCTGCCATGAAGGGCTAGTGGCCAATGTGAGTGCAGTAAACATGTAGCTTTGCACATGAGGTACAGGTGTACCAGGCTGCCTGCACACTTTTGAACTGTTTCATGCCTTGTCTACCTTCTCCATACTGTTAAACATTTTGCACTTATGGCTCTGGATTTAAGCTAGAAAAAAAAAAAAAAAGAAGCAAATAGGTCGGCTTGTTTAAGAGTTGTTTGTTTTGGTACAGATCATTTAAGTTTTGTTTATCTTATTTTTTTAGTATTTTTTGTGTGCACTGCTTGCGTCATGTATACACTGGACAACTTATCTAAAGTTTCATTTCAACAAAGAGTTTTTAGGTGTTTAAGGTACCACCCATTGGAGTTACACACCCACTAACAACTGGTTTAAAACAAGCTGTAGTTGTATCCATCTATAAGCTAATTGTTATGTGTTTATGAATTTACAGTATTTTTTGGCAGTTATGACCTGACTGATAATTTATGCTGAATAGGGTTAAAGTGTTCTGAGGAATCTCATATGGTCATTTTACAACACGAAGGTACTACGTTTTTTTTTTTAAAGAACCTTTAAAAATTCTTTCAACTAAATGGAAAAAACAACCAACCAAAAAACACACAAAAATAAGATTTTGCAGCATCTTCCAAGAAATAAACTTTGTATTGTACATAAAATTCTGACATGATGATGCTCCTGAAAGAAAAGTCAAGGAAACCAGAATTTTTACAATTAATTGATTTGACCGAGCTATTTGTAGAGTCTTGCTTCTAGTGCAGATAAGGAAAAAATATGTCTGTTTTACATATACATAGTTTTTGATCTGTTTCCAGAGTTGTTGCCAAATCCAGAATAAATATCTCTTTATAGGAGGAGGGTAGTTTCTGCAGGACCTTTACATATTTCTTGGCCTCCCTCTTCTTCTTCTGCTTCTTCTCCTTCTTTTCTGCTCCTTCTTATTCTTCTCCTCTGAGGAAATCCTCTTTCTATCCATGAACATAAACTTTGTGCATATTGCAGGTCCAACTGTTTGCCAAACTTACTGAATTACATCTGTGAGCTATCAGTGGCATTTCTGAGTAACATAATCACAACAAGCCATTGATTGCAAAGGTGTGCGTTTAAGACTCAAATGATGCAGGATGAACAACCAGTCCCTGCTCAGTGTTGTGTGTTGTGTGTAGCATTCTCATTTAAGAGACATGACTTCGAATTAATTAAACAATTCTTCTAATAGACCCATTTCTATTTGCCTTTAATCTTTGTCCTCTCTCTTTTTTTCATCCTTTTCTGCCTCCTCAAAGTGCCAGGTCCCGATTTACTGCTCTGCAACAGCTATAATTATTAGTTACACTTGTCTAAACAAGTTGTTTTACATTATTATGTAGTTTCATTCAAAATAATAGTTGCTTATACAAGTAAGAATATACAATGTGATTTTTCCTAATATCCAGGAAAGGAATAACGTCATTATTTGCAAAAACAGCACAACAGAATATTTTCATCCAGACTATTTCATTTTTCAGATTCTTCCTGGAAATATTGATATAATGAGCCATCATAGATTGATTTTTAGGATGTCTTTCACTGTTTCTTATTTTGATTTAAGTATGTAAAGAGTAAATTCACTGATTCACCTCCTTTAAAATAAATAGATTTAATTTTAAACATATCGCAGTAAGAACTGCTGATGTGGCCAGTCCCAACTCTATCAGTACATGTTTCTTAACATAATGTATTTCATATATAAAACAACAAACAAACAAAAAAACATGTAGGGTAACTTTCAGTATGATGGTGACTTCTGAAAAACCTGCTTATGGACTTAATGAAAATCAATTAATGTAACGGGCTGTGATTCTTACTTTCACCTTAGTACAATAACCATCTGTTGATGATCCAAGTACTTGTGAGTGTCCTTATTTGAACAATGCAGGGAAATTTGTTTTTCAATACAGAGCAGAGTTTGAGCAGAAATCAGCAGAGAGATTCACAGAATTGAAAGTGAGAGCAGCAAGCCATGATCACTGCATGAATTTGGCAATGTTTTTCAAATCAGTTCCTCGTAAGTGGGATCTGGGGCCCCTCAGCAGTTCTTGAAAAGTTCCATGGGAAGATAATGAAGTGTGTTGTTCTCCCAGCTGTGTGCTATTTTTCTGAACCATATTCATTGTCATGCTTCTTCTCAGACATATTTTTTTTTGTTGTTGTTTCTTTTGTTTAATGCATATCTGCTAGAAGTTCTTTTCCAAGACCACAGATGACATCTCTTAACATCTCCCCATGGTTCATTTCACAAACAAAAGAAACCGTGTAATATTTGAGTTCATCCCATCCTTTCTCTGAACTGCCTTGTCTTGTTCATGGTCATGGGAGGCTGGGGCCTCATAATTTAATTCTAAATAAAACATTGAGGTGCCATCACCCACTGTGGGTTCTGGAAATGTCTCTATCACTCATTACCATGACTGTCCCGTTGTGTGTTTTTTATTCAGCCTGTGTTAACATTTAACAGCCCCTGAATGTTATAAAAGGATACTTGGGAAACATTTGTTGACAAAACAAACATTGTATGCTCTAGATGTTAGAGATTAGTTGGAGATAGCCTGTATTTCCCCCTCACATAAAAAAGATGCTTAATAAAGATTTGGGAAAATATCCATGAATGATTGGTTAGGTATAGAAAGAGATCACTACTTAGTTCTACACACATCTGGAACTCCAATCATTTGAATAAACTACCCTGACCTGCACGTGTCTTAGGTTTTTTGATGCAGATGCATTTACACTAATCTTTAGCCTCTGTATGAGATGGTCTGGGTCACCACTAAAGGGTACCCTCTAAGGGTGGCTACCCTTCCTGTATAAGACACAGAGGCATGATGAAGCATGCATATATGAACCCTGAGACCGGGCTATTGTTATTAGAGATTGGTTAATTGTATATTTATTGTGGTGTCATAGATCATAAATCATTATTTACTTGTGCCCTAAGGTTCAAATTAGCAAACCAGAAAAATGAGAGGAAAAAAAAACAAAATTAAAATGCACTGAGTCAAGTAGAAAGACCCTCCATTAAGCAGGTTATTACTGCAGGTGACTTTACTGGGATCAGACATAATGACCTGAAAAAGTGCTGAACTCACCATGTGGTGAGGACAGAGAGTACCACAGAGGTGTCATTTCCAGGTGGTAAAATTCTGGCCTGGCATAATTTCCTGCTGCTCTCCACAAAGCTGGCCAAGGCACAGTTACAGTGCTTCAGAGGGTCTCACTGTTTATTTGACTCCATATCCTGAGGACACCCTCCTGAAAAGGGAGGGGTTCAGGAGGAAAAGTTTAACAATTCCAAAAAGCAATATACTGTTCTTACTTTTTAGCATCTAAAGCTGCAACCACCTCTATCTGATATTGACAATGGATCAAAGGAATAAGTGTAATGTAAAATAAGTCACTGATGGTGGCATACCTACAGAGAACTGTTACCTGACTGACTTCAGTTACTCTGAGACCTGAGGACTGTTTTTTTTTTTCATTTTTTTATCCTTCAGCTCTTTTTTTGGCTTTCCACCCTGTTAAGAGAAATAGGCAGTTGTATTGAACAAAAAAAGCTTTGATAAACTCTTTCCACGCCCCCTGTCCAGCCCCGGACAGCAGACAGAAAGCAACAACTAGCTGGTAAATAAATGCCTATTTTGATCCGTTCTTGTACGTAATTATTTAGGGCACCACAAACTAGCCAAAAAAGCAGCCTTACACAGGATCATTTGGAATTATTTTCTGCATGAAATTACAAAAAAAAAAAAAAATTTCTTGTACAATATGTTTGTGTAAGGGTTGTGTTTTTGTTATTTACATGCAGTGTTGGATGTATTCTTTTTTATCATTTCCGTCCCCCTCCTCTTCCATTCCTTTCCCTAGGCAGAGTGTGTGTGTATGTGTGTGTGTGTGTGTGTGGCAGGGGAGTGGTTTGGCTGAGCAGCGTTCAGTGAGATACACCTGATCATCATCAGTTATCACTTCTGCCATAGAAACCTGGTCATTGCTCCACTCCAGTGCCAGATTAGTTTCTGTACCAACCATAATCAGCGGCTCACCTAGCTGCATTTTTTTGCCAGCACTTACCTGTGTGCGCCTCATTCACCTTCTGCGTCCACCACATGCTCCAGTCGGCATTCCTCCTGGTTTACCTCCCCAGACTCCTTTGCCAGTCAACCAGCCCTGCAGCACAACCTGATGATTCTTCAATCACTATTATAGTTTCTGTTTCAGCTTCTTGGGTCAAAACTAGTTTTTACAACAAAAGGTCACAGTTTGTTTATGAAAGCAGAACAGAGATACTTAAATCTGTAAACTACCATCTCATGATCTTCTCTCAATGGAGGTAAATTTTGGTACAAATTCAGTGGCAGAGCATTATATAGTTTAAAAAATAAAAAACTAGGGCACATGTCTGCACTATTAAGTGTTTTACATCAAGTCTTGGGAATGATGAAACATGGAAAACAGGCAGTGGAATACTTTATTACTCCTTCAATAAGTTCACACAACTAATGGTACAGACACACAATAATCTGGTGTCCAAGATCTTTGCCAGACTCCTGACAGCTCTGGTCGGTGGGTGATGCACTGTGTTGGGCAGGCTTGGTTTTGGCTCATCTGTTTTCCACATGGCAGCTGCTGTGACAGTTTTCCCACTGGTAGTTTACTTGACTAGTGATATACCCAGCCCTGGCCATGGCTTGAGAATCCTTTGTTTACTGACCAGGGAATTAATTCTGATAACTTTTCATATGTGAGTAACAAATATTTATGTATATTTTTTTAATGTAATTTGTACATCATTGTCCTGCACATAAATGGAGGTCTATCGCTTGCAAATGTGTGTAAAGAAAGGACAACAGGGATTTACAGTGCGGGTGACTATTGTCAGTGCCTGTTGACATTTGTTAACATGTCAATAAATCATCAAAATGTGCAAACAGGTCGGTGGATTATGCAGTCAGCAAGGGCCTGCACTACACTCTGTAATACCCAGAATCACCAGGGACATGAACAAGTATCTAACCTTGCAAGGCAGCTGGACCGTCTGAAATCTCACGGGTCCATCTTGAATAGCTCTAACCGCATTTGTTTGTATCTGGTCAGAATATGACTGGACCAACTTGTGTCCTTTGAAGAGAAAGAGGTGGTAGCTTCATGTTATAGAAAGGATGTTTTATCTTGTTTACTTACATATGAAACGCGATTAAATTGCCTCAAACCACAATGTTACCAACAAAAGACGGGTGTGTTCAGCTCAGTGTGGATCAACCACTCGATGACTGATTACCACAGTGTTACATCATTTCTGTTCCTCCAAATATCAACTGTGCGTCAACTGTGCTTTGTCATGTTCCTTGTCATTGTCTGTATAAGAAAGTCTTTCAGTAAACTTTAATGTTAACAGATCTGTGTCACTATATAGCAACAGTCCTGCCTGACATTGAAGGGGTGTCAAAGTCCCAAGAGGGCAGAAGGCAGAGATCTGTGTTTAACCTAAAGTAAACTTATAGGGCCCTATCTTACACTTGCCCCTGGCAAGGTTTTAATTTATTCAGGGGAATGCCCAGGTCAACCTTTACCATCTTGTTTCAGAAGCAGCGGAGGTATCCTGCTCTTCCCCGCCCAATGCGCCACTGGCGCTGGCACACAGTGGATCAGCCATGTAGAATCATCTCATCAATTCATGGGTGTTTCATGGGTGTTTCTCTGGCCAAAAATGCATGAACCAATCAGAGAATCTGCTCATATTCTCTTTAAAGACTGGTTCTGCCGTGCGCCAGTGGCGCAGGTGTATTGCGATCATACACCCGGTGCAAACGTAAACAGACGGCTAAACTACAAGGATTTAATTATTCATTTATTTATTTATTTATTTATTAATTCATTCATTCATTTAGCTTGACAGGGACAAAACTCAATAAATGTATTGTGTCAGACGGCTCTCAGCTAAATTCCCCCTTAAGTCAAATTGTTTAGAAGGCAAACATTTCTAATTTTTGTAAAATGCTTTTCTATACTTTCTACAATTTCGCCTGCACAGGCAAACATGCACTTACGCAGAGACGCATGCACACACGCAGGCACACGCAGGCACACGCAGGCACACGCAGGCACACACCTTGAAATTAAATACATTTTGTGGATGGAATACATGTGGTAATTAGGGCCTCACTTAAATGAAAGGTGTGTGTGTCTTGACCAAGCGCAAGGGACACGCACTCCTATATGCACGCTGTTTACTTCAAAATTTATACTTTGTGATGCAAGTATTTTCAAAGGACACTTTACTAACTTTACTAAATATGTCCGAAAAGAACGGTGAATGTTATTGTGGAAATGTGTGTGAGCACGTTGACAAGCTGCGCTGTATCTTACGGTACAGGCTGTTTTACATTGGTGCCCCGCATTTAGAGCAGGTTTTGGCTGATCCCCAGTTGACCCCAGTGCGCCGGGTACAAGATAGCAAAAAGCCACACCTTCGTTCTGCCCTCACTCTCAGACCTCCTGCCCCTCAGCACCCAGACTTGGATTTGCTTTTTTACACTAATGGCAAAAATGACACTCACACCGTGTGTACAATAGCAATGCCACTGGTGCACCACGTTAGCGCTGGGTGTATGATAGGGCCAATAGTGTCAAACCAATGACCTGCTCCCAAACCTTATCAACCCTTTGTTAATGTTTTCTGAACCCTTACCCAGTATTTTTTTCCTTATCCTAACCAAGAATTTTCAATGCCACAACATGACCAAACTAACAGCTACACAACATAAATCACATGTGCAGAAAGAATTTACACTACATGTGTAGTAAGGTTTTGTGACATGATGCACGCAAATGGTATGTGCATCTGTTTGAGACACCACAATTGATGAGTTGATGAGTAGGAATGAGAATATTTTGCAAATTTCTGGTTGGGTATATGCTTTAAAGGTCATTATGTGTCTGTATGAGGCACTGGACAATATCCTGCTGCAAAATTTGCACTGACAGATTGAAAACTATAACCATTCTTCTTCTTTACACACCAAATCATGTTGTGTCCTGGATACTGTCTACTATGCCAGGCTCTGCACAGAGAACACAGATTGATTAGAGTTCCTCTGTTTTAAACTTTTTCCGATGTAAGATCTTTTTCAGTCCAAGGTCAGTTGAACAATATACTTCACAACAAAATGCTTATATTAGTTTACATAGACAAAATTCACAAGAAAAATGATCGAAGATGCTTCTTGCATTTCAATTTTTCAAAAGTGCTTGACTACATTAAAGAATTAGAGCTGATACTTCACTCACCTTATTACATGTCACAGTGATTGATTTTTTTGGTGTGTTGCTGCTAATAGATTTAAGTATGAGGAGTTCAAACACATGATTTATGGAAATATATTAAAAAATATAGTGAATCTGTTTCATGCCAGTGTCATGGTTTGTACCTCTTTGTGTTAACAGAGCTGAAGAATAATTACAATGAGTGCCCCGTGTGTTTGGTAAAAGAACTGCTCCAGCGGTGTCATCTCGTTTTAAAAGGTCAAGCTAAAATCATAAAAATAAGTTTTCAAAAATCATACATTATACAACTCAATTTATGAGCTCACGATAATTCTAATTGGAAAGGTCAAATGTCCTACCCATCTGTGAGTCTTCACTGACCTCAGTCAATCCGATGGCATGGATTTTACATGCCACTGTTTTTCTTCCCACAGTTGAGTAGTCAGCATTTACAGTATATGTGCACAGGAGTGTGAACTCTTTTTCTTTTCTTTTCTTTTCTTTTCTTCTATTTTTCTTTTTGTGTTTTATCCATTTACTGGGTTAAAAAAAAATCTGAAGGCCAATGCTAGCTTGCCATGTAACATAATGAATTCTGTCAAATGCTAACAGGACATTTTATTACTTGAGGATGTTGATGAAGAAAACTATGGCAAACATTCAGAATTATCTATCAGATAGTGTTGCAGCTGAAGAGATTTGTGTGTTTGATTAGCAGCAGAGGGGTGGGTGGAAACAGAGGCAAGGAAAACAGATCAGTGCATACTAAATTAAAGAAAAGGGTACATTTACATATAAGCCAATGTAAGGCATGGAGGACTATGCTGTTTATGGAAAAAAAACAACTTATACATACATATGTATGTGATTAATTACTTAATCATATGTATGTGATTAATTACTTTATCACCAGTTGATGCAAGCAGGTCCATCCCACAAAATTTGGGAGACTCTGTTTCATGAGAGAAATGGGGGGCATGATATTTCTGGGGTGTTTAAAAAGCTGATTATGTATTACTGTTTCTCTCTTTGTTCTAAAATGTGTGAACCTTTATGTGTGAAGAGAACAATTTAAAATCAGATCCAGTGGCCATCAGGATCCTGAGGCCCATTGCTGTTCCATCCGTCCACCACCATCACCTCATATTGCAGTATTATATTGTATGGGTTCATGTTACAAAAATCAATAAACAATTCCTGGAAGCTGGAACAATTCTAGTCCTTGTATGGCTGGCATAAGTACCGGACATATCTCTCACTGAGCCTGTTTGGGATGCTTTGGATCAGCCTGTAAGACAGTGTGTTCCAATTCCTGCTAGTAGCCAGCAACTTCACACAGTCATTAACTGGAGTGGGCCAACATTTCACTGGCCATAATCAACAAGCTGTTCAACTGTTAAGTGAAATTTGAAGTGTTGCACTATACAGGCCAAACGATGGTCACACTAATTACTTATTGCCCCCTAACTCCTACCCCCCCCCCCCCCCCAAAAAGGAATGAAAAATTACAATTATTGGTCACCACGGCCTGAACATGACTACATCTCTTTTTTTAAAAGATAAAAGTTTAAATTTAGTAGATCTTTTAGGTCAGTTTCTATTTTTTTTCTTTTTTTTCTTTTGGCTCCTTTTTTTGAATACCTATCATATATGTGTATGATGTGTGTATTTAGAACACATTTAAAAGCCACAGGGATATCCTAATCCAGGTCCAGGTCTCTATCAAAGATAGAGTGAGTTTATGAAGAATCTTGACAGACTGACCAATATTCTTTATTATATTTTTTTCAAAAATAACTAAAAAATGCTTTTATTAGAGCAGCAAATAGAAATAAAGACATTTTCTTTGCTGAATGAGATTCAATAGAAAATCCTCACCGAAACTTTTGAATGGCACAAGTTATGGAGCTAATAACAGATAAAAAAGTTCAAGAGTGAAATTATGAATATAACTATAGACACTTAATACAGCTGACATCTCACTTCTGCAGCGAGCCACAGTTTTACAGGTGTTGACTCAAGGGCCATGGCCTGCATTACTCTATGCAGCACATGTGGGAATTAATTAGAATACAGTGTTTATGAATTTATCTTCTTTTTCCCGATTATCCATGTAAGTTTAACAATTTTTCACCAGTAGCTTTACAGAAATAGAGTTGTGAGGAGTTGCTAAAAAAGAGGTAAAATCTTGAGTGAAAGTTCACAACTTTGCAACACCAGTCTGTACACTGCTTGAAGTCCTGAAGTTTTTCGACTCTCATTTATTTGTCCATCCCTCAACAGTTGTGTCTAGGACTTGGTTCACAAACACACACACACACACACGCACACTCACAGTTAGTGTTATGCTCCAGGTGAAATGTCTTCGCCTGCCTTCCAATTTTCCCCCTACTGGCTGACTCAAAGGCAGGAAATCAAAGAATCAAAAGGAAGAATTGGAATCAAAGGGAAAAGCAGATCAGAGAGAGGTTAAAAATCCTTTAAGCAATGAATCTGACCATGAAGAAAGAATGGAGGGAAAAGCAAAGCAGACACTCAGAATCAGACAAAAGAGAACAGAGAAGCAGGGAGAAGGTAAACTGGGAGAGAGATGAAGAGACAAAGAAAAGGGAGGGGAAAGAAAAAGAGAGAGATAAGAAAGATGGCAGGAGAGGAGAAGAAAGAAATTTAGAAGCATACTGATCAGCAGACTCAAAACAAAATTCAGCAAAGGGTTGTGCAGGCTGTTGAACAGGGAGGGAGAGGGAAGAGAGGGCAAAGACTGGATTGCCAAAGTGTAAAAGTGGAAAAATACCCTGGAGCCTTCCCTGAAGGTCCCTCATTTACTGTGAGTCTCAGTAATCAGAATAATTGTGTGTTTTTGAGTGTTCAGTTGGTGAAGAACTGTAGATCTTCAGGTTTTTCATAGAGCTGTGAAGTAGAGGAAGCTGTTTAAAGCATTTGTTAGTCTGTAAGAAAATTTACAATCTTTACATAGCCAGTGTTATGACTCACAGTTCTGGCTTTTTATGGCTTGGATAAGATCTTAAGCTTTACCAGGACAGATATTCAGGGCAAAAGTTTAAAAGAGAGGCATAGTACTTCAAAATCAATGCAGCAGGAAAAGAGATGTCATCCTTTTTTATTAAATTCAGTCTTCCTTCCTGTCAAAACATTGCACCAACATTACCACGTATATAGATATTTGAGGTGAATTAAGCTGATTAGGGGCAGTTGCCCTGAAATCTGGAATATTTAAAGGTTGTATAATCTTTTTTCTCCTCCTTGGTAATGGTGTGTGATACCACTTATCTCTTTTATGATCTTATGTTAAGTAATACCCAGCACAGATACCAATACTTTTTATGTATATTATTTCAAGTTTAACTTGTCAACTACATGTGTAATATGCATACTTTTCAAAGCAGTTTCTGTGTGGGGATTATTTTTTTCTGTATTCTGTATTCAGTGGAGGGAAATAAAAAGTAAGCTGTAAGCCCACCCATTTCAAATTAAAGCTGCATAATGACAAGGCATCAAACAGATATGACTTAATTTACAGTCAGCCATGATCAGTGTTCAGTCCTCACAGGAAATGTAAAGGTCTACTCTCAGTGGCTCACTTCAAATAGTCCACATCACAGAGCCACAGTGCACAAATAGCAGAATTAGAATCTGAGTAAATTAGACCATACACACTCACAACAAATTTCTGAATGTAGATATCAGTCCTTTTACATTAGAATCAATCATAAAGCTGAAAAAATTGGGATTGGACATATTGATAATTTGGGATTGATCAGCACATTACTACTCTTTAGCTCTACAGGAATATTTCCAAGCTTTATTAAGTGCTTTTCTGGCAGCTGAATCAGCAGTTTGAGGTTGGAAAGGAATAGCTATAGCAATGACTAGAGATGTAGGAGAGGAGGAGAAGGGAAAGCCAGCAAGAGTGAAGGCAGCATTTTTTATTTTCCATGTGAGGGAGCAACTTGTTACAGAGCACTTGGTCATTAGAATATTTGCAGTGGAGCACCATCTTACTTATGGTATTATTTAATAAAACTGGCCTAAGTAGCCCTGAACTTCTAGCCTCATGTAGAGAACAGAAATCAGGAGCGGGCCACAGAGGTCTGGCAAGCTCAACTTCTTTTTAACACCACACCACTGGATAATTTTATTTATAAAGTTTTGTTTTTTTTAGAAGTAATAAATGCTGATTCGAGTGAAATAAGTCATTGCCCTTTAAAGACACAAAAAACTTATTTCAATTTTTAAAGTCTTTTCTCAAATAAGTGACAGTGCTCCTCAAGACTTTGTTTTGGACTACATCTGGTACTCTAGTGATATAAAATTTGAAAGTACAAAGCAGTGTATCGATGTAAGAAGGTGCAGTTTCAGTGATTTTGAGGCCTAAATTCGAAGACAAATATGAGGCCCTCCTCCATTCAACAAAGCACACTCATAGCTTGTGAATAAAAAAGACTGTCTAGAGGCAATTCTTTTCAGTTAAGAAAGTTACAGAATTAAAGGTCCAACACAAATGAGAATTCTAACTTTTCTAACCTAAAACCTAAAAAAACATGCAGTGACTTTAAGTCAAGCAGATGACAACTTTAGCAAGAAAAAAATCTTTTTTTTTAGATTAAAGCAATTACATGCTTTTTGAAAAAACATTTGGGAGGCAGGTGTATTTCAGGACAGGATGAAGGGATGCTTAATACTGACCAAAGTCACACATGACAGACACTGAACCTCTGGCCATCCCTTTGAACTGCTGCCTGTGTTTTAGAGCTGAGAAACTTACTTCCCCAGAGGCAACTGTAACAGGGAGGGTGAGAGGCAGACAGAGTGCATTGCTCACATTGGGATGTAATAGAAGCAGGTTTTCCTTGAGTATATACTCTAACATTTCTGCTAAAATGTGGCCTGGGATGACTTTTACTGCAGCCCTTATTCCAGTTAAAAGCCCTTCTCACTGTCCTCATTATCGTTATCGTCATCATCAACATCATCATCATCATCAGCATCAGCATCATCATCATCATCATCATCATCATCATCATCAGCATCATCATGATCATCATCATCATCATCATCATCATCATCTTCTGATTTTCTTTAGAAAGAGGATCCTGGGATCTGGCAGGTTTCACCGCCCCTGCAAGGTCAGGCATCTCAGAGACTGGCTAAAGGACAAGTAGACCACCAACAAGCCCCAGAGAAGGGCCATCAGTATAGACCTGAAGAGGAGGGTCCAAAAGAGAATGGAAAGGGGAATGAAAAAAATAACAGTTTGATTTATAATACTAATACCAAACTGGTGGTAGGAGGTATAATAAGTCTAGTTCATCAATGCAGATGCAGAAGAGATCAGCAAAACCAAGAAGGAAAGCACTGAAAGATATGCAGAGGCCACAGTTAGCAGAGATACACAGGCTTCGGCTAAGAAGCCCCACTGTAGGTCAGACAGATGTGCACTGGCAGACCTGGTGGCAACAGGATGCATAGCAACAGTTAAAACAATGGCCTTGACCTGATGGTCAATAAATTAATAATCAATCTGTAATATAACAATCCCAGGACAGAAGGAATTCCAAATTTGCCAGAAAAACTTGGCCAAAAGATGTTTCAAGAAAGGATATGCACAAATTACCACAAAACATAGCATAAATTACTTTGCAAATTTGAATACAACACAGTTATGATTAGAAAGAAGAAAAAAAGTCTGTCGTATAAAGTCTAGTCTGTGACTGGCATTTGAGTGGCAGATTCAAGTACCCTAACCAAACCCACAGCCCTGCAGTGCCCACCAAGAAGCAAGCCCTGTCACTGTGACTACAGGGTCTGAGAACTGGAGTTGCAATCTAGACGGACCACTGGTTTGCCAATATGCAATGAGGCAGCGTCCATGTTATGAACTAGAAACTAGAAGTATCTCAGTGCATTTAAAGGTTCAACTGGGAAATAGCCCTTAATTAGCAACCAGTATCAGTTGATGCCTCAAGGGGGGCAATCATCTGGTGCTAGTGGCAAATTATGCAGGTGAGGCCACTTATCTGACACAAGAACAGCATATCATGAAAAAAATAATATGAATACATGTGAGAGTCTAGTGAGAGGATCCAGCAGTAGCAGAAATCAGGAGAGAGCATAAACAGCTGATTGTTCAGAGGAACAGTCTGAGGGTGAGTGTCAAAAGTGCAGCAGGAAGCAGCTAGCTGTAAACTAAGTACAACAGTTGCCTAATGTGGAGACAGGCAGTGTGTAATATGGGACATTGGGATAATGACAGAAACATACAGCAGTAATTAAGGGTTATGGTTAGAACAGCTTCTTACTCATCAATCACAATTTGATCAATGCTCAAATGATCCTGTACTTCTTGCTGAATGGTAATAATTACAGATTAGAAAATGAGGGTGGATCAATAAATTAATATTGTGTTTCATAAACTTGCTACCACTCAGATCTACAAACTGCTCTCAGACCAAAATGGAAGCAAATTCTGCATTAGGAATACCCTCAAGGTGTCAAGCCAACATTTTAAGTTTAAATGCTCACCCTGATAGTTTTTATTACTAATCATGTATTATCATTGTCAAGTCCCTGACAAGGTAGAGCAATTTAAACCCTTATGTATTTTTCACTACCACCAGGCATGTGAAAAAGGTTATTTAGGTCATCTGTGCTTGTTTCTAACTTCTGAATATACTTGTGTGCCTTTGTATAACCTTTGGAAGACTGACACCCACTGTAACCTCATATGACATGGAAAAAATATACATTCATGTAAGCCTATTGTTGAATGTTTTTATCCTTGTTATAGCCTGTTATCAAATCTCTGCCTGGGTTTTGAGCACCGTTTCTGTGATCATTTCATTTCTCAGAGTAGGACTTCCAGTTGCAAAGAGGGGATATATATCTAATTTCACACTGTGTAAGTATACAAAAACCAGCAACAAATCAATCACAGGTCAGCAACTTATTAATTACATTTATTATGTTAAATAATATATGTTTTAAAATATTACAAGTTAAATGACACACAGATCAGATCAGTGTGTGCATGTGTTCTATACAGAACTTCTTCATCTCTTTTTTAACCTTCCATGCCTTTGGTTCATCATCATTCCAGAAAGTTTTAGGACCTTCTTACACGCTGAGCTTATGACATCCAATGTCTTTGCTCACAAGTGTTAGAACCGAAATGTGTGTGAGTGTGCATATGTATGTGTGTGTATGATGTGTATAAGTGTGTGTGTGTGTGTGTGTGTGTGTGTGTGTGTGTGCATGTGCGTGTGTGTGCATGTGTGCGTGCGTGTGTGTGCATGTCTGTGTGTGTGTCAGTGCATGTTCTACGTGGCTCTCTGTGTTCTCTCTCGTGTTGATGCTCAGCTGACAGACTTGTTCTTGTTGTCATTTCAACGTTAACAAAAGATTAATGATGGTGAACACAAACGCCTCCGTATCTGAAACTATATCATTGTTTCATAATGAGGCTGTCACACTCTCAAGTTTTCACGCCTTCAAGAATTCATGGTAATCATCATTACTGTGATATCAAGAGAATAATTTGATTTAATTATGTGTTTTGTCACTATTTTATACAAATAAATTTCCCTGAAAACATGAGTGAGGAAGGTGGAGAGAGTCCGTAATCAATAATTCCATCAATCATTGTTCCTGTTTGTGTGTCTCAGTCTCATCTGACTTTGAAGATGTTCGAATTTAAAGTTTGTTCGGCTTTAAACAGTCACATGTTCTCTGCTCTTCATTCATTCATTCATCCTTCCATTGGCGTCCTGCTGCCTGTCTGGTCCAGGTTGCAGTGGCAGCAGTTTGTAGAAATGCCCCCCCAGCATGTTCTGGTTCTGTCCCGGGGGGCTTCTTCCACTCAGACATGTTCAGAATATGACCGGAGGGAGGAACCCAGGAGGCTTTCCCTCCTCCACCGGCTCCTTTCAACAGGAAGCAGAGGATCTGCAGCTCGGCTCTGCTGCTTCTGAAGCACAAGCTCTCCTTCCAAAGATTTATGCTCATGATGGACTCAGTAACTCATGAAATGAGCCAAATGCCAGAGCTGCAGGAGGAAGTGTCTCCTTTACGCAGCGAGGCGGGCAGGAAAGGTGTGGAGGAGCCTGCAGCACATCTGACTCTCATGATGGAGTCTGAGCACAAAGTGCAATCAGTGTTCACCCTTCAGACCGTGACCTTGATCTTTTCCCAACGTTTCCTCGCCTGCTGCAGTTTTCCAGCCTTTACCACACAGAAGTTTCCATGGACAGAAACTGTAGGAAGGGATTTGATTTTATTTTGGTGCAGGATGTTAAAGTAAACTAATCACTGACAGTAAAGCAGGAAGTTGTTCTGTTCGTGGCTCTTGTCTTTCCATAATGTTGGATGTTTGAACCGCTGGGTGACTTTCGGGTCTCTGAGTGACCGACTTCAACAGAAGTGACGTACTTTTGCATGAGCGTCCCGTTCAGGCAGGCGGGGGTGGAGATCAGATGAGCTCCCCTCTGAAAAAAGGCTCATTTTGGCTGCTTGCATCCATTATTCATAGGTGAGACTTGGATCGTAGATGAACAAGTGAATTAAAAACTTTCCCTTCAGGCTCTGCTCCTTCTTCCCAATGAGAGCACAATGCAAACCCAGGCATCGCTGCTGCCTCGTAATCACAAAAATAAAGATGCACATTTCATCTCAAGCAAAAAAATATTCTCTTCAGTCCGTCTTCTCTGGTTTGCTTCAGATTCTCTCTGCTCTTCATCTCGGAGTAAAGATGGTCCCTGGTATTTATTTCAAACTAAATATTGTCTCTGTTCTTCATCCTGCCTTGAGCTACAAATGTTCTGTTCTGTAGATGTTTTCTGCTCTTGTGATTTTAGAGAGAAATCTGAGGAATTTGAAAAGAATGTTCTCAGAATAGAGACACTTGTGCCATTTTTTCAGTCTCTCGTTCAGATTCACGTCTTGGTTTTCTGGTTTTTCAGTTTTAAAATGCAAAAACAGAGAGAAACTACAGACAGATGAGGGACGTTTCACATCAGAAGAATAACAGACTCCACTTGCTTTTGCAGCAGATTTTCGGTGGCGTTGGTGGAGCCGCGGGGTTGCGGGTCGGATCCCTGTCTCTTCCATTAACATGGTATTAAAAGCGGCCTGTCCCTGGTGTAACGTCCATGCTGGCTGCTGCTCCCACCTCCTGTTAATGCTTGTTGTCAGGACTGTTTAGCCCAGACAGAGAGAGAGAGGCGGGAAGGCAGCAGAGCATAATATAAACGAGTTAACTCTAATCCCTCAGGACCTCTCACATCCCCTGAGCTCTGCTGCCGGCTGCACAAATGACAGAGAGCAACTCGGAAAACACTTCACACAACGTTTGCTGTACAGTTCAGGTCTTAGTGCTGCAAAGTTTCTCAGAAATGAAGAGCTTTTCCTCTATTTTTAAGTATTAACCACTTCAAACAATTTCAACTGGATGTTCAAAGTTGGGCATTCATTCATTTCCATCAAAAGAAATTAACTTCATGTTAGTTCATCTGTAGATACTCTCAGCAGTTCCTCACCTCGTGCAGTTGTTGCTGCTGCAGGACGATAACAAACAGATTCAACAGCTGCCGAGAAAAGAGCAGGAATCCAAACAATGAGCTGCTTCATGAAGGCTGCAGCGTCTTCAGCCTTCTTCTTCTCATCGTTGTTGTTGTGAACGTTCACCAGCAGCTCGCTGCCTCAGAGGCAAAACAGAAACACTTTACTGTTTTGATGTCAGCTGCTTCTACAGCTTCACATGGAGTTTCTCACATTTAAAAGTGTGTGTTTGTGTTCGTTGTTTTCTCATTAAAATAATTTGGCTCAAAGGTTTCGGGCCTCCAGCTGACGGTGTAATCTGAGTCAGTGATGGGCGACGTGTCGGTCTGTGAGTCTCAGATTAAACATGTTGACATGAAAGGAGGGTGTCAGGAGTCAAAGTGTTGACGGGTCAGTGAAGGCCTCACACGAGGACAACAGGCTGCAGATGTTCAAAGCAGATGTTTTAACGACACGGCTGCATGGCACAGTCATGAATTTAAGGTAAACACAAGAAACTTGTGCTACAGAAAATGGACCAGACTCAGTGCATAGCTCCCTAAACTTAACA
>JAQMCX010000058.1:2284564-2326067 GCA_029814765.1 Acanthurus leucopareius | reverse complement strand
TGCTCTATATGTAAAGTGTCTTGAGACAACTTTGTTGTGATTTGACGCTATATAAATAAAATTGAATTGAATTGAGTAAGGGATAGATTTGGGAAAGAGACCACATTAAGGTCAGTCCTCACAACTTCAAAGGATTGTTTTGAAGATTCCGACTTGGTTCAGAAGGTTAGTTTAGGTAAGGTTAAGTCATAAAACAACTATACAGCAGTGTGTGTAAAAAGCTGAAACATTGACAGATAAACAGTCTGATTATCTGCCTAGCACATTTGTCCAGTGTCTGCTGGTTAGCAGCCTTACAATGAGTACAGGTGAACTGACAATACTAAGTCATTATTGTCACTGACTGAATCAGTAGCTCCTAGCACTGGAGTTAGTATTTGAGAGCAACGTTGTCCGCACGAAGTTGTCTAATTTTTTTTTTTTTAATACTACACACAATCATGACATATTACCCCAGTTGTCCCCAGTTGTCCCAGGTCTTCTTTGCGGGCTGTTCTGTCTCTGGATAAAAAGCTAAAAAGGCTGAAGACAAGAATACTTTTTTAACTGTAATATTAGAGATGGAGTTGACTTTGTGAAAAAAGTTTCACATTATGAGGTTTAGCTTTTTATATCTTTTAGACAGAAAAATCAAGCTGAGAGCAAAAATGAAATCTGAATATTCCCTGCAGCAAAGTGTCATTGTGTTAGACCTGCCTTCAGATCAGAGATCATGAGAGTACTACTCATTAACATTTTATGCAATTTTTGTCTACAGACAAAACAGGAATACCTTTGAGATAGATATGAACATGTGTATTTAAAGTTTAGATTTGCAGCCTAAAGTTCTTAGATATTTAGCTGCTCATTTATTGCAAGCAACATGTTCAACATATTAGTTTGTCAAGTACTTACACCTGTTTTCTCCATGTCCCTGAGCATCTCATAAAGACACATGACCCACCCTGTAGCATCAGTGTCTGATGTGCAGAGTCTTCCTATCAGAAAGCCTTGGTAAACACTTGTTTTATGTTGTTAAAAGTTGTCATTTCGGTGAGGTTCAGACACTAAAAATACTTGGATGGAGGTTTGAGGTTTCTATGTCTGTGACCGGCTTTCAAACAAGTGACTTTCCAAAATTTGCCTGGGGTAAGTTCGAAACTCTGCACATTGTTCAGAAGAAGGCGTTAAGAAAACTACTACTGAGAAATAATAACTTGAAACATATTTTTTACTAAGCAAGGACCTGTGGAAGTTCAAGCTCTGGTTGAACAGGCAACAGCCCATCACCTTACTAGACCATTTTCATTCATTTCATTCATGAATCAGCATTAACTCAGCCCTGGTATCTAAAAAACAAGATACTTGGTTTTGATGTGCTGTTGAAGAGTTCTTGTGTAGGGTTCAAAAGAGTAGGACCATAATGACTAAAGTCAACATGAGCTCATTTAGAATTATTTAGAGAATGTAAGGCAGCTTTTTAGAACCCAATGTGGGTTGAAGACCTATATTTATTTAGGTTACTAATTTGCAGAGTCATTTATATCAATTTCTGATACGTGTATGAAGGAACTTCTCTAACCCCTGAGGCCTTTTTACCTCTTTGTTTGCCACTATACTTCTTTGCACTTACGCACAGTCCCTTGTTTTTATCAGTGTTGTGTCTTATTTGTGCAGACTCTCCCCATCTGCCCTCGCCACAGCAACCAAGGCTGAGAGTATGAATGTTTATGTTCTGATACCCAGTAAGATCCTGAAAGTGTACAGCTTGACCTTATTTGGATACGTATTTTAGGACTGATGACGTGTGATGACATAAAGAATTAAATACATCTTTTACACAGGTTCAGCTTTTTTGTATACTGGTCTATTCACCTCAGAGGTTTTCCTTTTGCTTTACCGCGCGAGTTAGAAGTGGTTTAGAATTATAATTTGCAAAGTGGGGATATGGAGAGAAGATGAGCCAAGGATCCAGGAAAAAGGTGAGTTGGGCAGCACAGGTCAAAGTCCAAAGACTGATTTAGTTGTGTGGAAATTTCATGCAGGGAAGGCACAGATCAAGGCTGGAGACAGTGACTTGGACCATGGCAGAGGGAACTGCAGCAACGGCCTGAGCAGGAAGTATATCGCAGAAGCAGCAAGTATTCAGATGTGCAAAAGAGTAAGAGAGAGAGAAAGAAAGAGGCAATCATAGGTAGAATTAGAGGGCATGACAGGTTGAGTGTTTCATTTTATTACAGTATATACTGAGCAAAGATAGAGATGTTGAATTAAATTTGCAGGAGTAAACTTAACAGGACCTCTGATCGGAGGACCTGGGAGAATTTTGCATTTTTGGATATTAGAGATATTTTGGTTAATGAATGAAAATAATTATTCACATATCTCAGAGGTGGCATCCAGTATATGGCCTGGGAGAGAATCAGTCACTGGGCTTACAATTTTAAACAACAGTTTTGGATTGGACTGATTTTTAATGATTAAACACCAAAATATACAGCTCTAGAGACTTTAACCTCTGCTATACAAGCTTTTAGATAATAATTAAGAAGTTCCAGACTGACTGTAAGTTTGGATGCTTTCCACAAAGCAACAACGACAAAAAATATGTACGATTTCTAAAATCCAAAGATCAGGAGTGCACCCAGGGGCTTTATCAATGTCTTTGGAAATAACTAGGTCAAGAGTGTGTTTCTGATTATGAGTAGGTCTGGCAGTGTGCTCCATGAACTCGAAGTATGATAATGCAGGGACCTCACCATGTAATTAGAACAAAGACAGGCCTTGTAAACCACACCAAATCTGGCCTGAGATGAGATTCTCAGGAACTTGGATGAAAAAACAGTAAACTCAACTTCCCAGAGTCCCCCAGGTATCACACCTGTAATCTTGTAGTCGTGTGTTGGTCATTAGTAGTTTGAGTATGGTTCTTGAGAGAAGATCTCCTATAGTTTAAGACCTTCATTGGATGCCAAGTCAACCTTGAACTTATCCATCAGTGTATTACTCCCAATCTCTTGGAAGTTCCTATTTAGTTTGTGGTTCCAAATTATAGTGTGCTTGGAATATATAGATATCAAAAGGATATTGTAATATTATTGAGTCAATAAAAGAATATTTTTCAGCCATTTTTGCTGTCTTATCCTTATCCTTATGTATAGAAGGATGTTGAGTTAAAGAGAATTCTTATGTTGTGTATGTGTATGATCTTTTTTAAGCATATGTACTGGCTTGGTTTGACTCAGTTTGACTCCATGTGTCAGCCCAGCTTTGGAAAGATATGTATTTCCATTACAACAAGGCTATCCACTGAAGAAATTCTGTAACCGATTATGCGCTTGTCTCAACTTGATCATGTCCAATCGTCACAGTTACAAAAACTCAGCATGAAAAATCTGTTGAGAGAACCCATTTATATTACCTTGTTTTGTCTTCAGCTTTCAGGTTCAGGGTCATGACACAACTGAATGTCTTACTAGGAATTTTGACAAACAAATCTGAATGTGTAGCATGGTGAGCTTCAGTCATATTGGTTGACATCTGGCTTAATATTCATTATGTTTATTACCACTGTGACATTTTTGAGAGATTTATATTATTTATAACATGGCCTTATGAAAATATATAGCATTTCATTGTAAAACTCATAGTACACAAAAAACATAGAAACAACAACAACAACATGGCCAAAACAAAGGAATGTTGTATTTTAAAATATTTTTCCAAAACTTTCAGGTAATGTGGTAGGCGGACTGTGGGGAAGTTCATTCTGCTGCATTTTCATCCATCAAATCTTGGTAATCACTGCAACATTGTCTTTGCTATTGAGATTTAATTCTCTGGGGGGAGGATACACATTTTATAGGAACAGGTTTATTTACAATGGATTCATACTCCTGTGCTTCTAAAATATCAATAGACACAAGAAATAGGCGTATAAGCCTAGTGGGTAAGAAACTATTCCTGTTTTATTTTAGGTATTTTATTTTGGTGTTTTTTCTTGGGAATATAGCCAGAGCTGAAGAGGTTAGAAGCAGTAAGCTGATTCATGACTGTAAAGAGTGGTTAAAGAAGCAGCTTTACAATTTCGGACAGACACACTAAACAAAGCACTTATAAACACACATGAACTGAAAATGCAGACTTAAAAATGTCTTTCTTTTTTGTTTCCTGAGCTTATATGAACTGTGTTTCCTTTAAGCAAAACATGCTTTAACAGGGCGGAAAGGTCATCTTGGGTCCCCTTTAGAGGCAGGTCAGGTGTGCTTTGATGGTTCAGCAGCTCAGTGCAACTTGCCATGTTTAAAGTGGTCATAGATACACATGTCAATCATTGTTTGAGCCAATGTTAATGTAAAAGTCCCACTGCCTACTTGCTGGCCTCAACACCAGTGTAATGAAGTGCCTTTGTGTATGAGTGTCATCTTTTTAGACATCTGAAGAAATTTTGATACTCCACTCAGTCTTCCTATTTCCCATGTCATCCTCCATACACACGCACAGCAAAGAGACAAAGGCACACATTCAAGCAAAGACAAAAACATCTTTGCCCTTTGGCAAGCCCAAGTGACAAGCATGGATGCACAAGTGCTCTCCTTTGCATGCGTAACCTCTCACAGTCAGAATAAAACAGGGACAAAGTCTCCGATCTTCCATGTTGAGGAATACAAATCGCTCCTCTCTTCTCTCCAAAGTCACTCTTTTCCCCCTTTGGACCATGATTCTGGCAATAAACAATTAAAGTTTGATCATTTGAGCTCAAAGCTGGGTTGTCTGCAGTGGCCTGGGGAGGGCTGGTAAGAATGACAGAGAGAATGAGAGTAGCACTCCCACAACACATTGGTTTAACATCATAGCTCACACACACGCGCGCGCGCTGAACACCTAAGCCTAGCAGGGCCTAAGAAAGCTTGGTATTTTATTTAGTGCCACAGGAAGCATTAGATTCTGACCCCAGAATCACAGTCTCACTCTAACTCCCCTGCCCTCCCTGCAAACACTTTCACACGCGTGCCTGCACACACCACGGCCTTTGTAATTGAAGTTCTGTTGTATTGTCTTAGCCATGACTTGATTGTTTATTAAAGGTGCTGTGTATTGAACATACTGCAGTGAAGTACAACAATTAATCTGGAGCAGAAATGTGTGATTCTTCTTCAAATGTTGTAAAAACTCTTTAAAAAATTAGATTTAAGAGTAAAACAAAACATGAAAGACTTATTTAAATTTATATTTTACACAAAACAAGCAATGAGAGGGCAATCGATCCTTTAACTCAAGATAAAGTCTGCAACATTGCTTATCAACAACACACAATACTGTTTTTTCATCCATTCCCATTCGATTATCTAACCAACATTTGTTACTAGTCAAACCATACCTGGGTACCAAAAATATCATCCACACAGGCAATATTTTATTTAAATTTCTGTCCAATGAAAATACAGAAACACAATTAAATCACTGTCAAGACAAGCCAAAACAACAGGCAGAAGTACAAACTCAACACTAAAAGCTATTCCTTGTAGGCTTACCTGCAACTCAAATTTTCATGCAAAATCTGTCATCGCAAGACAAAAAAAAAAAACTCTACTTTTCCCTTTAACACATCAACACTTTTAATAAAAGTTTCTGTTTATCTTTACTATGGTTTTTTTTTTTTTTTCAAAGGCCCATTTTCAGTTAAAAAATCCTGTTTGTGTTTACATATGAGGCCAAAATACAAGGCATAAGCTGTGAAAATTTGCCTCTGGTAACATGCAGTCATGATCATTAATACTTTGCCTCAGGTGAATACTCAACAGGTAACAACTAATACCACAGTCATTATGAAGCTAACCACTAAGACTCCCTGCCAGTCAGTTAGAAGTGAGGGAGCCACTTGGATGATGGACATGACATTTTGAGATACAGCTGTCCTTGACTCAACCCTGTTCACAAAACCAAGAGCTAGGTGATATAGATTGTGTCCAATAATGCCAATACATTAGCTGTAGTAGGAATAACAATTCCAGTGCCCAGATATATACTTAGATTGACATTATTCATCTGGATGTGTCCCATGCTGCAAATTTCCCCATTGTGGGACGAATAAAGGATTATCTTATCTTATCTTATCTTATCTTATGCTGTGTCATTGGATTTTCTCTGCTAGTTGTTAAAGTCTATGATGCTCCTTCATATAATATATCATTTAAAAAACATTACAAATTCAAACATGCACCATACCAATGAAGTATTTGATAAGTATTACATTAAAAGGATACTTTTCTCATAGGATAGGCCTCAAAAGTCATTTAAGGGCTCTTTTGACCTTGAGAGACTAAAGCTGGTTAGAACTGTAACATTGTTGAAGCACTGGCTACAAAGCTCCCTCTCATCTGTCATTCTGATTTTCAAACTGCAGCCAGGCTTTTGAGAATATACAGCCTGAGAGGGTCACGTAATGGGACACATTCTTGCTTATTACTGGAAGCGTTGGAGCGTGAGCGCAATTGGTCTTACAGTAAACACATAGGAAGTCAATGGAGATGTATTTCATGAATGGGAAGCAGAACAACAGGGCCTCAGACAGATCATCCCTCTTGACACAAATGCAATCTTCTCTCTAATACTCCGGCACAGGCGGACATATGCAGCATTTGCTAGTTCACTGAGAGGGGTTTGGGTTGGCGCCCAGTAAGAGCTCACCACCAATGAGTGTGAGTTGGGGTGGCCTTGGGAGAGGGAGATTGAGAGCCAGAGAATGGAAAGGTGCTTAAAATTTGAATCAACGGGAGTGGGCCAATTGAAACAATGAATGAGTCACTTTTCACAGGGGAAATACTGTGCTGGCTGACAAAGAGGTAATCCTCATCCCCAGAAGACTGCAAAAGACAGAAAGACTTAAAAGAAAGATGGAAAAGAGACAGGAAGATAAGCACAAGCATAGAGAGACAGATGATGAAGATCAGAGAAGTAAAAGAGAATTTAGAGGGAAAAGAGATATGATAGAGGGAGACAGCAGAGACATAAGACAGAGTAATATACAATACTGTTCTCCCAGAAGTAATTTAAATGTTTATCGCCTTAATTAAAATTGTTTTTGAATTAATTGGAGGAAGGTTTAGGTTTGGCTTGGCCACCATGAATGATTACACTTCATATAATTACAGTGGCCACCCAGCTAAGGAGTGTGTGTGGGGGTGTGTGTGCCTGTGTATGTGTGCTGTGTGTTTTCATGTGTGTGTGGGTTTGTATTGAGAATTTGTGTGAGCTATAACAGTTCATTGCAATGGTAATGAGGGAGCCAGTCATTGATTACCTGAGGCTGTGAATGTCACCACTCAAAACATTTGTCAAAGGCTAACAAGCAGGACAAAGGCTCATGGTATGCATGGTAAACACAATCATTTACATTCTGGATGCAGCCAATTTAAATTTGCTTCTGTCCTTTTTTTTCTCTGACTGTTTCATACAGTCTGCATCCTGCAGGTATCATATTTAATTTCTTCCCTTTGTTGAGGACTGATGTTTTTACCTGCTCCAAGCTGAGGTTTCCTGATGCTGAGACCAAGCAAAATCAATTTAAAATGCATCCCAAAATGTCAGCAATGAAAATGTTTGGAACATTGAAGCCCAGGGGCCTTTCTCTTGCTCCTAAACCAGGATTTAAGAGGTTTAAATCCCATTTGTAGAAACTAACAGCAAAAGTAGGCCAGTGAAAACATTTAAGGCCAGTAACCCAGTGCTTTTAGCACAACAGTACCCTCATAGTTGGCATTCATGAGTCTCTCTGAGGAAGTACAGTAAATCAAAACTTTTTGCTTGATCCATCATTGGACAGGTTTTGGCCTCTCTGGTACTCAAGAGAAGACGTTAACAAAGTGCTTAGTTTGGTATCAGCATCAGATGACATGGTCACTTTCTTCTTTTGTTTGTTAGCATTAAAATATTCTATTTTATTTTATTTTATATCACAAAATACAAAATAAAGCTAATTAGAATGTTACCAGTTCAACAGAAATTTGACCATAAACCAAAGTATTAGTAAAAGTAACATTAAAATGATGATGGTGCTAAAGAAATCATGGCAATCCATCAAGCAGTTTTAGCCATATTCAAACAACAGCAAAAACTGTTGTTGACACAACATTAGAAGTCATGTTTGAGATCATAATCACAGTTGCTTATCCTCTGGCCATTATGAAGGTCTGTACCAGATGCCAATGCAATCCGTTCAATATTTGTCTTTGTATTTTAGTCTGGACTACAACAATCCAACAAGTGACATTGCCATCACAAAGTCCCACTGTCATTTTGGTTCAACGGCACAAAATCCAAATCGTAGATTTTAAAATGTCACTAATGAAATATCAAAGCTGCCCAGAATGATTTTCATCACACAGTAAACACACATTGTGCCATTCGAGGCTGCTGAAAGTTGTGTTCTGTTTCATTCTTTCAGCCAGATGAGCCCAAGTCAATTATGAAGACCAAATCATGTTGGTAAGCAGATTTAAACTTCCAACAGAAAAATATACAAATGGTAAAAGCTCCACAGTTTTTCAGGTTTTATCTACAGGTCTTACTCATCAGTTCTGAGCTTTCTAGAGAGCACCCATTGAAATATGAATCTAAAGGAATTATTCTAGTTATTTTCACCTATTTCAATACTAGATTTGAATTTAAAAAATATGGAGCTGGGAAAGAAAACAAAGAAAAAAGGATCAAACACAATATTTATGGGAAATAATTACAAATTAGTACATACATTTTTTTTTTTTCCAAACAGACAGAGTCGTAGCAATGCCTCTTCAGGTCTAAATGCTTATGATAATATGGTGATTGTGGGCTGAAACTGGAATTTCCTTATTGCTAAATACAATTTCAAAATATAATTTTGTACAATTTGTTGAGGTCATCCACTTCAAGTGTCATCTGTGATGAAATTGACCCAGCCTTGCAAAGTGGGGCAAAGTGGCTTCATGACTGAAAACACTTTTTTAGAGTGTTCCTCCTCCAATCTTACGACCACAATGTGAGAGTTTTTAAGTTTTTTTGCTCGTCTGTATTAAATGTAGTGGTTTATATGCACCTGACTCATAATGTGTTCCAGCAGATGACTCCAAATATTTTTTTCACAACATGAATTTTATCTGTGCTTTTTTCAGCTTGATGATAGCTTTTCTTTGATACACCCTAAACTGACCAATGAGGTAAAAAAGAGTGTCTGTCTCCAAAAGGCAAAGCCTAGAGTATCACTTTGTTATCATAAATTCTTCACAAGTTGTTTTTTCATTTCCCGAGAAGCTTCCTGCAGCTTGTGCAGCACCTTTATTATTGGTGCACAGTGTTTTGATCTCCACCTTTTTCTCAGTTCAATTATTTCACAGGTAATGAGCATACTATAGAAAATAGGCTTCTCATTTAAAGTGAGCAGCCTCAGGGCTATTTTCTTTAATGCACGATTACTTTCAGCAATAATAAAAGTTTCAAGCAGCGAAATTTTCAGATTTTGAAAAGCTGCTTCGGCAGGCTTCTTTGACCTAAACCTGCTTAAAGAGAAAATTATATAAACACACTTAATAATTCCTGAGAGAAAAATGGGAAAATGTTGCAGAGTGCTTGGGGGTTAGGTGAAATATAATTCTTTCAATTTATTTTATAAACTGAAACAACTTCATTTACATAATGTCTGCAGTCTTCTTCTTTCTTTTGTGCTATTATACTTTTAACGCTGACACTTTCTCTTTGCTGCATTTTCTCCTGTTCTTTTATTGCCTCGCTTTTTTCTCTGTTTGACTCTGTCGCTCTCACTTTCTCGTCATAAATCAATTTCACAAAAAATCCTCTTTTCTGCTAAAAAGAGCAAGTCTTACAGAAACAAGCAGAGTACTGTTGTCACAGTTTAAACCTCCGGCCTTTAGTGACCCACATTCACCTGAGAACAGAGCTCTAAGAATCTCTCTAAGGTCTCACCTAACTCTTTGTCTCATTTGCTGTACGCTCCTTTATCTCCTTTAACTCCTCTCCTATGTTCAGACAGCTCATATCTGTGTCACTTGGTGTGTAAACCTGTAGTGGATATGGCACAGGTTGTGAGTTGTAATTCACTATGCAGTCACTATCAAAACACCTACATTTATTTAATTTTATTATTGTAGGTCCAAATGCTGGTGTTTTTTTTTTAGCACAGTGGTGAATCCTGCCTTGACAACATACATCAGCCTGTAATGACATACTATGACACATCAGGATGAGCCAGTGTTCTTTTTCCCAGCATCATCTCAGAATTACTGCTTCAGAAAGCACATTCACCTCCTACACGGGCAAATCTTCCTGACTGTATGCTGTGTAGCTTTCAGGTTGCTGTATTCTGACCTTGTCTTCTGTCTCTATAGTGAACCTGGTGTTCGTCAATGTATATTAATTGGCCTGACATGGTGTGAGTGGTGTGTACTGCACTTTTGTGTCAGGAAAAATGTTTTTTTTTTTCTGCATCAGGAGGCCAAAAGAGGAGACAAATGAGTAGCTGTGTAAAGTACAATGTATGGTTCTGCTTCAGGATAAAAGCTGAGGTTTCTAATTAAATTTCCCAAATCCTTTTTGTCAACTGATGAAAGTGATGATGATATAATTATTGATGTGCACTATTTTCTTCAAGTTTAAAAAAAACACTTTTTTTTTAAAAAAAAGGGGAGGGGGTCATTTTTAAAAATTTCTTATCTGCACATGAATCACAATTAGTGCTGCAGCTCACACAGAGACATTTTCATGGTTGGTTCTTTAATTCTCTACATATAATGAGTGGCTGTATTTGCCATTTACAGCTTGCCAAAAACAACCCTCTCAGTTCAGACCTATGTGGTTTTTATTGGTAGATGTTTGCAAAAGATGTCTGCATCTTCAAACTAACAAAAATTAACTTATATGATTTTCATCCTGCTGAATGTGTATGCTTTGCAGGATACCAGTTGAAAATACAGGCATTATTTGTACTTTAATCAAAGTAAAGTTCTGATCAGGATCTTTCAGGATCAATCTTTTGATTGTGTTTTTTTTCCCCAACATGGATTATACAGAATGATCAAGTGAAAATGAGCAAATGCTTCAGAGAGCATTCTGAGCAAGCATCAGACAGACTTCTAGTGTGTCACATCGCTGAGAGTTTTCAGGAAAAGGTTTGCCTGGCTCCAGACCGCTGAGGCTTAATACATAAGGAGAAAATATGGGTGGTGTACAGTCAGTTTCAGGGAGTTTTCTCATGTGCTTCCTAGTGAAACATAATTCCAACTTCAGACAGCTCAGTGCTGCTGCAGCTGGTGAGAAACTTAAAATTACCAAGGCTGCCCAGGATGACTCATCTAACTATGTGTGTCCATCATGGTTATATGTTTAACTTTTTGATAAGTTTTCATTTAAAAGGTATTGACCTTTCTTCATTAGAAATTAATTGATTGTAATGTTAAAGCAAATTGGAATCCTATTAATCACCTGGACTCCCTAGGAGGGGCTGAAAAATTACGGCAGAGAAGGAGGTCTGGTATATGCCGCTTAGTCTGCTGCTACCATGACCTGATCCTGGAGAAAGATGGATGAACAGATTATATGACAAGACCTTATTTTACCTTATGCCAGAAGCTTCTAAAATTAGGTTACAAAAAAAAAAAAACACAACTGCATCCATCTGTTTTCACTAATTTTTAAGACATAACTGATTTATTTGATGTCCATAAATGTCCAGCAATCCATAATCATGTTCTTGTGTCTGCAGTCATGAGTCTTTGTCTTAAGAAGCTGCTCTCTGCGTGACATTAACTTAACAACCAGTGTCACAGCCCCAGCAAAGCGATTAAATTAAACACTCAAATCACATTGAACCACTTAAAGTCAGCCCAAAACATCAAATTTGAAAAAAACAAACAGGATTTCCCTGCTGTCTCTCTCCTTATTTCACTTTCTGTCTCTTCTTTAACTCTGCAGTCTCGTTCAGGTCACAGCTTTATAAAGCTGCCCTGTCTGCCCCGCGATACGCAGCCAGCTGGCTAGAATAAAACATCTTGGCTTCAGCTGCTGTGACTTAGATTATTAAAGAGAACTTATGACCAAGTACTGTCCATCTGGCTCATTTGAGAGAATGGATTACCAGGTATTATTCCTCACCCAGGCTGACACCTCAGCTCACCCTAACCAGATCACTTTTTCCCAAAGGAATGGAATGAGTCTGGGGAACAGCTTTAATTGAGCTGGTAGCCCAGAGGCGGTGATGACGATGACATCCCCCCCCTCCCCTCTTAGGACCAAGCCCTTTTCAATTAAGCAGTAGTGGGCCATAATGGTAATGGCCAAGATTTTAATTTTCAGTTTTAAGGACATTTGTCTTAAGTTCCTATGTCCTTCTCAATTTAATGATTCCACTCTTAGAGCACAGTTGTTAACTGAGGGACTAAACACTAGTGTTTACATTATTATATACTTCAGTCCAGCAACTAGTGATCATGTAGTAGCTTCAAGTGTGTCAGCTGACATCCTCTAACACGTTGGATGTACATTATGTTCTTGAGGGTTGGCAAGAGGTCCTGCAGAACTTGAAGTGTCTGTCACAGCTTGAAGCTGTGAGTTTATATGAAGCTTTGATGACATTAGCATTTGGAGGTTGTTGTGCACTCACAGTAAACACATATTTGTGGCATACAATGAATTTTGCAGATGGACCAGCAGAGTAACCTCATTATAAATTTCAGTGGTTTATTGCATCAAACTGACTTAAACATACCATTTCATGATTTTGTGCTGTCTGTCTTTTTGTTTGCCTGTTTTTCCTGGGTTGAATTGAGAAGTACAATCATTATCATGGCGAAGTGACAGTTTTCATGTCAAATGGATATTGAAGAAAAATGTTAAAGAAAAACATCACTCTGTTAGAATCTGCAAAAATGTTTGTAAATGGCTGTCAGTGACACATGGACATCACAATGCAGAATGTTGTATTTTCTGGAGACAAGACACTGTCTTGCTTGTTACCAGACTAATAGCAAACATAACAGAGTGACTTTTTCTCTGGTATCATCATCAGGTCATCAGCCAGTTTTAATTAGTCTAGTCCTTTAATGTCTGACTAAATAACTGCAAAAACCAATGACATTCCTATCACCCTTAGAAGTACACTATGTTATTGTACTTATTAGTGAAATGCTGGCATGCTAACCTATCTTGGAGAATGTGGTAAAACTATACCTGCTATACACCTATGTAAGCACTGTAATTTTGAACATGGTAATATTAATATTAATATTAGCATTTAGTTAAAAGTGCTGCTGAGTCCAAGTACAAGCTTATAGAGCTGTTAGCATGGCTGCAGATGTTAAGTGCCATCCATTAGTCAGAATGTGTTGTAGAATTGGGAAAACAAACCACTTTCTTAAATAAAACTAAGCGGCAAAGCTGATACTTACACTGAGAACTAAATTGTATTACTGTTATTGTTGTTATTATTAAAGTTAATTATTTCCACTGATTTCTATGTTTTTCATTCATTTCATTCTCTTTTACTCTTCTCTTTTTTAGAAAAAGTCTTTGAGCAGGTGCCCCCCCGCAACCCACTTGTCCATTTTTTACCGTAACAAGATGATGTGTTGTTCTTTCACATCAAAACACTACAGCAGTAGAACATATTAAATGTTTATGCCCTATTTTGCAGATAGTTTTCTATCTGCTAGCTTAATTTGCTTGCTCCAGTTACTCAGATCTCACAAAAGTTTTTCTGCTGAGTCAGAAACAGGTCTCAAACAAAGCTGATTCTTTTACTATTTTAGTGTCAGAATGTTCAGAAAATATGTAGTTTGAGAAAAATGGGTCCACTGTACACTTTGGTGACTAAAGACTACAAAATAATAATAAAATAAATAATAAAAGATTAGTCATAAAATATAATTGCATTCCTTTCTACTATTGAGTAAAGAAAAGTGTCCCCAAAAGGGTCAGTGGTGAAATCTGCATGACACAGATACATGAAATGACTCTTCGGTGTGCCATTTCTGTTTCAAACCATCTTTGACTGTTCCCACACAAAATGGTAACTAGCTTTGTATAAAGGCATTTATTCAGTCTTACCAGAGGCAGAGATAACCTCTATCCCCCTCTGCAATTTGCACCAAAGATATCTACCGCTGCCGTTTTTCAGTGTGAGGCAGCAGCTTAATGGACAGAACTCCATTACTGACAATGAATGAGGAGAACAGGATATTGCTCTGCTACAGAAACTGATTTGAGTGGCCTCCCTGTGAGTCCCAGTGGGTTAAGACACACTGTAGGTGGCCCTAAAATCATGGGTTCAGAAAATACGGATTACTTCATTGAAATCTGGTGCTCCATAGTAATAAAGCAAACTTTCAATATCAATAATAAAAGAAAAAAGAAGTGGGTATATTTATGGCTGATGGAAATTTGGAGGGAAATGATCAAGCAGGATATTGCTGTGCTGGAGAAACATTGACATTAATGGCGGTGAGCCAACAGAGGGCACATAAGCATTACCCCTCCAGCCACAAAGCTTAATTCAGAGAGATTATTAAATGTTTGCAATGAGCATATTGTTTTTCACTTTTTATAAGTTTAATATTATGTCAAGTGAAGTTACAGAGTATGAAATTAAAAAAAAAATAGTACCACTTGAACATGTTTTTGGTTTATAAGCAGTCACTGTGGTGATAATCACAGCAGCTAAAGTTGGTTACAGCAGTTTTCTGGCTACAAAGATGCCAGAAGTGCAGATATGGCAGACTGGAAGAAACCCAGACACCCAGCCATCTGTTTGGTGTTTTTGAGGCGGTATCTGATTTTGCTAGTAGAAGCTGACCAATCAGAGCAGACTGAGCTTTTTGTGTGGAGAGTTTAAAAGAGTCTGGTACTAAAACTAAAACAGCGGGAATGAACAATGTTTTATAGTTAAATAGTTAAATAGTAAGGTGTACCCCAAAAAATAAAGCATGATCTTGAATATGATAATAATATGTATCTTTTAATGTTTTCTCAACTCTCAACAAACACCACAAGCATCAGAAACATGTGGGGGGAACCAAAAGCAGTCAGTTTTATAACCAGCCCAGATATAATCACCAGCTGCCACTGGATCAGACAACATGACACTGAAACTTCTCTTGGACGATAATAAAATCCATAAAAAGTAATTTGGAACTCTGACAGCAAAACTGAATCTATTTGAAGAAAAAGCATCAGTTCCTCTGGCTCTGGCAATTTTTTCTCTTTCTCTTTTTCTATTTTAAAGTTTTCTTTCACTGAAAGTCTTATAATTAGTCCTACAACTGCAAACATGCAACAGCTAATGCCACTGAAGAACTCCTGGTAATGTATGCTTCATTAGGAGACAATGTACACCATGGTGGAGGTGATTTTTTTCTGTAATATCTACATAAAATGACCTTTTTTTATATTCCGTTCCTGCAAAAGCAATGCAAATGAAAACACTATATTATTAACATGGCTATTATTAGCATGAGTTTCATTACCTCTAACCTGCTTTTAATAAAGAATTATGCTCAGTATATACAGCACAGTCTGCACATTATTAGATGATTTTATACACACACACACACACACATACACACGTGTATATTTATAAAGCACTGCAGGCAGACCAGGGAAATCATGTAAGGGTCAGATTTCTTGGGACTTTAACTGCTGATCTTGCCAATAAATTTGTAAGTGTGAGCCCCAATTAAACCTTCCATTTGTAATTCCAGTTGGAGTGACAGCAAAAGGCAAGCTAACGTGGAGTTTCAGCTTACAATTGTGAATTTATATGAACTAAAGCAGGCACAGTGGAATTTCATGTGCGGTCAGTTTAGCACTTGTCGCTCAGTTGAGAAATGGACTCAAATTTGTATTAAATTTGACTATTGACAAAGTATATGTTGTTCAATTAATAGTATTAAGAAGAACATACACATGCCACATATGGATTTTAATTTAGTATTGAGTAAAAATGGAAAAATCTTATCGCTGAGCCCAGCCTTGAAGATTTTCATTGATTTTCCACGCCAGTTACAATACAATTCATTCAAAAAATGCAATCTGAACTCCATAACTATCAATCCATGCATCCATTATCTATAACTGCCACTTATAGACAACTGTTTCACCTTTTTTGTGTGTGTGTGTGTGCGCGAATGTGATAAATTTTCCCATTTAACTCTAAGGAGGAAAATGAAAGTTTTGCTTCCTGAAAAGCTAAACTAAACTGCTCTTGTAAAACGGCACCACTCTGCAGTACCCAGCACTACAGCAATGGTGACTTTTCATTAAACATTTGCGAGTCTTCATTTGTCCTGCAGCCTGTTCCTCCTCAAGTGTAACGATCAGCACTTTTAATGTCTACATTAAGCGAATGCAAGATGAAAGGCTAAAATGATGGATGCTGCATTTCCCACAAAGAATAAATGAAAAAGAAATGACACACCACCATTCATGGATACATTTTTAATCAGCATCTTTCATTTCTCCTTGAGGATGCCTGTTCAGGTTTAGAGGCACAGCAGATTGATTTCTCTGTTTTAAGACCTCTATCATGTATCGATTGGAGCCCGCTACACTCTCTTACCCACCATTTTCATTCCAACGAATAGAAGTCAGCAGTAAAAAATGCTTGAATCTCAAACAAAATGCAGTTAGGTCTGAGAGAGCAGAGCAGCGCATGTATACAGAGCGGGGCACTAATTCTTCAGCGAGCTCAATAAAAGTTAAAACCCTATTTGGAGAGTGCTTGTCCTATTGATTATGCATCACTCTGGTTACATGGACTCTCTGTTGCATTAGAGACATGCACAGCTTCAGTCAGCATGTGGAACAGCAACGGGATGAGAGATGAGAGAGGCAAGCGGCCAGATTTTGGAAAGAAGCAGCACATGATGTTTTAGTCATTGGTTTGTCTGGATTTATCAGAGTCAACATGTTTTTTCAGCTGCTTTATTTTTTCATCCTTGTCACTGTCTCACACATTCCTCAGCCTTATTCCTCTGCCACTCTTGTTGTCAAACTCTTGTTTTTTACAGTTTAAAATTATACTTGTTTAACTGATTTTATGGTACCTTTACTAAGGAGAATGTTTTTCTTGCTTTACTCACTGTAAAATTAAAATCAAAATGTTTGCTTTTTGTGAAAATCCACAAATTATCCTTAAAACCTCTCTCAGGATAATAGCTTACTATACAATATTGTTTGAAAAAACAAATGTTTTAAGGCAGTAGAGAGTGGTATGTGACAGTAAAATGTCCATTACAAAACAGTTTTCAAGTGCACTAAACCAGCTGAAAACCAGAGATGTAACAGCAGCCAAAGGAACTTATCACTGAGAATCTCCATGTGATATCAACGCACGAGGGACAAACCATTGGCATGCTGGAGAAAAGTGTTATCTGCCACTGGCAGCATATCATTATCATTTTTTTGTCATATGTCAATAAAAATCTGGGTATTTCAGTGAGAAGTAGTGACAGTGGAACATGACTGACATGTTTATAATTGCCCCTTGCCAGTAGAAGAGGGGAGAGTAAAAACCATCCCAAACACAGAACTCAGACTGTGCACTTCCTCCAAAAAATGCACCTGTTCTAGAAATGCTACTCAAATGCAACACACCACACACTGAGACTTGACTGCTTTTAATTGATTTTTACTTCTGTCTGGTGCACCAGAGGATTTTCCAGTCTTAACCAATTTTAAACTTAATCTTAAGAAAGCATACTCCAGATGATTCAGTTAAGCACTGAACAACACGCTTGATGAATGGAGATTCCAGTGCAGGAAGCTCACTGAAAATCACATGATCAAACAAGACTTTAAAATAAACAAAAAAACAAAAACATGAAGGGAGCCTGCCATTGACAGCCTAATGCACTTCTGTGTGCTATGTTAGACATTAAAGTTATAATGTGCATGAAGTCATGGTGGAATCAACACTATTCCTAACTTTGAGGAGCTGGAGGAGAGTAGGAAATAAAGTTTTTATCTGGTCATAAATAGGACGTTTGCAGGTTGGTCTAGATGACCTGCTCTACCTCCTGAGCTACAGCTGCACACTGGAGGGTCATTTGAGTAGATAATCTGTACTGTCAAGCCTCAAGTTGGGAAAGTCCCTGCTGTTGTTGGAGGAAGAAATTGGAACCAAAGTCTGCTCAATAATCCTTTAATGTGGAGTCGGCTTTAGCAGCTGTTAGGATCAGCTCATATTTTTTGTCAAACAAAAGGACACGATGGTCAAAATGCCCCAAAAAATGTAACTACAAATGTGAAAAGCTGACAATTTCTATTAAATGTGTCACTTTATCACTTTCAATGAAAAGTCAAGTGGAAAATCTAATAGAAAGTAGTTTCAAGTTTATGGAGATTCACATCCTCTGTGCAAAGCAGGGACACTCATCAAATGTAGCAGATTATTACTTGAAAATCAATATTAGCTGCTTAGTGTCAGTATAACCAAATCTCTGTCTGTCCTTATCTGTTTATGTCTCTATTTTCTCCTGCCTCACATTAAACGGAGCTTCTTCATGGCTTCTTAGTGGCCCTATGGTGAAGCCTGATCCACCCACCCACACAAGTAAATGATCCTCACACTCATTTCCTCTCCACACACTCTCTGTCCCATCTGTTTACCTAATTGGCTGTAATTAATTATGTCACACCAAATTAGCAACCTGGTTAGTCATTCAATAAAAGGAACAATTTAAATGGCCCATTGTATTTATCAACTTCAGTCTGAATCTTAATCTTTGTCTGATGGTGCGTGGGCTGGACAAACTGTTTGTGTGTGTATGTGTGTGTGTTCCTATGTTTGCATGTGTGGGTTCATTCATATGTGTGTGTGTGTGTTAGGACTGGGATCTGAACGGTAGAATGGTTGATTTGACTATAATGCAGGGTGAGCAGTGTTTTAGATTTAGGTTTAATGGAAATAAGCAGCTCAGAGCACAGTGCCTGTCCGCCCTCTTTACTACGCTTCAGCTAAACTTAATCAGTAGTTGGGACCTTTCATTAATTACCCTGGAGCCAAGTGAAAAAAAAATAAATGCAGTGATTGTTCCATGAATTAGGGAGAAGTGAATCGTTAAAACAAGATAATTTGTGAAGTCTAAAAGTCAGCTTTAAATTGTCAATTTTGTTTTTTTTGCTCTCTCAAGTTTCTGTCATCATAATTAAGATTAGATGTAAATAGGATGTGTGAGGAATTACACTCTTACTTCACACTGTCTCACAGTATCATACACTGCCTCTTCAGTATCAGCTTGTTTCTCCAATTTTCAGCAATTTTCTTGATGTGCAAATTCCTTTTTAAAAATGCCAAATTTCATATGTGTAATTGTTGTAACCAGATTAAACAAATATTTCTCTCCATATTTGTTTGTTAACTAAGGCTCCATGACAGTCCTCTGTAACAGGCAGGGCTTCGGCTCTCTTCTATTTACTTTTCCATTTTGATATACAGCTTATGTTTATTTTAATCTGTTTCTTTTTGACTGTTTCACTCTAACCTTATTCTTGAAAATGTCAAAAAAGCAGCTGTCACAGCTCTCCCCTGTCTATTTTTTCTGAGAAGTGATTAATGACAGGCTCAGAGCTGCTTATTTCAGTTCACACCCAGGCGCTGCTCAAGCATGTCTGAGATGTTCGTGTGTGAAAAAACTGATAATCTGTTTTTTTGTTCAGTGTACTAAAGAAACATGTAATGTTGTTTTTTTGTATTCTTGTGAGCTCAGGGGATTAGAGGAAGGTCAAAAAGCGTTCATCCATTTTGCAGATATTGTTCTCTCTGTTTTTTCATTGTCATCTGACATTCACTGTGATGTCTTAACTTTTCAATACTTGGGGGCTATTTGAACAACAATAAAGTTGTTCATAGGAGAAAATAAAACTCGTGAATTATTTATTTATTTTTGCTAATTTTGTGCAGTGGACTGGTATTGCCTCCATGTTGCTCAGACCCTCAGTAATATATTCTATAGATTCATCAATCGTTGTTCCTGATCTGTTGTCTTCTCCTTACAGCTCATTTCCACCAGCATGTCAGAGGATCCTTACACCAGAGAGTCCACTCTAAAGATAAGATGAATCTAAGTGAGGAAATAATGAGCTGTGACCAGACCACTTTGTGTGACTGAACTTAGTTTTGCTTGCTGTCTCAAGTACAGTAACTCTTTTTCTTTTTTGTTGACCCTAATGGTTCCAGTTAAAATAATAACCCAATGCTGCATCACAGCTTTTCTCTACAATGTAATAACAACAGCTCCTCCTTCTTTTGCAATGAGTGAAGGGACCAGACATAATGAAAATTCAGTCCAAAATTTTGAGCAGTTGTCCTTAAATCCTAAATCCTGTCCTGTTTGTTCTACAGCAACATGAAAAATAGAGACATTAGACACATTTTTAGGAATTATTAGCTTTGTGTTTGCAATACATTTATTTATTCTTGATGGCTTGCAATAGGTTCAACATTTACCGCAATACATTTTTAAAAAATATCTGTATTAGGTAAATCTTCATTCCTGGCATAGCTGTGTGCAGTGCATTGATTCTCTTAGCCCCTCCTTAGCTGCTCTCATCATCTCGCTCTCTCTTTTTCTCTCTTTCTCTCCATCTCCCTTTCTTTCTTTTTCTCTCTCTCTTTTTGTTGTACATACAAGCAAACACACACACAAAGAGTCTATGCAATGGATCCATTCATGACTGGCTCTTCATCTTTGTGCACAATCTGACTGGAAATGTGGTCAACTAGCAAGGATAACTGTAAGTAAGTGTTCAAACACAGCTGCGTTAACATGCCTTATACTCACACAGCTACCGGTCAGTCTAGATAAGGTTGATGTCAAACATCAAAAGGGCTTGTCCTGAGGAGGTGCAGAGAGGATTAATGAAACAGAGTACCAAGAAACTTCAGAAAACACACACTGGAAAGCTGAATACTAAACTAGTGTATTTGTCATATAGTACTTGGCAATTAAAATTTTGGATTCAAGGATCTTATGGTATTTTTTTAAGAATTACATAAGGAAGCCTGGGTCAGCCCTCCTCTGTGTGCACACACATACACTCAGACCCTGAACTACCCTATTCTGTCTGTCCCAAACTTACCTATGCATTATCACTTTGTCGTCCTTCCTGACTGAAAGGTAATTTCAGTTTATAAACATTGATTACACCAGATCTGGGAACTGTTTTTGGGGATTATCTAATTAAAATAAAGACAGTGAAACTGTGGATAGTTTTACAGAAGTTATGTACTTTTTTAGAAGTCTGTGATTCACATTAGCATTCAGAAATCATTATTATCTATTCATTCTGTCTTTCACACACACACACACACACACACACACAAACAAACTCAAACAAACACGACCTCACAGTGTTGTTGAGTGAGATGAATGTGCCATCGGACAGGAGAACCCCCGAGTGGAAAAACTGACTCTTATATATTCTGACATTTATAAAGGAGCCTTCATACTAGTCATGATTTAATCACAGCTAACACACACACACACACACAAACACCCTCTTCTCATAGCCAGTGAACACTCATGGATGGTCCCATCCCAACAAATACACCAACATTACTTAATCATAGTTAAAACTGTTATCACACAGACACATGGACACACAAACACTTACCAACAGACACACACTTGAGTACAATATACAGCACATAAACATCCACTCTTTCACACATTCATATCCAGTTAACATGCACACACTGACAGTTCATTTAGTTCATCTGTGACAAATATTGATCAGAAATAGAATTGGGAATAAAACACAAGGGTTTTAATTTTTATAACTTCCCCCATAAAAAGTTACAGTCTCTCCCATTTTGCTGAGAATATTTGGAAGCCTAGTGCAAGCACGCTACAAGCTAACTTTTTAAGTCAACCTGTTAGCAAGTAGGCTGCCCAGGAGAAGGAGAAGGAAAGCAGGAAAGCAGAGGCTGAGGTGCAAAACCTGCGGGGTGTGAGGCAACAGGAGGGTTTGATGTCTCAGAAACTCACCCAGCAACAGCTTTGGATCAAGGAGGTCTCCTCTGATGGCCACTGCAAGAACCATGCCTTTGAAGATCAGCTGGCGAAGCAATCAAAGCTTGGGTTAATCATGAGTGTGAAGCAAGTAATTGCTAGAACAGTGGGCATTCGGCACATTAAGGAATGAATGTTGCTGCATCAGTGTCTATTAAGAGTAAATTGCTTTTTTTTTTTACTTCATTTACTGAACCAGAAATTGGGTTCATGTTAGCTGTTGACTTTCGACTGGCTGTAGGTTCATGATGTGGTTGTGTTACAATGGACACATCTCATCAGGTAAATAACATTTTCACAGTATAGCATACAGTGCGCTATTGTATCTCTTCTTCATTTGTTATTTTTCCGGCAAACATTCAAAACAGAGCTAATGAACGTCTTTGTTGGACAACAAACCTACATATTAAACAGTCCAAGGTATTAGTATCACCTCTTTATGTGTGTGAATGGTAAGCTACACCACACTGCCAAATGCGATGACTGTTTAGGTAAAGTAACAGGACAGCAGCACATTTGTGTTGTTGCACTGCATGAAGACTTGCATAAAATACAGATTTGTAACCGTATTGGCCTGTTTGGAGGAGCAGGAAAAAGAAACCCATGTGTTCCCACTGGTAATTATTTTCATCAATGTTCAAATATGGCAGCAGCAGTTTGAGTAGGCCTACTGGGTGACACAACAAGCTCACAAGCTAAAATGACTGCTGTCAGGATGCATTATGCCGACCGTGACGTTTGTCAGTTATTTTAGTTATAATGACGTTATACAGTGTATATTTTGAGTACAGGAGTGGGATTGGAAAACGCTATGTTTAACACATCCCTCAATCAAATCTCTGTGGGAAAGCCTTTTTTGTGGAGGGTGACACGGGGAAAGAGAAATGCATTATGGGACTTCATTTCAGACAAAAAGAAAAAACAGGTAAACACACAAAAAGGAAAGGACACACACACACACACACAAACCTGAAGTGTCATGAACAAGAATTGCATGTTCTGACACAAACACACAAACACACATGCACGCTCACACACACTGCTATTTTACTTGGACTCAATGTGTTTGTCACTGTGAAATCAGATAAAGTCACATGCATGCCAGGGGTGACAGGGAGTTTTAGCTGTGTGTTCATGAGTGTGTGTTTTAATGCGTGTTTACCATGTTTTTCTAACCCTGTGTGCTCAGAGCTGACTAAGCTATGGCACATTTGTTAATACACTGGCTCACATCTGACTGTTAAACGCCTCACTACTTGTGTGTCTCCTCTGCCATTCATCCCTCACTTCTGCACCTCTCTTCTTCTGTATTTTCTCATCCCTTCTTTTTTTCCTGCTCTTTCCTGTTTCATTTTCCTGCACCAGGCTCCACTGCCGCTGGTTGCATTCCCTTTGTTTCAACATTAATCATTAACCCTCCTCTTCCTCCTGAGGCTTTTCTCAAGGAGAAACAACGGTACAAGCTAACTAATCATTTATTAAACTTAATCTTATTTTTTTAATCATAAGAACATCCACACATCAGATATCTGTGAATCAGTAATAGTTAGAATTCCATTATGACAATTTTGGGGCTTCAGGATCAAACAAGAAGTCGTGTGATCAGATTTGATTTAAAAATTTTAACTAGACAACTAAAAACATCAGATCAGACTGTTGCCATCTGCTGGCTGATTATATCATAGACTCAATTACAATAAGCATATTTGTGTCTGACTTAATACTGACTTGCCTGAAATCATGCAGGCATTTGTAATGATAACAGCAAAAGATCAGGAAGGCCACAGTATGAAGAACCAGGCACTGCATAAGTTCTACAATTGGACTGCAAGACTTAGGGCATGTAGGGAGATGCCTGCCTCACATCTGATCCAAATGCTGACTGGTTTATAGTGACTCAGCAATATGATGTTCTTATAGAAACATTTCCTGTTTTCTGAATTGGACAGATTATGTTTATAAAGATCTCTGGTGTCTTTGGTTTCAACAACAAGGACCAAAAGTAAGAATTTGTAACCAACCGCAGTTTCTGGTCAGACTGCATCTAACTGATTCAAAAGATTATAAAAAACTAGATGATCTGATTAGATTTCAAAGACCATTGTAGTATAATAAATTTGTTTTATGGTGGTAATGAGGACCAGTTGTTACTCTAGGCTTTGTAACACTGCACTGTCTTGTTTTAAGTAGCTTTTGCAACTCTTTTTAAACTTGATTCAAACAGTTTATCATCTCATCTCTAGTTCAGAGCCCCCCTTCCTCTTTCCCCTTCATCTCCCTCCAACTCTTCTCTTCTTCTCCCTCTTCTTCATTTCTCCTTATGAAAGAATACTCCAGGCACTGAGAGGACAGAACAGAGAGATTAAGTAGACAGAGAGCAAATGGAAAAAAAAAGTGTGTGTGAGACTGAAATGTGGTCCTTAAGGTGCTTTGGGGGACTTATTGGATATATGAAAATCATCTATCCAGAATAATGTAATTATTTTAATTGTCAAAAAGTGGTGAAAACAGCACTTTCTGTAATGATAAAGATGAAAGAATTTTAGAGGTTCAGCAGTGTGTTTTTGCCAACCTTTTTTGAGCAATGCAGTTAAAGGGAACAAAAAGATCATATATTAAGGTATAAAGTTATAAAACTGTACTGGAAAGAGACAGTATAGAGCAGAAGCCTTAAAAATTGAGATTTTTTTTTTTTTCATTTTGTATATGTGAACTGACACAACTAGGTCACCAGTGAGGCAAAAGGTTTCTAGTCAAAAATTCATTTAGATTAATGTAAAAGAGCATACCCAACACGTGGAGTATACAACCCTGTGACAGCCAGTGTCGAGATGGAGTTGAGTTTGAAGTTGAAGTCCATCAGAGATTCATGTTTGAGTTCATTAACAAGTCAGAATAAGTGAAATATCTCAAAATGTTTTCCATCTTGCATATGAAAGCAACTGGGCTGCCAGCATTAGCACTTCATATGCATCTTCATCCAATGACAACTTATTAATGAATAAGTAAATCAACATCTATGTGAAGCCTAAAAGAACTCAAACAAATGTAAATGAGCAAAGTTTTATCAACATCAGATATACTGCCAAAACCTGTCATCACATCCTATTTCAGACTATCAGTGATCTAAGCTTGCGTTACATATGGAAAGAACAGTAGTGCCTGTTTTTATCCTGCTAATTATTTTTTCCTCTAAAGCTAAAATGTATTTTTTGACAACACAACATAAAAAGCAATATGGCAAGGATGAGAGTTGGCTTATTTATGTCTGACACCTTTGGATTGCTCATCCACAGTTAGGAGTGAGGAGTTGGAGTGAGTCATGGCCTCAGATTCAGGAAATTCAAGTGGCTGATTGTAATAAAGACAATAATATCAACAGGTGGACTTGAACATTATCAGCAGTAATATGGGTATTCTGTTACACTGTTGCAATGATGATGGCAGCCTGAAGCCAAAGCTCTGTATACCAGTTGATCTACATTTCAGTCCTTCTCTATAGTCAAGAGCTTTGGGCGGTGACTGTAAGAATGAATCTCCAGATACCAGCCACAAAAATTGGTTTCATCAGGCTAAAAAGATCTTTGAGCAGAACCCTCTCACAGCTTTGCCAAAAGAAGCCTGTTGAGGTGGTTTGGAAATCAGATAAGATACTTTTTAAAATCCTTCCTTAGAGGATTCTCTAGGCGTGGTGCAACTGGGGAGGACAGATATTGATATAGATTTTCATAAATATTTCTGGCTCTCCATCCTGAGTCTGACACAGTTTATACGAGTGCAACATGGTCTTCATTTTGTCTGCATATGCAAATAAATGAGCTAAGCTGGAACACTTATACAGAAAGCCTATCCCAGATCAAGAAGCAGTGCCATGCACAGAGGTCATTCTTGTTTTTGCTCAGAGTAAACATAAAGGTGCTTCCCCGTTTTTATTTCATTTTATTCCGCAACCTGACCATGTGGTCCAACTGATGTTATTTCATTCAATGCACATTCGTACTTTTGTTTACCTGTGTTTCTACTTCTGCAGAGGATGTCTTGATGTAGAAAGGGCATTAATGCAGGATCAGAGGTGCTTGTCCCATCTGGGAGATAAACAAGGAGATAGATGACATAGTTTACTTTGCAGCTACAACAACACTGAACCTGGACAACAAAAAGACTTTGTCCAGGTTATACACTTTTCTGAAACTCCAAACTTTAGATTTTAGATATCTGAGCAGAGTGTTACTCACAAATATTCACACAAAGAAAACCTCCATTAAGGTTTAATGGTAAAGTCTTACGAATTAAATGAAAGAGAGTACTTTTCCTAGTCCCACGTCAAAATCTGATGCTGGATTTGACACAATTCAAAATGAATTAAATGGTGGGTTTCATTTCAACAAATCCTTTGTCTTTGAGATAAAACACCACATGAATAATAAAGGGAGGAGGAAAAGCAACAGATCAAAAGAAATGATCCTTAAATAGAAATGGAATGCTGTTTGTGTGCGCATGCATGTTTATCTGTGTGTGTGTGTGTGTGTGTGTGTGTGTGTGTGTGTATGCCATGAAATTCAAAAGAAACTCAAGCTCATAAATGCAGTGTTTTTATTTTACAAGTATCTACTCTTTCCAAGTTTTGGAAACAAATGTAAAACATCTTATAAATCCTCTGAAGACTCAGTGTTTCCTTAGGTGGTTTGGGAAAAAAACAGAACCTAACATCCTTTTAAGTTCAAAATAAAAGATTTCTATCAGAATCTTTCAAGAAAATGATGAAATCATGATGAAATAACACAGGAAGGCAGAGGAAATAATTAAACTGCCACAGACCTGAGGCAAGTCTACTGTATAAACTGAGCCTCACCTGGCCAAGAGAAATGAACATCTTATTTCAAACTGCAGGTTAGATATTTCCAATATTTCATTTCTACCACCAATAGTAATAAATTAAATACTTATTGCATAGCAAGGAGTTAATTTTCTGTTGCCCTGAATGTGGTTATTGCCTTCTATTATTTTGTTTTAAAAAATTAAGATCAATCTCAGCACTGTTTCTCTTTTGAATGCTTGATTATCATCAGCATTTAGTGATCTTATCTTTTATCATTAAGATGAAATTACATAAATTGACATTTTTTGTTTGTTTGGTTTTTTTTTTCTCAGATTGTCAACCCTTATATTAAACTTCCAGGTGAGTAAGGGAAGGGTTCAGTTCAAGTTATCAACTTCTGCTAATGCTAAGGGAATAAAATGTTTGCCCTTAACTTCAAAAAGACAAATATTTAAAAATCGACCCAATACCACAGTTTATGCAGAATAGTTGTATAAAATCCACTGTGATAAGTCCCTTCAGGAATTTAGCCCCCCACCAATTTACACAACTGCAATCCATTCATGTTGACAATATGAATGAATAACGTAGTCAGCATGGGATTGGACACTCAGCTGATGACAGATGATGTGAAATTATCCACTTCTGTATTATGAACACAACCCTGGCAGCTGTGCATCATACCTTTCTTTTACAGAGCTTGAGGTTTTCTGCTTCCCCTGGATACGAAAGGAGCTGGAGGAGGTCGTGAGCAGTTTGTAAAGAATCAGAAACTTCCTTTCTTGGTTGCTTTACAGTTCTGTTAATATGTGGAGATTCAACTGTTGGCAAGGGTTTGCCAATGATTTTAAATACCTTATTTACCATCAACTGTAGATTCTTTTGTGTGACTTCTGTGCTGTCACACCATCCTGTTATCAAGGATGTGATCATAGATTTACTAATGGCCAGGTAGAACAAAACAAAAAGTTGATGATTTTTCCGGTGTTTTTGTAGGCTAGCAAATAAATCATTGTTGAGATTCTGCAATAATGTGTTCAGTGTCAGTTGTCCACTTGAGATGACTGCTAACATATTTTATGAGGGATTTTCAGTAGTAGAGAGTAGAGAAGCATTAGTGTTTCCTGCAAGAGTTTTCTCAGTCTGGACTCAGTTGTTGCTGGGGACAGCGATGCTAAAGAAAAAGGCTGCAGACAGACACAAAACTGGACTTCTTGCTGTTGAACAGTAAGTAGCTGCTTGCTTAGTTATGTGTCAGGTGTTGTGGCTGTTGCTGGATGTTTGGCTGTGTCAGAAACAATGGCTACTCACTACTTTTTGAAGCATAATCTGCCTGTTTTGGCAGAGGTTTAGCTGGTAACATGTCATAACCGGGTGTCTTTCTGGTTCAGTTGTGTTAGCTTGGCGTGTTGAGCTGCTTTCGCACCAAAATACTATTGCTGTTCTAAGTTGTGTGCAGGGCTTGTTTAAACTTTGACACATGAAGAAAAATACATGTAATGTTTGTGGGGCACCGAATTGCACAGAAAAAAAAATCTACAAAATGTGGCTTCACAGATTCACATAGCACCATCTCCTCTGCCTATGAAAGAGGATATAAGAACGGCATTTGTTCATTTGTTTAGCTTTTTTCTTTGTCATGCCATCAATGTTCAAACCACTCATGGTAAGTTTATATACATGGACCAGGCTTCTGAATGTAAGTACAAGGTAATTACATATCTACAAGCTGGTTATAATTTCAAGTGGTAGCTGGTACTTAGAATACTTGTCTTGGAAAGCCTGGTTCATGTAGGGATTGAAAACAGCCTACCGCTAGAATCAGGACCTCCTTGTGACTGATGTCAACAAAAACAACATCAGTGTACTTGGGATGGTAGCAAAGTTATTACAAGTGTGGTTAAACCATTCTAGTAGCACTCTGGTAGCAAATGTTTGTGCATTGCAGCACTAGAGGGTAAAATCTTTTATACTGCATTAGACAACCGTATACAGTAGACACCAAGTGTACAATACAGGCATGGTGAGAAATGTACAGATTTTTATACGCATTACATCCATTTGTAATATGTGCAGTGGATTCTGAATGTTGCTCAGGATCATTATGGTTTAAACAAAATGGACTATGACTGTCAGGATTACCAAACTGACAGATTGTACTTAGTCTGTAACACTTGAAGTCTTGTTTTGATGGTGAATTTAAGACATCCTCACCAATAGTAGCATTTGAATACAATGAATGATTGTAAAGTTAAATAAAGTTGTAGAGTTAACATGCACACAAACATAATCTTACACGCACGCACATACGTGCACACACACACACACACACACACACGCACAAACAGGACTTCTTCCTCTCCTGGTCTGAGAACAGAGCAGCTTGGTGAGAAAAGCTTTTCAGAGCATTTTAGGATCATAATCTCTTGGGCACAGCTAGAGACTTAGTGTGTGTGCATGTACAGTCCCATGTCACAAAATGTCAAGCTAAAACACTAAGATGCACTCTGAAGCAACTTAGACATTTATGCACATGCATGAATGAGTACATGAGCATCTGTACCAGTATTATTATGTAACTTGTGTAACGCTGAGCTTGCCTCTGTTCTCCAAGCTTCTTTTACTCATGGAGCCTGTCATTAAAATAATGACATGTTTCTTGGGATTTCTATACATATTTCGGAATAAACTGGCATCTATACGTGCATCTATATGAGACATGGCTTTATGTGTGACCAAGCGTTGGTGTTCTGGGATGAGTTAGGACACATGGGACACTATTTGAGCAACTTACAGGGAAGGGCAATGAAAAAGGATAAACAAGTAGAGCATTTAAATGAAGTAAGTAAGTATATAAGAATAATGCTTGCAATTTGTATAATATAGTTTAGTATCATTTCATTATAAAAGTAAAAAAATCAAGTATAGATTTCTGCCATTGGGTTTCTGATCTTTTTTTCTCAAAGGGGAACACTGGGCAAGTAATTTACAGCAAAGATATGCATGCTGTTGCAGACAGAAAGCAATTTAATTTCAGTTGGACTTTCCAACAAATAATTAAATCATTCTCAAAAGCATTTCATGTTGGGAATGTCGAGGCTTCTCAAACAAAAAGCAACAAAGATGCTTTTAGAATGCTGTGAGGGTTTAAATTTGCATTCTCATTTCACAAACTTATTTTTTTATCTGTTTCGCTTTTGTTTTTCCAGAGGATTTTAAATCTTTAATTCTTTAGGGACTAGTTTTTTAAAATTGCACTTGATGACATAAGGCTTTAACAAGCTATATAAGGAAGGTGAGTTTTTTTGTATCATTGTTTATATTTTTACACACACATATATTAATACATATATATATACATATACACACACACTGTGCCTGCGACAGCAAATTGTGTGCAGTTATCACCACTTGTTGGCTCTGGACAGCAAGTATTTCTGCATTTTATTTGGATGGAGATTTATTTAAAACACTGCTTGTGTGGACAGGATTCTCTTAGAAGAAGTATTACGGACAAAAAGAGAGTATTTTAAAAAAAAAAATACCCCTGTAGAAAGACTGGTCCTTAGTCTTGTGATTTGTTGAGTGTCAAGATTTTAGTTATAAATTCATGCTAGTTCCACTCATGTTTAAATTATTTTGAGTACTTCTGTTTTTAATATGCAATATTTTATAAGGAAATTCATCAATATCCATTTCTAAACTTAGTATTCATTTTGGTCTAAATGTAATTTATTATAGTTTGAATTATATAAATTCCTAGAACGTAGTTCAAGGAATTTATATAATTCAAAATTAAACTTGTGTTTGGTGTGTTGGTAGCTTATCTGGTAAAGCACATACCATATTTTGTCTTTGTTCTGTTTTTCTTTCTTTCTTCTTAACAATTTGGCAGAATTAAATATTTTAGTATACAAATGAGTATATCACATGATCAAAACTAAAACTTGGTAACTTAGATGTCTCTCAGTGATTCAGTAAGTAATGCTTTTGGTACAGGGATGATTTTAGAATGAGGCTACTTTACTGGTGTGGACACTTTTGATGATGCCTTTCTGTCTCTGTCAGTAACATTGAACAGCTGTGAGTTCCTGCCATGTCCTGTTAGTCTGCTGTTACCATATATGTGTGAATGTGTTTTCATGATTTTATACAGCTGTGAAATCAAAGCTTTGTATGCTGCATGTGTGATACTGTGTATGCTTTTAGTGCATGAGAACAGGTGCGTATACTTATCTAGGTCCTTGAAGGTAATGAGGAAAGTGTGAGTGTGTTTGGTGGCTGCCTCTGCTTGCTCAGCTCTCTCTGGTGATTTCTAGCAAGACTGAAGCTGTGGTCAGCAAGGTCTGCTTACCCTGAGGGCAGGGACGACCCCTGACAGAGATCCAACCAACATTATGGTGCACACGGGGCTTGCACATGTTTATACACTGACACAAACACATCTACACACACAGATCGGCAGTCATATTCCCACAAATACACAAAAATGTGTGCAAAGAAACACTCACACAGTCAGGGTCAGTGGCTGTAACATTGCTGCACTGAGTTGCTGCGGTTGGTACAAAGTAGGCCTTAGGCAAAAGAACCCTGGACCCAGTGAGATGAGAGCTTTGTCACCTTAAGTCCCTGACATTAGCAAAGCCACAAAACATACGCCAAATAAAATATCTGCAAATTAAAAGAGTGAAATAAAAATACATTGCTATTTTATACTATTAATATTGGAACTGATATTTGGCTTTGTCCTTCACCAAAGGGAAGTTAAACTGAGAGGTATAGTTCGTATCCATTCCACTACCTTGTAATCAGGTTTTGAGTTGCAATGTGTCCACAATATATGCAACAAATGTTGTATTTATTTATTTTTATTTATTTATTTATTTATTGTGAATGTCTGAACGTCAAGTAATTAGTCAGACGAGTGGTTTATGAATATATACAGATACAAAAATCTCAAATACTACCTGGCTCCAAACACTACTGGACAATTTGTTATTGTGGTCTACAACTGCATGAAGGTGTTTGCTCATAAAAAAAAAAAAAAATGAATATGAGTTACCAGCCAATCAGGACAGGGAAAACTAAATACATTCACCCCCCTAATACACTGAATAACACCCCTATTTACACCTACAACCTTTCAATAAGGCCCATTCTCAGTGCTAGTTAGCATTCACACTGTTTTGCCTCAGAAAATGCACAGGGCAGCATTAGGCAACCACTGTTGTTCCTTTACTTCAGTGGCAGCAATTGTTTGGCCACTTCTGCACACATGACTGTTTGTGACGACAGTGTGAGCCAGAAGTGACTATATCACTATGGAAGACGCAGACACATGCTGTTGAGAACACTCCAACTTACCTCTTGTTGCAGACAATTATAATACCTCATCATTGTATGGGGTACTGGCTTTTTTCTTTTTGAGTTTGAGATTGACTTTGTGAAGATGAAAGTTGATTGCATCTTTGGCTGCCTATGCTAACATGTTGACAGGTTTTCAAGTACTTTTAGCTGAGCTATACCACCAGAACCAATATTTCATTAAAATGGTCTGTGAATGTGTCCATGGTTGCTGGCATCTGTTATTTTAACATATTAAAACCAAGTTTTGCTGTTTTATGTTTGCCTGCCTGGTCAGTTTGTCAAGGGTTGAATAAGCACGACGGGAACCACAGATACCATAGCAAGATGGGCATAAATCCAAAATCTCCCTTTGACCACACCAAATCCACTTGTTCGACCTGTGTGAGTAGGTCTTGCTGTTTGATGTCCCTTTGTGATCACCTCTGTTACCTTTGCCAAGTTTTGGGCTCCAGGTCAGAGCCTCTGCCTGTAAGTGCCTGTGACCTCCTTGTAAACTGTTGCTAACTGATCACTACACTTTTAAACGGTTATCCACTTTAAGCCCTGTCCTTGTCTCCTTTTTATTTCTGTTTCACAGCCACCACTTCCACAAATCATCTATTCACTTCCTCATCCAGATGTATCAGTTGTGCCCACGTTGCCATAAAGATCACACAGCAGGAAGGAAGGAAGAAGAATATCCATACATTAGATTCAGGAAGACAAGAAACTCATCGGCCACCATCATTTTGGTCCAGCACGACGGCGGTGACACAGCCTGTCTCTTCTTGCCTGATGCAACTGCTCCTTGCCCTGCTTCTGAAGCTGCCTCTTCTCCAGAGACTGGAGGAGACTGCTTCCCCGCAGCTAAAGTCAGTAGCAGTACAATAAGCAGGCACAAAGTCTCCCCCTCCATCTCCTATGACATCCAGTTCTCCATCACCTCAGATGTGATGTTGTTGTGACATCTTTGTTAAGTGGTTTGACAATTATATTAATAAACTTTTTAAGAAGGACAGCTCTGTGTTAAATAGGTGTTCAGCCTCTGTGGTGTTGTTCCCAGGGAGAATAACCATTGCAGGTACATGCAATCCACATAAAAGGGTTTGGGGGAGTTTTATTGTTGTTATTTATTTATTTATTGATATTAATGTCTTTCTGGTATGCTGTGTTATTAATGTATGGTGTATTTGGTACTACAGATGTAGTGGTACAAGAGTGGTTGGGAAATCTGACCAGAGATCAGCTGCATAGTCAGTGGATTTTGAATTTCATTTATACTTGTTTGCTATACATTTAGGTGTATGATGTTCGAAATGTTTGATTTGTTTGGTTTGCAACTAGTGGGCCACCACCTGCTTTTTTTTGTATTGTTTTGTTTTTGTGGTTTTGTTTTATTTATTTATTTATTTTTGGTTGTTTTGTTGTTTTCTTCTCTGCTCGTCCCAACTCCTTATACTCTGTGCATTAGACTGTGCTTTGCTGGCATTGGGTTGGCGATTGAATGAACATTGTCAGACAGTGTGTATGTGCATTTGCTTTGACATGGAATACAACTAACTTGTCCACTGTTTTTATATTTTCAAATTATATTTTTGATCAATAGAGTTTTCTATTCTTAACACAATATTCTATTTGCTTTAAGAACGTCCCAGCCTGTTTCCTGTGTCTGGCATCCAGGTGCCACAATATGTTGCCATATTTATAAAGACAATACACAAATTTACATAACAATATCACCTGAGTACTATAATCCCACAAAAGGATTGTGTAAGTGCATTGAACAAATAATTGATTGGATATGCCAGAACTTTATTCAGCTCAACAAAGACAAAACTGAGGTTATTGTTTGTGGAGCCAAGAAGGAAAGATCAAGAGTCAGCACTCAGCTTCATCAGTAATGTTAAAATCTAAAACCCACAAACCAAGCCAGAGACCCAGGTATAGTCAGGGACTCAGACTTGAATTTTAATACCCACATTAAGTGAATTACAAAGTCAGCCTAAATAATAAATGAAAGATTAAATGACTGCTGTACCAACCAGAAAACTTTGATGGATGGAAAGGTGAGGGCTCCATCTAAAAAGCTGCATTTTGGTCAGACGACAGAGAGACATTTAACACTACCATCGCAGGGCTGAAAGCTGGCATCAAGTACCAAAGCAGAGACATCATCAAAGACTGGAGGAAGACCTCATGATCAACAACACCAAAGATATGTGACAAGATCCAGACTTTCACAAGCTACAATAGCAGGAGCATCCCCATCATTTGTGAGGCCACACTGGCAGATGAGCTTACCTCATTTTATATTTGCTTTGATCTCCTCAACAAAAGGTCAGCTGTAACGTCTACTCTGCCTCCAGAGGACTGGCCACTGTCAGTAACCACAGCAATTGCCAGAAGAATCCTGCTTTTAGTGAATATGAGTAAAGCTGTTGGACCAGATAACATCCCTGGCTCTTTACAAAAAATGTGCAGTACATTTTGTTCCCACCTGCTTCAGACAGTTACTTTACCTACCTGTTCATATCTGTAGCTAAAAGGTCTGCAGTGTTTAGTCTAAATAACTATCACTCAGAGGCACTAGGCTCCATTCAGATGAAGCACCATGAAAAGCTGGTTCTTCATCACATCAAAAATAACATCCCAGACAGCCGGAACCCTCACTGGTTTACATTCAGAGGCAACAGATCCACAGAAGATGCCATCTTCTCTGCACTCCAATCAGTCTTCAGACACCTTAAAGGAAACAAGACTTACATCATAATGCTGTTTGTTGATTCAAAAAAACTTCCTCTATGAAATTGACTGGGAATTTAGCTTTGTTAACTTCATAAGCCATATTTAAATCTTGTGATGCCCCTGTTGGATCACCATGGAGTGTCTTTGCTACTGTTGTCATCTTGGAGGTGTGTCCCTAACCTGTCTCTCTCACTTGCAGTGCCTCAATTGGAGTAACTTCAGCACACCTGGGCCCAGTGTGCTGACGTTACTTAAGTCCTGCAGTTTGCTCCAACCACCCTTCCTCTCCTCTGGCTGTCTCCACAAGCACACCACAGTTTGGTTTGGTTTGGTTTGGTTTGGTTTGGTCATGTTGTCCTGAGTTTTCCTTTTGTTGTGTTTGCATCTTACAACACTAACACACACATACACCTCTTTCACTCATGCACATGACACACAACTGACTTTACTGATTATCCCATCCCATTCTTTAAATGTTTAATCTGGTCTAATCATGGTGTGTTCTTTGTTTTTGTTGTGACCACCTGAGCCAGGTCATGACAATCTAAAATGAAATTTTGAATTAGAAAATCAATAATCTCACACAGTGGTGTGCAGAGAACAACCTACTGCTCAATATCAGAAAAACCAAGGAGCTAATGGTTGATTTTAGATAAAGAGAAGGAAAAGCTAAACACTACTCCCTACATCAGTGGAGCTGAAGTGGAGCAGGTCATCAATTTAGGCTCCTTAGAATCTTCAAATTATTAATTGCTTTGTTACTCCTGACTGAATCACTATTTTAAGCAAGCCAGCTTTTAGTCTTTATTTAAAAAACCTGACCTCTATCAATCACCTCCACAGTATTACAGGTCCATTTCTAAACTCTCTTTCATATTCAAAAGTTGAAATGAAAGTGCTATCTCAACTTTTACCTGCATAAGACAATAATCACATTTTTAATAATTTCACCATCACTAACCTTGAAATAGCTTTAACGAGGGATCTGCTTGCAGCCCGCAAGAACAAATACGTGGCCTGTAACCATTGTGTGTTGTGCCAGGATAAATGAGTGGTTTATTTTAAGTGATAAAAGATGTACAGCAAAGTCTGGTCTTTAAAATAAGCCTCTAGGGAAAAAAATGTATAATAACCTCTTTGTGATGAAGGATCATGTAAACACCAAGAGACTTTAAATTGCCCTTCTGGGACACATAAAGTGATCTGATTTGAATTAAACTGAACTGAACATAAGGTAGATTTTTAACTTTAAACATGTGATAAAACTACACAAACATGAACATGAGAGCAAGGATCCCTTTAGTATAGATTCCGGTAAGCCAACAATTTTGACAAACTAAATGAAACCACATCATGACACAATACAAAAAGATGATGTCTTAATCTCCTCTTTTCTAGAGCCAATATCTTCCTGGGGATGTCTCCCCACCCAGAGGTGGACAAGTGGTCATGAAAAAAGTTTCATGCCCAAATGGCTCAAAGACAATCTTACCATTGTACAGCATTATGGTATTTTGCTGAACACAGCGTGTTTTCATTAACAGTCATGCAAACCAAGAGACCAGCATGAAATTCAACTGTATGAAATCCCTAGGTTATGGCCAAAATGTGTTCAGTGAGATCACAATGACCTTTGACCTTTGGCCACCAAAATCAAATCAATTTCAGTCTAGGTTGATGTTTGTGCCAAATCTTAAAAATAATTTAAAAAAAATTACCAAGGCCTCTTGAGATAAAACCTTCATGGGAATAGGACAGATGGATAGCGATAGCAACACAAAAACATAAGAATACCGTCTGACCACGGCTAATGTCATCATAAAAAACTTAAAAGACTATTTTTTAAAATAATTCGGTAAATGTTAGTAAATTCAAATGCCACGTATACATGCCACTCATTGTTATCCTTTTTTCAGTACAACTCAGTTTCAGAGTGGAAACTGTTTCGTCACAGGGGGGGTAATTTTTAAAGAAGACAACGAGGTGGCGGTGGAGCAGTGCAAACAGAAAACACAAAATAAAATGTAACATGAAAATGAAAAGAGACCTGGTGCATACATTCATGCTGGTTGACATCTCCTGACAGCAAGTATGCCTGCTTGCCTTACTTTGCATACAAACTTCCTATTGTTTGTTAGTGGCTTACACATCAATTATAAAACACTGCATGCTGAGCTTTGCTACAGCTTCTGCTCAAAGCCAGCGAGAATCCAGAGTCATTACAAAGAAAATAAAGGGCAAAAAAAGGAAAAAAAACACAGACATGGAATAAAATTATTTGATATGGTGATACACACAGCTTTGAGCATGGGTTACCAAGGCAAAATCATTGGCTGACTATCAGCTGGGGTTACAGAGCTGTCATTATAACAAACAGCAAATGTCCTGCAAGGTTAAAAAAAAAAAAAAAAAAAAACTTTTATAGGCTTTTACAGTCTTTGTCAGTTTGATGTATGGATGTTTTGTTGGCACGGTAGGAGGTTTACAATTCTACAATGTAAATTATAAGCAATCTAGTTATACATCTGTTCCCCATTACACTTACCCTGGTCCCAGCTGGGGCTCTGACATGCACAAAGGCAGATTGTAGTTCAGGAACTTGTTATTATGTGTTGAAAAGGCTTTTGAGTTACTTTGTTTACATTATATTATAAGTGCAAATAATTTTGTATAGAAAAATGCAAATTGCATGCAAATTGACTTAGTTATCATCTCATTTGAAAGTGACAAACGCAAACATTTTCAGTCATAAATAAGATAGGAGTAAAATTCAATGCTATTAATTTTCCTCTGTTATACTGAGGACCTCCTTCATTTGATTCTTAAGAATGCAACAGAAACCAGCAGTGAAGATTATCCACCCACACAAATGCAATAATTTAAAATTCAGTGCTATTCAAAATTAAGAATTATCTTTTTTTAAGATGAATTACCTCAGCAGGAAGTTTAGGGAGATGTTTGTTCCAGTGTTTCTCCATGTATGTTAACAATATACACAATTCATTTTTAGTTTGGGTTCCAGCATGCTACTGCATAAGGACTGAGGTGAAGGTTGAGATTGACTCCAGCTGTGCCATTGAACACATCCTGGCACTGCTTCCTGACACAATCTGCTCCACCTCTCCCCCACAGCTGAGCAAAACCACACACCAGTTCCAAAGGCCAGTATGTGACTATGTGTGGATTTAATTTAGCAATAAATTGCTTTGCAAAGTTGTACATAATATTCTACAGGGGTCTAATTATTCTGCTTTATCTTATTCATACAGCCTCTGTGTTCTTACTTGAGGGATGTTAGGCAAGTGAAACTTTTAGGGGAGATGTGCTTTACTGCTCTGCGGTGGGTCATTTTATAAGATAAATCATATGGACAGCCATGCACAGAGGACTTGTAGCGGCTACTCCTGCATCATGAATGCATGTTTTTGACTGCACTGCACCCACCGGCTTTCACTCTTATAAATCAGCAGTTAAGTCAAACAGCTGTATAGCACTTTGATTTTTATTCTTTTCTTTAGAATGGAGATTTACTTTGTATATTGTTCAGATTATTAAGTCATAGCACGTCATGCACTAAATTATGCCTTGTCATCCAAATCTTCTTGTGCAATATGTCCTGTGGGACTTTCTTCAGCAGTGGGGGCATAAGGTTTTGTTGCACCTGATTGGTGAATGCTTTGCTGCAGAGGCGCAAATTAAATTTTTGACTCTGGTAGACAAAATATCCATCAATCACATTTGTCCTGGCCGAAATGTATATATGCACTGTATGTTGGATATGACTTTAGTAATTACTGAGTGTAGTATTTACTTTATTGCTTTTATAGATTTGAAAACATGCTGTAGTTGCCATTGGAGTGTACATTTCTGAGTTTATGAGGTGCTCAGGGATGTACCATGAGGCCGGAACTGGTATTTAAACTGTAAAATTTACCCTGCTTAATGTTAGCTAATTCTTTCTTTCTTGCCCAGTTTGTCACTCTGCCTGAGGAGAAAATGCTCTGTTATAGTTGTTATTTGATTGTCATGATTTTGCAAGTGATTGATGTCCTGTCATTGTTCCGGTTGCCCATCCTCAAAGGAGAGAGACACTTGTTCAATCAGGTTCAGTGAAGCGAGACTCCCCTAAGTCCAGTAATTGCAACTTAATGATGTTTCTGAAGCAGTGCCAGCAATAATTTTGCAGCAACAGCCACCCAAATATGTAAATGTATAGAACCAAAACACTGTGTTTTGAAGTGGCAAGACTGCTAGAAACACACATTCCTAACAGCTAAACAGAAAGCAGCTCCTTGACATTGTAATTTGTGATGATGTTGTACAACTGTGTGTGCATGTGTATTTGTCATTTGGGTGCTTTCTGCAGGGTACACAGCATCCCTATATCCCCCTCTCTGGTGGTTTTGGAAGTACTCCAGGCTCCGTTGGTCTCATCTATCCACATTTGAGTTTGTGTGAATGTGTGTGTGTGAGAGAGTGTGCGTGTTTGTAACCCATCCATTCCCTCTAGAATGTGATTAATGGTAAGTGATGCCAGAGGCATTATCCTGATCATGACAGAGCAACACGACACCTCCATCCTCCAAATGAGTTTTCCAACTGTTGTGTATGTGTGTGTACAAAGTTGAAGCAAGAAAGAACAACTAGAGGAACAGAGGATGGAAATAAATGATGAAAGGGGGTCAGAGGAAATGGATGAGGAATAAAGGAAGAGAGATGAGAGATGCAGAGAAAAAGAGAATGGCTCGTTGTTATCAGAGAAGACTGAAGGAGAGAAAGAGAATAAAGGGAGTTCTATGAAGAAGCATCTCAAAATAAATGAGACAGGGAGAGGAAGACAAATCTACAAGCAGAACTGGATAGACAAGCCAAAACTGTACACAAGAAGAAGTACTGTTACTTAACAGCAGTTTTTTTTTCTTTCCAAGTCCAACGCTTTGTAGTCTAGCTGCAGTAAAACATGTGTTACTATAAAAAATAATTAGGTACAGGGGTAAAAAGAAGGCACTGAAATTGCAAGCTTTAATGAGAAGCAAGTTTGATGTGACATCACCCAGTGAATAAAAAAATAAATAGTCTTCTTATCACAAAAGAAACTAATAATAATATGAGCAGGGTTGAGTTAGTTACTAGTTTTTGCTGGTCTGTTCCTGTGCACAAGCTCTACTTTTCTTGCAAACTGGCTGAACCAGAAGATGTAAGGTTAGGGAGGAGCTAGCAGCATTGAGCTACTTAGCAGGAGGGATAGCTGAACAGTCGATGAGCTCAGTGTCACAGGTTGATGCTTCCCTTGGTTTTCTTGTGATGTTCTAGAGCTGAGAATTGTGCGCACAGTGCTAATGTTAATGCTGTCTGTGTTACATGCTAAAACAAAGGCACCTTACAGCAGAACTTCATTTGATCTGTCTACTTTCGCCCTTTCAAAGTAATTGCAATGTTCACACTTCCTGCATCTATTTCAAATTTAAAAGCTTGAAATATTTCAGCAGACAATAACCCTTTGTTTTTTTGTTTTTTTTAACAGCTGCATAAAACTAACCATTTAAGGTTTGTTGTTGTGAATCAGCAGAATCTTATAAATTTCTTTCTTTCTTATAAATAAATTATGATGTATTGGATCTGCGCATGAACTTGTGAACTTAACTGCATTTTGCAGTACTGGAGTCAGTTACTAATAGTAGTTTCACCCTCCAAAACTGCAGTGTGATGAAAATTCAGAATATTTGCTCAGTGTTGAACTGGTTGGATTTTTTTTTTTTCTAATTGTGAAGAGACAGAACTCTTCACAATTGAAACAAATCTGAATGTGTCATTTACACACTTTCTATTCTGATCATTTCTCCTTGGAGCTTAGTCTTCGTCTCCTCAGCCCTGAAATTTGTGGAATAGTATGCCTCACTTTGAAAAATCTCAACTTTGCAAAAACAAGAACCCAAGCAGGAACAAAAGTAGACATCCAAAATAAAATAAAATAATAGCAATACCTTAGTGGTTTATAAAACTAACAGTTCATCCCAAAACATCCACAAAGTAAAATAGTGCTGCTTTAAAAGCATTTTAAGAGGTGCAATCTGCTCAAAAAAATCCATACATGCAACAGGTTAAATATGTCATCATCATCCACCTCTGCTTAGCACAAAGCACAAAGAGAGAAAGTTACACAAATTATGAGAAAGAAAAATATGGTGTTACTGTGATCGTTTGTCCAGTAGTAGCATAGGAAGTGAAAGCTTTTAATAATGTTGTGGTTCAATGGTAAGAAAGCATCTCTGCACAACATGGGACAAGCCACAGACTGACAAGAAGAGAAAGAGATTTGTACTGTAATGATTGAAGTAAACAGCAGTGAAGACACATAGAGACTAAACGTCTAACTGTGACAGGAAGCTATTTTTTTCCAGGTATCAGACAGTAATTAGGGAGCAGCATCAGGTAATTAGGAAGCCCTCTGGCTGATGAATGATGCACTGCTGTCACCTGGATGGGATTTATACTGACAACAAGGGGCTGTGTGTTTGTGACTGTGTGCGTGTGTGTGTGTGTGTGTGTGTGTGTGTGT
>JAQMCX010000058.1:2199752-2270154 GCA_029814765.1 Acanthurus leucopareius | reverse complement strand
CCACTTGGATAAGAGGCGAAACGTCTTCACAGACATATTACTGAGTCCAGTTGCCTTCGATTTATTTGCTATGAATAGCATGCATAAGAACTGTTATTCTGTAAGACCAATCACCACAAGCTTTATTGTGTCATGTTCCCCTCCACCTCTCTAACTCTCTCTGTGCAATAGAAAAACTTAAGCGTGCGAGATGATCTTTTCCTTGGCTTTTCACTCTCCCTACCATCTACTACAGCTGGAAACTCTGCAGTTTCATTTGCACTTAAAAAAAACAGGAGCCTCTTTTGTGTTGTGTGCCATAAATAAATACGCTTCTGTTCGCCTCCATCGCCTCCGTCTGCTCTGCGTGAACTCTCCCTCCAGTGCTACTGAACGCTATATTTATTTATATATTTATAACAATGTTCAAGGAAAATACTTCTATTTGTGCTTCAGCCTGTTGGTCACATTTTATTGGAGTATTTGCTGCTGGTTTCCCTTTTTTTTTCATTTTTTATATTTTCACACAGTGGTCACTGGGATGCAAACAGTCGGGTATAAGTGAGGTGCAACACGATTGTCACACCTGTAATAATCAGTGACTGCAGAGTCAAACTTTAAGGGCCAGACCTTTTATAGGAAGCTGCAACGGATCTCTACAACAAATAATTTGCTTTCATTAGCTTTCATCATGATGTCGCTGTTTAAAAAAAAAAGGCATGTATATCCATGATCACAGTGTGATGCACAAAAGCAACGATAACAGGGACATGTGATAAATGTCACAGTGATAGCAGGAAACTGAAACAGTAATTAAAACCAGTTTCCTCTGAGAGGTGACTGCCAGTTTACTCTGTGTGTGTGTGTGAGTGTGTTAGCCTACTTTCCCGTCCTAATTTTATTGCCTCTTGTTGCAGCTTTGCTTTGTTTTTCCTGTGATTTTTGTGTGCATGAATTCTGTGTATCTGTGTCTCTGATTGTGAAAGCTCTTCAGAGGACTGTTTTTCTCAGCTTTGCTTCTTCTGGTTTTTGATGAAAGCTGAAATTCCTTCATATATTATTCTCCTCCGAGAGCCTTAAGTTTTGCAAGTTGTGTTAAGGTTTTAGAGCACTTTTATGAATATGTTGGAATGTCTCTGTGACGCGGCTTAAATGGTTTAAATCTTTTCATGGTTACAAAATGAATGAACTGCTGAAAAAAACCCAAGTCTGACTAAGGCACTTATGTCTCTATAACATGTAGATGTTTAAAATTCTCCCAAGTTAAGCTTTAATTTTCACAAGTGGTGTGCATAAATTTTTACCAGTAGTCAATTAAAGTAGACTTAAGTGTAGATTTTTGTGATTCACTGTCACAATGTGCTGAGTGCCCCTCTTTTGCTGGACGTTTTCAGTTTTCTGCACTTCAGGCTGATGAAGTATAACGATTATTCACATAACAGTAAACAGTAAAAATATCAAATGTGCTGTATAAGAGGAATAAATCTAAAAAACATTCTTTAGTGGTAATCTTTTAAATACTTACCATTATGGAAATGACATGCAGAATGCTGTACTGTCCTGCCTTGATATGTTTAAAACTCTTCTCAAACTTTGTACTGATCTTGCATTAGGAGCTTTATATTCTAAAGAGAGCAAAAGATATTATTATAATTAATACAAAGTGGAACATAATAAGAAGGCTTGGTTACCATGTTAAATGGTTAAATGTAAATATGTAAAATGTAATTTATATAAACTTCTTTAATTTGCACAACCTTTCAGTTAAGCTTACTTGTGCAGTCGTTAATCCAAAAATATTTGTTGTAGCCTACAGTTTTTTATTAAACTACCATGGCAATACTTAATTGATCATTATGAAGCTCCTTCACATCCTTGTTGCCGCCCATGTTGACCAAAGTAATTAGGAAACAACTTTTCTCTTTTTTAAGGAGAAGTTAAAATGTAATTGGCTCATTTACTTGCTACTGCTAGTACTATTTATTCTTAGACAGAAAATAGTTATTAAGAGACAGTTAAAGCTGAGGTACATTTTGCACATGCATATGCACACATGGAATTAATAAAAAATTATCTCACTATCTGATTGGTGGCAGTATGTGTGAGGAGATATTTTGTTAGTTTCTGCCAGGGTCAACATTCACTTATCTGCTCACCTCTTCATTTTCCTCTTTCTGTCCTCTCTCACTCTCACTCTCTCTCTCACACACACACCCACGCGCACACACCCACACACACAAGCACACACACACACACACACCCACACACGCACACACAAACATATATAACATGGAGCTGTAATGTAGAAATATACACCCTTGTCAGCCTCGTACCGTTATTAAGATAAACTACATCCATATTGTGTGTGTATGTTTCATTATCCATATTCAAGTAATGACTTTCTTCCCCTTTTATGATTGTGTTTTCTGTGCATGTCTTTGAATACAAAATGAGTTTCTTCCCCGTATATGATTGTGTTTTCTCTGCATGTCTTTGAATACTAAATGAAGTCATTGGACTCTTGTTTGAATCTTAATTAGATTGTCTTAAGGCATTAAACCAGTTAATGGAGTTTAATTGGGTTTTATCTTTTCTTTACCTATAAGAACATCTAAGACTTGGACAAATTATTTATCTTCTTAATGTAGAGTAGGAAAGTATAGTCTGAAAAAGTTTTGATTGTCATCTTACTTGTATAAATTCACTAGGCCAATTAAATGAATTTTCGTCACTAATAAAATCTGCACACTGATAATGACTGAACTAATTGCACAAGCAGAAATACAAGACTGCATTGTAGAATAACTGAGCCTTCAACTGTGTATTTAGGGACAAAGTATTAAAATATTTTGACATAGAAATTTAATTTTCAAATTTTTAACCCTATATTTCTAAAAGAACAAATTATAAAATAGATTAATGTTATATTTCTGAAAAGTGGAGGATCTGTTTTACCTGGGAAATGTGGAAAAATGGATTTAACATCACAGTCATTGAAATGACAGGTTTCTAACAGCTATTTCCTCTCCCTTGTCTGTAATTCAAAGTTGTCTCACCAAACAAAACTTGACTCAGTAAGTCACATGTACACAGGCCTGTAGCAGCAGTCAAATGAGTTTTAAATTACTAACATACTTGTCTAAATAGCAGGAGACTTAGTGCAACCTAAACCATAATGTCTGAACTCACCAAACAACCAAGCAGGTTTATTGCATATAGGACGTTTTGAGAAATATACTCCTTTGCTACCTTGAAGAGGGTTGGAGGGCAACACCACTCTAATATCCATTCACTGCACACAGCCAGTTGTTCTGATATCATCATTTGAAGTAAGTGTCAGTGCAGTTGTGATCAGAGGATGGAGCAGTAGCATTAATGTCCAACCCTACCACCACCTGACTCAATCACAGATCAGTGTTGGTTGTTAATCATGATAATACACCTCCCTTTTTTCAAAAAAAAAAAAAAAATTAAAACCAATCTTTTGAACACAAACACTTAAACATACACCAGCATGATAAGAACTACCTAAAACAACCGAAACCATTGTCGGGGAAAATTTATTTTCACATTTACTTCCTTTTTTTCACTTAAACCCACATGCCATGAGGGAACAGGATTGTAGCCTGTGCAATAGCCAGACACCAGGGGGCAAACCCCAAGTTTTGGCTGCACTTTTGAGGAGCTGTAGTGGCATCCATCTTTATTTATCGCCTATTGATGGCAGAGACTGAGTTGATCCATATTAATGTCCTGCTTGATACTCTATGTACAGAACAATGCAAAGCCAAAGTTAATCCCACGGTAGGATAAATTTTATTTCACTGTTTTTAAAAAGAAAGCCATTTTAATAGCCTTCAGGCTTATGTTGACATCATAAATCCAAAAAATAACTGTCAGAAGTTGGATGATAATACTGGCCAATATTTTTCTATCACATTTATGGGACATATATGAGCATGTGCATGTTCGTGTACGTGTGTATGTGTGTGCATGATCACAGCTGGGCAGATGGTAATGTAGTGATGCAGATTGCTAAGCCAATCGATGTCTTTGTAGTAAAGTTGTGATTGGGTTTGTGGAACTCATTTCTGGAAAGTTAATAACACTGACTCTGTCATTTTCCCTTTCAAGTATAAGTCCTTTATTCCTCTGTCACTGACAACCATCATGTCTTTTATGCATTTTATGTCTGTTGCTTGTTAGCGAGGTAGTGCACATTATACTGAATTTTGCATGTAAACTGTTGAAGTACATCATTTCACCCTCTCCATCATGTAAAATATAATGGTTTCTTTTGTTGCAACAAGCTTTATATATCCATGTATAGTATAGGTGAATACCCATGTGACTGTGCATATTATATTAATCATGTTGTCCTCTCAAGATGATTAATATGAGTACACTCTAATAATACATGCAACAGTGGGTGGTTGTTTATCTGTTCTCCTCTCTTTATATTTTTGTATTTCTTAACTAGCATTCCTCAAGTCCACTTCCTCCAATGACTTCATGTCATTTAAACTCTTTAAAACTTAAATACTTTAAGTTTTGTGGCAAATTTCCTTTTTTTTTCTCTAGATTCCAGTCACTGACGCAGGTGACTCAATAACCTTAAAATCCCTAACTAAGCTCTAACTATACATTCTTAAACTGTGCATGTTTCTTTTCCTTTTAGGAGAGAAAGAAAAAGGGTCAATCAACTGAAATGGAAGTCATTGTGCATGTCTTGCTGTGAATCTTTTGCTACATTTGTAGGTTTGTATATGTTCCTCTGCACATTTCAAGGCACATCTCAACAGAAACAGCAACACAAGGTTAAAGCACCTTGCAAATGCAGTAACTATGTTTCATTTTAATTTTTAAACTCAGTTAATACAGGATATAAAAAATAATAAACAACTCATGTTGTTTGTTTTGGTTCTCCAGTCCAGACCAACACCTATTAACTTTTCAACTGATCTCACATCCAAATTGTGGAGTGACATTGTTGATCAGTGCTTCTAAAACTGTTGCGAATGAACCCTAAACGTATTTAACAGCTAATTTGCCACTGCTATTTTCAATGCTTTGCTGGAATTCAGCACCATAAAACTAATTAGTGTGTGTTTACAGACATGGTTGGAAAAGACCTCAGGGTCATGGTGGAAAACAAATCAGCGCTGATGATTTGAAGGCAGGCAGTCTCCAGTATCATGGTCACATGGTTTGCTGAGCTATGCATTGATGCTAGTGTATCCATGAGGGTCTGCAGTCCTGCAGCTACTTTAAAGTTGCATTTGATTTTTTGCTGGCCGAAGAAGTAGCCAACAAAACTTTACTGTTTTTTTCTTTTCTTTTTATTTTCGAGCATACTGGGTTTCTGCTCATTTACTGCCTCCTGGAAAGTGTTATTAATAAGGAGGCTGCATAAGGTAGAGGGAGGTGAGTATACATCAGTATATATAGTATAATCACATGCATTTTAAGTCTATAAGTGATAAATGCAGAGAGGTTAAAGTTAATAACTTCAGAGGTTTTACTGTTTTGAGTAATTATAAGTTGCAAGTCAGCACTGTCAGAGAAAATGGACAGCTTCTGCTGCTGTAAAAAAAATGTTGATGAGGGACAGAAACTGAACCATAATATTTAAATGGGGACCATAACACTGGGACAGCAGGCTGACAGATGGAAAGAGGTTTGTAAAGTGAAAGAAAACTGCATGCAAAGTGATATTTCTCTTTGTTTTTGCAGAATCTTGACAGTATATATCACACAATACTCAATAGATTTTTATTTTGTTACTGTTTTCTGCTGTTTTAAACATAACTTTTTAAACTATATTTTTTAATTATTTAAAATATAATATATTTGTGGATTTTTGCATTAGATGTCCAACTTTCAATTTGATTAAGAAGATTTCGACTATCTTATCATTACTATCTCATTGTTGCCATTTACATTCCACCAGACACAGTTTTTTAAAAAAAAGGTTAAGATGCATTTCCTGGATGTATAAGATTATGTGCACAGATAAAATAATATTTGTAGATGGAGCTCCCTTATTCCTGCTCTATTGTGTTGTATTATAAAAAGAACTACAAACTTTTGTTTTTGTTGTGCAAACTTGTGTTTCAAATTGAACTAAATGAATGCATATTGATACAGAATGGATACCTTGTAACTTGTTTTTCAATATTAACTGTTTTATTACACAGGTGACTTATACATGTATATAATCTCAAATATAACTATCTGAATGATATGTTTGAAGACATATATTTAACATATGCAAAAATATTCAGAAATACTTGAGAGGAATATATAAAGCTTTGATTTTGAATGTTGATTCAAAAATCAGCCAGGGATGCAGCATCCAGTACTCATTTCACTCCTATTATTCCTCATTCAAAACAGCTTCAAACTGTTGATTCGCACTAAAGATAAGGACAGAGATTTATGTGGGCCTGCTTTTAGGAAAACAGCCCTACAATCACAGTGACACTATCAGTGACATGGAAGTAAAGGTAAGGTGCTGCATTAAGAGACAAAGTCTGACTCCCAACTTCACTTACTGAATATTAAGAACATAAAAAGAATGTTTCCAGCTCTAGACACAGAAGTGTACAGAATATGATGAATATACTCAAGAAGCAGCTCTGTTTCTTTATCTCAAGGAGGTGGAGGATGATAGCTGCACACTGCAGTTGATCCTACTCATCTATAAGCTACAAGCTTTATTTAAATTTCCTTTAACATCTAGAAGCCACAAACAGCAGCGACTCAGTGGAATAATATTGAAGTACCACAATGTATTTTGATCTTTTCAAATTAAAACTGCCTCTTTTCCAACTCTGACCCCTAGAAATGATGTTTATACAGTATGAAACTACTCTGCATATACATTGTGGCAACAGCTGTTCACAGACAACTTTTCTTTGAGTGAATAAGGTAGTCTATTTACACAATATTGCCGGGAGTTGGACAGGATGTGTGTACATCCAAGGGGCAGGGCTGTTGTTGCCCCCCTGGCCTGGTGGGTGTCAGAGAGGGGTGTGTTCAAAAACCCTGCGGCTGTATGTAGGAACAAGGAAGCAGAAAACTTTGGCTAGTGTTCAGCTCAACTGCAGGATTTATTCTGCTTCCACAATAAAAACAAGTGATGAGGTGGATACAATTGAATAAAGTTAGAATGATTTTAAGTTTGAATGTTCAGTGGATCTGCTCAGAGGAGAAACAGCTCCGCACTGCTGGTGATCTCTGTTTCTGTGCCACAGAGACAAGTTGTACCCAACCCAATGCTATGATGTCTGGCCCCATGATATAGGGTCGTAATTTTTTGCTTGGAGGAGCTAGTCACAGGAGGGGGGCCAACAGGTCAAGTCCACCTCAGACTGTTTGTGCCAATAAAAAAGGTTTTCTTGTTGATTTGAGTATGTCTTGCTAACATGGTTTTGATCTGGAGAGATCTGATCAAAGAATACAATCTGTACAAAACTGTCATAGTTTTCCAAGTTTGACTGTTATATGTTGAATCATTGGAAGGATTTTAAAAAACAAACAAACAAACAAACAACAAAAACCTCCCTGTTCCTATCAACAAGGTTTGGATTAGTTGAATTTCTAATGATTCCTGCAATGGAAACATCCTTTTCTATAAAAATAAAGTCAAAATTGTACATTGTAATAATCTGAGTCACTTTTCACACATGTGCCAAAAAAAACCCTCTTTTTTCATAAAAAGCTGCTTTTAATTCCACTTAATCAATGAGCAAGGCACAAAAGCAGGAAAGATGACCACCATTCTTTATCAACATACTTTGAACAACTAAACACAAGAATCTCCCAGGTGCTGTTGGTAACCTGGACACTGGTATCTATGAACCTCGTTTTGAACTGTACTTATTCTTTAACTCCATCATTAAGTGTAGGGGCAGCTTGTTTTGGAGTGGAGGGATGGAGGCTTCATTGTGCTTTCAGGAGACAAGAGGAAAGTTGTGGGGGGCAGCAAAGACAAGAGGGCAGAGATGAAAACACAGTAAGAGAGATTGGCAGCACAAGGGAGAGATTAAATTGGGTGCTAACTCAGGTATATGTTGTATTCTTGCATTAATAAATCAAGCTAGAGGGGAGATGGAAAATGTATAGGAAGAAAGAGAAGAGAAGAAATTAGACAAGAAAATTGAGAAAAGGAAAGGAAAGAAGAGAGGTAAAAGGTGCTGATAATATAGAGAGCCACTGGGAATTAATGCCATACAGATCTAATAGACTATCATTTATTTTAAAATGTTTTCTCAGCTCTTAAGTTGAACAGCTCAGTCTCTGGTGCACACAAACTCACATTTGAGCGTCACTGCTGATTGCCCAGACTCCTCTAACTCCTGCCTTTTTTTACTATATAAAAATGACAAGTGCTAACTCAAGCTGTCAGTCCATTATTCCACCTCACGACATATCACCACATCAACACTCTCCAGATTCATGATGACCTTTCACGCTTCGACTGGGGACTTTCAAGTCCAGCACCAGCAGCCGTTCTCTTTCAGCCTATCTGTCACACCTAAACACTATTTACACTGTCAGAGGACAGGTGAGGAAAAACAGCAGAAAAGGAAGACAGGATGGAAGAGAGAAGGAGAAAAGACTTAAGCATAGGAGAAACAAGATAGAAAAAATGATCAGGTAAGAAAACAAGAGGAGAGACTAAAAAAATGCCAGAAAAGAGAAGAAAAGAGAAAAGAGAAAAACAGGAATTGTTAAAAAAAGAGGGAGAAAAGCAGCAGAGTAGAGGCTCTGCATTGATGAAAGGAGAAGAGAAAAAATGGAGGAGAAAGGAAAAGAAAAAAGAGAAGATGAGACCAGAAAAAAAGAATGCACAAGATCAGAGACAGGAGGGAACAAGAGAAGACAAGACAAAGGTCAAAAGAAGACGAGTGAAGAGGGGCTGGTGGGAGGAGAGAGGAAGAAGGAAAACGGCAGAGAGGACAAGAAAAGAGGAGGAGATGCCAAGAGAAGAGTGAAGACAAAAGAAGAGAAGCAGCATGAAAAGAGGAAACAATAAAAACTAAAGATTGTAATGACAGAGGTTTAATAAAAGAGAAAAGTCAAAGTTACAATCAAATGAGTGAGAGCAGAGAGGAGGTAAGGAAAACAGAGGAAAGCTAAAGGAAGAGGGAGAACAGAGCAGATGAAAATTGAAAAGGTAGGAAAGAGGAAAGAGTAAAAGATTAAGTAAAAAAAATAGAGTCGAGGAGGGGAGAGAAGCAGGGAAGAAAAAAAGAGAGGACTTGAGAGGAGAAGAGGAGAAAAGAAGAGAAGGAAAGGAGGCAGGAGCAGGGCCATAGCTGGGTTTTTGGAAGTTCTGAGGCCTGGAGTTGCAGCCCTGCAAGGGCGATGAGTAGCATGCTGCACAAAGAACTCTGAAGACTATAAATCTTGAGAGAACAGTAATAAGAAATAACATCAGTGCCAACATATAAATAAAGTCTGGAATCCAAGATGAGAACAACAACAACAACAGTCAGTTTTAAAATTAACTCCCTCACATCCACTGGATCCCCAGTAGATCCATTAAAGGTGTTGACTAAACACAGCTTATTAAGATTTAAGTGTCTAAACTTTTGCCTCTTTTGGACATGCTTGACATTTCTTGTTTGATTATCCACTAGCAAATTCACTAATATGTGAATATGTTGTAATATGTTGTTTTGGGTTATTAGTTTTCTGTAAAAAGCTTTTCCATTTAAGGAAAAAGGCCCAAAAGGTGGATGTGTAAGGGTTTTCCTTGTTTGGTTCAGTTTCATATTGTGCTTAGATCACTTTCTAAAAGAAGCATAGCTGCAGCATCTTTCAGGTTTTGCAAAACCTATCTGACAAATATTTTAACACTTATTATTCAAGCTCACCAATAAACAAGCCACAGTCTAATAGATACAAGTGGCATAAAAATAAAAATAAAAAAAAATGAAAATGTCAGAAAATGTCCTGATTGATTCTGTGTGCTTAAATGAGGACATTTCAGCATTTGAGACCGAAAACATGGGGCAAAAAAGAAAAAGAAAAAGAGAGGAGACTAGAAAAAAAGGGAGAAGGACAGGATGAAAGTGTGAAAGGCAAGGCAAAAAGGAGAGAAAGTAACAAAGAGAGGAGAAAATAAAAAGAGGTGTGAAGGACAGACAAGGAGGAAAGGCCGGATGGAGGGAGTCAAGAGGGAACAATAAGAGAAGAAAAAGGAGAAAAGGAAGAATAGGACAGGATTTGAACTAAGATAATAAAGGTAGGAGATAATAAAGTAAATGAACATAATGAACTTGTGTGAGAGTCGCAAATTGAACTAGAGGAGGAAAAAGGGGAGGGAAGTAAATGAGGAGGAGGAAAGCTGAGCATCCTACAAGCTCCTTCCTCACCATCACTGACTGAACATCCTCTCTTCCTTCCTGTTCTCCCTTCATTTCACCATGATCAGTATTCCTCCCACAATGCTCTCTCTTGCTGACTTTATTCACTTACCACACTACTCCCAGATACAGAGTACACACACACACACACACACACACAAGGATGGAAGCAGAACGATGAAAGAAAGATGGTGAAATTGAGCAGAAAACCAAGAGAGATAGAGAGATTTAACTTTTAAAGCGAGAGACATGGCATAGGAAGAGGGGGAGAGAGTTTAGATGATGACAGATTGAGAGTGATGTTAAAAAGTGAAAATTTGAAATATGTATACTAAAAAAGTTTGAATATCCTACATTTAAGCACCAAAATGCGATATTATGTAGAGGAGAATTCTTACACTTTTCACTGTGTTATTTGCTTTATTTTCAGTGACAGTCGGGCCACAGTTGGAACATTTAAGGAGATGAAATAAGGCGTGCTAATGAACTGTGTGCAGTAATTTCACCAAAGGATCTGAATGAGTCTGGCAGGTCTCTATGTGTGTGTGTTTTATGTCGGGTTACTACACATTCAGCTGTCAAGTTCAGTTTGACTCATGCATCCATGCAGATTAACAAACATTAGAGTTGTTACAATATGTCCTTATACATTTAACTTCAGGGTGTCCTTCTCTTTTTTTTTTTTTTTTTTTTTGCTTTACTTTTCTACTATGGTTGCAAAGATTAGCAAATAGGAAGGTCTAGTTCAAAAATTATACAAGACTCAGAGACAGCTACAACAACAGGATATTTCCAACTAGAACTTTTAACTGCTGGCTAGTTAGCATTAGCCAGCAACTTCTCTGAATAATCTTCTTAAACTAAAGATAGTAACATTCCATTCTGTTAGTGCTTAAAGGTATTAGTTTAAGATGTCTTTAATTAAAGCAAATGGAGAGGGAGAATTATAACAGAGAAAGTCAACAAGAAATAACTAATGCTAGCACTATAAGCTAATATTACTCATGAATTGTTATGAGCTCACTGAGTCTGGATAGTAAGTATTAGAGGACATTAAGTAATGTTGAAATATCAAGTTTAAAGGGGAGAAACTGACCCAGAAACACATGTATTTTGTAGCAGATATCCTCTAAAGGTTATTGTATTACTCCAACAAATATTTTTAGTTAGCTAAGATGAAGCAGTGAATCTAAATTAACTTAGGCTAACTGAAAGAGTCGGTTATATTAATGAAATTATATTTACAGTTAATTAAACTCAGGGCACCGTCACTTAAATAGGGCAAAATTAATAGCTAAATGACATTAACGCAAATCATGAATCACGTCACATCTCTCCATCCCTCTTACTACTCATTTCTTTTTATCTCTCCACTTAAGGTTCTAGTAAAGGCATCAAAGAACTCAGGTGATACTTATATCTTGTCAAAATGACTGTGATTCACATCATACTATTGGAAATGTGTTTGTACTGATCATTCTGCAATTTTGAATGACTTATGGACAAGTATAGATTTACATAACAAGGGGTTTATGCATTTAAATTTAAGCCTGCTGACCTTTTATTACAAACACATTTAGTGACATGCTGTTCATTTTTGCTCCTTATTTCTTTCCCTTCTCTTTGTATCATAACCAGCATTCAAATAGCTTGAAAAAGTTTAAAATCTGGCCATATGAAACCACAGTCACCCTATGGAGAAAAGAGTAGATTGAAATACAAAGGACTACAGAGAATGAAGGAAAACCCATGGTGATGACTTGTTAGAGGAAAGGAGGAGAGAAAAAACAGAAGGAGAACAATCAGGAATAGTAGGGGAGAGAAAGAAACAATTTGCTCTATCATGGCTGGCCTCAGGGTTTGAGTTTGGAGGGAGATACTCATTCAGTAACTCTACGGAATTCACTTTAGCAGCTTGGTGAAAAACCTCACAAGTGGTGCATGTATGTGTTGTGTGTGTACTTGCAAGTTAGAAAGAGATAGTGATAGAGATATGAGGAAAGAAAGTGTGAAGGAGAATACAGTACATGCTGTTTATGTGGTGATTCCTAACACACCTATAGGTGTAACTGGCCTAAAGGTTTGTCTGTGTCCACATCACAGATAACACCATTCAGGCCTGTTTCTTATAATATCAGAGTGAAATTAAAGGGTTTCTCACATGTACAAGCTGTAAAATCAATATTATCCAATCCTCTTTATGACGCATGCACACAGGTTAGTACGTGTAGTACATGCAGTAGCTAGAATATGGGCTCTTTTACATCCTCTTGAAGTAAAGGATACGATCAGGAGTACAATACAAATCGTTTACACCCTTTGAAAATTCAAACAGTCAGGATCTTTTAACCTTGATCTGCTACTTAAGTTGATTGAAATACCTCAACGATAACTGAACGAATTTACATAAAGTGTACTTATGACATTGGTGGCCTCCAAAACATGAATACTAATAACTCTAGTGATCCTCAGATCATTTGACGTCATTAGCTGGTTGAAACCTTTTGGTTTGGGGTTAAATTTATAAATAGCTTACCATAAACTTTTTTAAATTCATGTCTCTCCAGGAAAAGTAATCTCTTTGGAGAAAAATTTGGTTCTAATACTTTGATGGCATAGTGACACAGTGACTACTCACAGTGCTTATCTTATTATTTTGTATTCTTGTGTTTTTTTGTATTCTTCCATTTACCACACCTGAAAATTTGTTCATCACTTTACACCATTAATTTAATTAAATACCAAAGCAGAAGTAGGGATATAAATCTGTCCCAGCCTGAGAGATTGCCAGCATGGACACTGCTCTGATTATACATTATTGAATAAATGACAAGTAGCACATTAAGTATGTTGAGTCTGTTGTAGGTCAGTGTACAGTCTGCTGGTGACAATGTGAACACTGAGATGGGACTTTACTCTGGTAAAGGGCAAGATGATGAATTAGCATACTGATTATCTTTCATGAATACATTGTAAATTACCTCATGTTGCAACTGACACACGTACATGTACACAAGACCCCGCAAGCATGTGTGCACAATTACACTGTATGTTCATGCATGCTAATATGCACTCAGTTTGAAATTAAAAGAAACACACACTACGAAATAGACGCTATTTAATATTCCCAGGTATGGGAAGGTGCAGACACAGTGACTCATTGCTTGATAATTTTTACATTTCAATTTGCAAAATGCTGTAATCTTCTGATGTGCCTCATCAGTGGGCCAATCAGTGATTGTAAGATGTGAATCCAAAATCACTAAAAAACTCTTGGGAAAAAAATAAGGTAACCACTGCTCAGACACAGCTGGTTGAAACTCAAAAAATAATTACATTTTTGCAAAAGGAAGGAAAGTATGCACTGTTTATTTTGTTAGGCTTATGACTTTGCTATTCTCATCCTTGTTACAATGACAGTTAACTTCGAAATGGTTCTAGAGAACAGGTTACAAAATCAAGTTCCAGATGTTTCTCCCTATATGTACCATAAATTGGTGTGTGCAAGTTAAAATTTTGGTGATTTTGGTGTAAAGAATCAAATGAACCATTTAGTTTATTAATTACACAGAGACCATAAATACTAAATATACTAAAGTTAATACTAAAGTTAATGGCAACTCCACCATTAATTCATTTGATCTATAGGTATAACTATAACCACAATGGATGGAGATTGTTTTTAAAGCATGAAAGTGTAAATCAGGAAAATATAATAGTGAGAAGTTTGTCACAAGAAGTTGAATGGTCACTTTGACACCAATGATCTCCTCGATATCTCAAATATAAGCTGAACTTCTCAATGACCTTAGCAGAATGTTCAGAATGAAATTAGTTCATCGACGGAAGAGCATGACTGTGTTTAGTGCATTTAATGGTTACAAGTGTCATTGATTTTGCAATATCGTGTGAGTCTTTGGATCTACAGTTAACAAAAGTGAAAGGGTCAAAGAAATTGGTAATATGTCCTTTTGTCACTTGATGAGAGTTTTTGCATTGCGGACTGACAGTGCAAATGATGGACACTGTTGTCTCACTGCTACACTGCAGTAACTCAAAATCAAACCAAGTATATTTGTCTAATTTAAAATATAACAAATAATATTTTATTGAGTACCAGGGACTTGTTTAGACATTCCATCTTGTTTAATGTAATGTTGTTCTAGCCTGCTCCAACCAAATGACGCCCTCTACTGAGTTCTCTTAAACTTATTTCAGAGGAGTTATTTTTGTGTGGAGTCAGGCAAAGTAGAAGTAAGTCCTTGACTAACTATACCTCACAGATGGGAGCCTTTAAAATTTATGAAACAACTCATGAAAGTCAGGGACAAATCACAAAATAAATAATCACTGTGGTCTGAGTTGGTATCACTTGTCTTTGACATGATCCATATGCAAAGATTTTGGAAATATGCTAGAAATAAAAAACATGAGTTATATGAATTTTCTCAAAATTTGATTAGCAAAATGAACATGACCTTTAGGTCTGTGACAGACTAGTCTACTGCACCAATCTACTTCTTGCCAAGAGCATGCTGGGACAGATTTTAGCACCAAACAGAACAACAGAATAAGCATGTTAGATAATGAACAGATGGAGAAGTGATGCAACATTAAAAATAGAAAGAAAAAAATGTTAATATGAAACTACACAAGACATCTCAAACATAGCTTACAGATAAGAGGAACAAATGCCTGTACAAAGAAAAAGTCACCATTTAACAAGACAGAAACAAGACCATCAAGTCAAACCAAAGCTAAATTCCATGTTAACTGAAATGACACAGCTGAAAAACTGTCTGGGGTTTCCAACAACTCCAACACACCAAATGGCCTGTTTCTTCCCCTGTAGAGCCTCTAACACAGATGGAATTGGCCACAAAACACTGTTGGACTTCTGAACTACTAATAGGCTACAAGTGTCCCCAAGGCTCATAACAGCTGTATGCCCTTTTCCTGATCTCCTCTCTTTAAATCAGCAAATGCTCCTCTGCCCTGCAAAAACAGAATTTTTGTGGTTATAGCTTTGTGTGCCATGAATACACAGGAGGACAAGGCGTGCTGGATTGGAAGACCAGCTCATTACAGTGATCTGCACTGTGACTCTTCTCAGTGTTGTCCTTATGATCTCACACACAAATTAATTGTTGCCCGCACATTTTCTCATCGAACAGTTCAAACCAAGGGCGCGTCGTTTGAGTTTCACACTCAAATAGTGCTTAAAATTCACCATGAGCCTTTCCTCTACCTTCACCTCTCTGTCTCTGAAAAGCTTTGTGCTATGGCTTATGATATCCGACGTGGAGCATTACAAGTCTTTTGGGTCCTCAGCTGTAATCATTGGACCAAACCAGGCAGGATTACAGAATGCTGTATTGACTGTCCAGGCGTAGGTCTGCAGCACATGCACACCGGAATATGTATTATACACAGCAGCAGCCTGTGAAATTAGAGGGAAAAAAAGATGTATCTGTTGTTTCTAGGATCTGAAAGTCATTGAGAAACTAAATGAGAGACTGAAGGCCAATTTTCAAAGTGTGTTGACCTGTCGAGCTTTAACTATTTTGGAGACATTTATTCAGCAAACACAGGCATAAAGCTGGTGTGACACGAGGGCACACTCAGAGTACAAAAGCTGCTTTTTGCCTGAAAGCAGAATTCAGGCTTTTTTAAAATGTGGGTCATGTTTTTCTTGTCACCATGATGCTGATTGATTGGTTTCAAAATCTCTTGGCATATTGAGTTGGAAAGCTTGAGTCTTGAGGTCAATCACAGTGCTCTGCAAATACAGTCTCAAGTTTCTGAACCCAAAAAGCAATTAAAATACATCCTGTTAACATTATTGACACACTACTGCAGCGTAAACATAATACAATCAGTTTTCAAGTTCTGACTGGCTAAAACATGCATGTTTGCCATATTGTTATTTTAACTACTTGGAGCTTGTTGGCAAGTAGACCTGTCATAGTGCAACCAAGTATAAAAAGTTATGATTATAAATGTGAAATCCCCCCCCCCCCCCAAAAAAAAGAAAAAAATAATAACATGACAGCTAAGAAAAATACAAAATACTAACGTCAAAATCACATCCCTTTATATTAAACACAGAAAAGATAAAGCTACAATATGTTTTTCATTTTTTCTTTATACTACACAATTAACATTAAATCACAACTTTTTTGAAAGTTTATTTTCTGCACTAATTGTTCAAGAAATACTTTCAATTAATTTTAACTAGACAGGGGAGCATTTTTTTTTTTGGTCAGTTTGCACTGTGAAAATTAACTTATTTTTTTTTTTTATACTGACAACCAACAAACAAAGTACAAAAAGCAGAAAACCAGTCAATTGCCACATCTTTATCCATTTTGATAAATAAATGTGAAATTAAATTTTTGGGCACCAACCTTAAAATACAGAAAAAAAGAATTCATTAAAGTTAAGAAGTAGTTGAAATAAGGGAATCTGTTTTACTACTAATATTTCTTTAAACACGCCGAACATTTAGCTTTAACTTGCATTTGTATGTAGTTACATATTAGTCCTTTGTCAATAATGATGAAAAAACACCTATCCAAAGCAGGTATTTCAAGTTAATTACAATCTATCCATCCTCCACTCCACAGCCAGAACTACACTTAGCCCTATCAGGTTGGAATCCAGAAGAAGATGACCTCTGACCTCGTCTCTGAACCATGTTTTTAGGAAGCATGGATTTAAAGGAAATGGTTAATAGGGGCACAGGGAAGGTTAATAATGTTAGTGCACTCTGCTTGAAGTAATATTCAAGGACAAAACATAGACAAAATGTGATTAGATTTGAAGTAGAAAAGGGAGGAGAAAGGTGAATAGAGCAGATTTATAGACCCAGCAGGGAAACGGCTTTAATATCAGAGTGACCTGGAAAATGCCTGAACGTATAATTCTTTTCTTAAATAAGAGAGGAAAAAAATACACAGGAGGGTCTTACTTTGTGAATGTTATCTTAATTATTTAAAAACTTTTATTTCAGATAACAATTATATGAATAAATAAGCCATTTGTTTCAACTAATTTGTAGCTACAGCTCATCACCAGACTGAGGAGTGTGCTGCCTGCATGAGTATACACAGGGCTAAATGCTCCTGCCTTGACTGTGAGTCATGCCATCTGTCTCTGGCCTGGTGCAATGTTTTACCTTGTGGCAAGTTGCTTTAGAAAGCTTACCTATTACTTGACTCATAGCTATGTCTTTCTTATCTCAGTGTCACTGGCTGCTTTCCTGATGTCTAAGCTCTTGATGAGCTCAGATGTCCCTCTAAATGTGTGGCCAGACCAGAGCTGGCAAGGTGAAATATACGTGCCTCTCATTTGTACACACTCCTGTGAGGATTGGCGTAGGGATGTTCCTTTTTATTTGAAATTAAAAACCTATCAAATGTGCAAAGAAAAAAAAATCTATTATGATTAGTCCAAATTTAAAAGGCTACAAAATGACATATCTTTTTCTAGACATTAACTGTAACACTGTCCTATTAAATGTCCTAACGACCTGTCAGTAAGTTAAGCTACTGGGATTCACTTCTTTAAAGCTATTTTAATTAATATTTTTACATTAACAATAGATTAAATGCCCATGTATAATTAGAAAGTTACTTATAGTGGTGAAACAGCAGAGAATTATCCCCAACTGTGCACTTCTCCTCAGCTTTGCTGAGTATTTTACTTTCTTTTAGTTTGGTGTTTTAGTTTTAATGCCTGCCACTTTACCACTTAATAAATTATAGCTGTGAATATATAGCATGCCAACTGTGCACATTGCTAGAATTTTTTGTCAGAATATTCTAGCATGGTCTTTGAGAAAAGGCAGCTTCTTTCTCACTGACCAGCAAGGTGAACAAGGAATTAGGTAAGCAGGGAGATCATTGTCAAGGGGAGGCACACAAGAGAAAGATGCATTTGACCCTGCACTGCGAGTAAATCCAACAATCAAGCAACCGGGCCCTGTGTTTTCATCGGCTCTCTACAGGATGCTTTAATGCATTGCAGATACCTGGGAGGGAGGAGATAAAGGATGGCTGGGCTAAACAAGCTGCACTCTAAAAGCCTTCACTAAGTCGACTGACCAGCCTGGGTGGACTTGGTGGGGGCAGTTTAAGCCCTTCTCAGTCTGCCAACATCAACATAACTTTCTAAGAGTTTTACAATGGAGACAAGTGTAATCACAAGTGTTAATGTGTGTCCAATTATGTGTTGCTGTATTAGAAAAAAGATTTAAAATGTATTAGAAAAGCAGTTATTACAAGACTGTGTTGTCATGAAAGGAAATGTGGTCCTCTAAATATCCCTTTTATGAAAACAAAATAAATAGAAGACAAAAGGAAAGGCTTAACTTTGACTCACCTTTTTCAATTATTCACAGAAGCTCAACAAACTACCTGGCAACTTCTGAAAGCTCACATTATCGTGGGGCATTACGGCAGCATCAAATATTGAGATGGAGAAAATGTGTGATAAATATTGCAAGTGTCAGAGGAATCTAAGCACAAGTGTCAGTTCTTGAAATGTGGGCAGATTTACCTTGGTCTCAGAGGTAACCAGAAAGATGGAGTGATTTAGTTCGTCTAGACGGAGGAGCCACATGCTCAAGCCTGAGGTATCTGGATGTCTAGCTGGATGAGAAAAAAGACGTGAGAGTAAAAACAGGTAAATGAACTCAGAGCTTCAGAATTCATATTGAGAGTTTTCTGATTATTCTGATACAAAATTACTTTGCCTATTTTCTGCTATAAGTTATTAAAAGAGTACTTTTCTTATCTATGATGTATTAGTTATTTAAAATGTCATACCTAGCATTATTCAAGACAAGAATTTGGAGGGGCATATGCCACTGCAAAAGAAATTTGTGATGAAAATACAGAGGTGCACTCAGGGCTTGACATTTTAAGTTTTTTAACAATCATGACACAAGTCTGTGTGCTCCATCATTTAGAACAATCTTGGTGCAATGCATTTGGCACCACTGCCATCATAATCCATCATCGTTCCATATAAAGTCACCACTAGCTTACCTCCCTTAACATTTTAAGTTAACTGGAATGGCAGTATTAAGCTTTTTAAATATTATGATATGATCATTTTTTTTGTTGAGCAAAGTGAGTTCTGACCATTGCAATGGTCAGACTTTGCTTCTGGTCTTCTGGATGGGTGGTAGCTGGCTGGGTCAGATTGGTCATTGGTCTAGGTGGGAGGCACTGTTGAAAGTGGAACTGTCCACATTGGCGGTGCTGTAGACCTCACAGTTTCCAGACTTTTTGCTCAAACTCATTGCCATTCAGGGTTTCAAGTTCAGTTAGATGCAGACTGACATTTTTTTAATGACAGCTTTAGTCTAAAAGTTCAATTCAAGATAGCAGAGCGGATGTATATTTAGTAAAATTCCAATCTGACTTATCAAAATAGTCCTGGAGTTTATAGGAGGACAGTGACTCTCTAGACTGCTGACTTGGCTTGTTTCATAAGGCATCTGAATAGGGCCAAGAACTGGCAAAGGTGGTCAGACTGTCTATGGTTGCGGCAGGGACTGCATTTCTAAAGGTTCTAAGTATAAGTGGGAATAAAAAGGTCCAGACCGAGTCCTGTTGTGAGGCAGGATACATGTTGGTGGACATTTTGACAAAAGTCCCAGGGTTAGTATTTTAATAAATATTACCAGTAACAAAAGGCATTATCTGGCTGTTTGGTTGTTTGTTTGCTGATGGCTCATCACTTAAGCTGCTCAAGTCCTACCTAAGGTGGAGGTATATATACAGTAGGAATATCAGTGGCTGTAAACTCCATCGGAAAGGACACACCTTGCCTTTAACCATATGGAATGTCTTTTGGCAATCATTGTACTATTCCATCAAGAGTCACTAACATAAATATGGTGAGATATGGAGGTTGGCATTGGGATTTAAGTATTTAACAGATTGTTAACTGGTTCCTGCCTCTGCTCACCTTAGTTCTGTTCTGCTCTGTAGTAAGATCACACACACATACTTTAATGTGTGAACACCCCATTTTATTAAATTGAATATCAATAGCAATAAAACTACAAAAGCACATGAGAAATCATGTATTAAAAAAGAATTTTAAAAAAAAGTACAAAAATGTTGGATATGTTTTAGTTGTAGTCCTCATTTGCTTTAAATACAGCTTTCCACAGCATTGCCATTCTCTCCAAGAGCTTATTGAGGTGGTAGAATGATTTTTTTTATTTTTTTTCCTGTGGTCTTGAGGAGATTCCCATAAATGTTTCACACTTCATACTGCTTTTCTTCACTCTGTGGTCAACATCAATACATATATCTTGATGAGACCAAGTCATCTGCTGCAGCATTTCATCCCTCTCCTTCTTAGTCAGATATCCCTGACATAGCCTGAAGGTGTTTTTTGGTCATTTTCCTGTTGAAAACAAATTTAAGTGCCACAAAGCATGAACAAAGATGGAATGACATGCAGAATGTGGCAGTCATGCTGGTCCAGTGTGCAGTGAATTTTAAGTAATTCATTATCAACAAAGCATCCTCACAAAATTACACCTCCTCCTGCATGTTCAGTGGTGCAAGCCACGAAATGTAGATCCTACATGCTCACACTCTCTGAGACACGGTAGTCAGAACCTATAATCTTTTATGATATAATCTTATTTATTTTAAGTTTGTAGTCCACAGTACAGATTTCCACTGAGCGATTCTTATGTTTTTGGCTCAATTGTCTCCTTTTCTTTTGTCTCCCTCTTTGCAGAAATTTCACCATGAAGGCATGATTCACACAATCTCCAACAACTGATTTGTATATGTTTTGCAACTTGAACTCTGTGGGGCATTTCTGTGGAGTCTTGGAGTTGCCATTGATTGGTGATTTCTACACTTGGTATCTGTTATAAACATCATTTCTACAGCAGGGGTAACTTATGGTCATTCGTATCTGTTGCAAATAAATGATAATGTCAGCATCATCACAACTTTGAGTAGTTAATGTAAAGCTCTTGAAGACAAATTTAATTTTTTTCAAAATAGTCTGCATTCTTTATGTTTTTAATCTATGATGAACCTTAGTTTGTCTTTAATTAGTTTAACAGTTCTTGACAAAATGGATTACTGCAGTAATTGAAAGGGGCTTTTGAACGGGGCTTTGGAAAAAAAAACTGTCTAAGCACAACCCAATAGACTCAAAATATGATAGAAAGCAAAGAACTTTCCAATTAAGTTTTGACAAGGCAAACCTGTGAATGGAAAAGCATTTCAGGTTACTATCTTATGGAACGCATTGGCATAATGATAAAAGTGTGCAGGGCTGTCATCAAAAGCTGTCTACTATAAAGAAACACACACACATGCACACACACATAAACACATATGTTTGTTCACACTGTCTTGTTTACTGCATAAACTACAAATAAATTACTGTATAGAAAGTGACAAAAACCAACATGATTTAAGCAAAAAATACAAAAGTTCCCTATGTGGACTGACTGAACTCTATGCTATCATTTAAATTAGTTATAAATTGCATTGTTGGGGAAACCATATTTCTCTTGGCTAGCCTTTCCCATGCTTTCCCATGGGTAGGTAACAGTACTAAAGCTGTTTTACTCTGTCTCTCACACACACATTCACTCTGTTGTGCTGCCCATTCAGGGTCATACCCCATCATTAAGCCTTCTTCCCCTTTCCCTCTGGTGGATGATTGATTAGCTAATTACTTTTAAGATTAATGTCTCTATTCATAGATTTAACAACCTACATCTGAGGATCCCATGCATATTAAAGCAATAATACACTCCTGTGAAATTAAATTTTAAAGATATGGAAAATAATCCCATTAACTCAATACAATATATTGGAATTAACCACATGTTAATTTGTGTTTAGATTTAATTTCTCTCTAAAAACTCTCTAATGGACTTGCTTCCATTCATTTTCCCATTAACTGAATTCAAATTCCTAAGTTCCATAGTAGCTACACATTCTGCATTATTGGATCACATGCATTTATTTTTCTAAAATGGAAAGATTTCTCCCTTTATTCTGTCATTGTATTGTTTGGTCATTATGTTGGTAAGAAAGAAATGTAAAAGGTCATGTATGTGCCTGATTGCTTATTTGCCCCTTCCAGACATGAAGGCCTTTATGTTAATAGTGCAATTTCGATCATATGAGACGGAGGCATAGATAGAGGCGGCCCCAGTGTTTATACCGCCAAATGTCTGGAATAAAATAAAAAAACCCAAGAAATTATTTTGAGAAAATCTCATATACATAAAGTGTCAAAGAGAGACCAGGAAGAATCAGTAAAAAACAATTGTACAATCAAGCCATAATCACACCAGCACTCTCTGTACTGTAAAGGACCAAAAAAATAATTAGCAGCAAGAAACCTTATGTACCATATGTAAGCAAATTTAAAGTAAACAAGTGTCCTAAATTGATGTTCTGTCATTTAATGTTAACATTAATTTAATTGAATTAATTTCCATGTTGATGTTTTTACATTAGAATTTACGTTAGCAATGTTTAAGCATGAAATTTGTGTGAAAATGTATTAGCAGATTTACAGAAGCCTTGAAAAGCAAGTAAAAAAAAGGAATAATTCTGCCATTTCTAAGCCTCATTTATATTATTTGTTTGTTAGTTTTTATATACTCTTTATGATTTAAGAACAGGTAAAAAAAAAAAAAATGAGAAAAAAATAGCCAAGATTTTTTTAAGTTTCTTTTTTTTTTTCTCGTCTGTGAAAACAGCTAAACATAAAATAAGACTGAATTAAGTTTTGCCATACCGAAACAAAAAGTTTTTCAGGAATAGTTTTTCTAGGTTATTGAACACCAAGAAAAACCAACTTAAAGTAGTAATGAAGGCTGTATTTCACAGGTTAATCTCTGGATTGATGTCATTTCTGACAGTGTGTTATGTCTCTAGTAAAGCTGATAAACCACAGACTGAATTCCAGTTAACAGTTAGAAATTTATAATGGACCAACTGCATACAGGTGTATGACATTGACGGGGAGTAGCAGGGTCTGTTTTTTTTTTTTTTAATAATGTGATTTGGGATCAGTGCATAAACTTATGCATACTTGCTGATTTGAGTCTGTATCAGAGGCGTTCCCCCTGTTTGTTATATGGGAACAATCTTGTGTACAAGAGAAGCCCAAGAAGGTGTCACTGGAAACAGAATATGGGCTATTAACATTTTGAGCAGCAGCACATCCAAAAGCCATTATTACTGCTGTAAAAATAAGATATTACTGATGTTAAATCTCCTGAGGTTGTACAATACACTTAAATATCTGGATAGAAGGGAACAACTCGATGGTGGCATATAAAGCAATTCTCTAGGTATATGACAGAGTTGTTAGTGTTTCTGTTAATGCACATAAAGTGTGTTGTTAACAAAGCCATTGCCAGTGAAGCAGTTACTTAAGAACTTTAGCAGTTGTCTGTCTTTTTCCCAGGAATTTTTACAACCATAGGGCCATTTAAACAGCTGGAGCATTAATGGGAAAATGCCACAAATATATAGTGTGTATATATAGTATAGTGTGTTGCTGTCACTGCACTTTCAGACTTTGTGGACACCCTGCTGGAGTTGGTGTTTTTGATGACATGTATGAGGGGCTGCTGAGTATTGACATTAAGATTAAACAATGAAAAATAAGGAAAGGGAGACTCAGCACAGAAAGTCAGCATTTGTTGGGTTGTCTTAGCTGATGTCAAACAATGAGTGATGAAAGACATCTGTAATCTTCTCCCTACCTTGGATAGTGTGTTCAATCATTGATCAGCTCTACCTTGCTTTCAATTTTTCTTGAAAATAAAAATCAAGTTTGTCTGCAGTTCAGAGACATCTTGGAAGATTGATTGGCAAAAACACTCCTTGTAATGGTTTGGGGGATTTTCGACAGCATATGGTCCATCAAATTTTACAAACTTGTACCCTATCAAAGCAAAGTCACCCATCCTTTTCAATTTTAATCTCTTCTCTTGTGTTCCCTTTTCATTTTCTCACTCTTTCAGTGACTCCCAGCCTTGTTCTGTCTTTGTCCCATCCCACTGTTATAAATGACCAGTTAACTTTCTGTAACAACATTTCTGGGGCAGTATTGATGTCAAACCTACTTTGGTGGTGCTGTTGTATTATATCATTGTATGGATGTCAAAATTCATCTCCTCAGTGAATCATTAGGACAGCATCATGGAATCACTGAGATTTTGAATAAAAGTGACAACTTAATTTTCTCAGGTGAGCTTTTTTCACATAGTCTAATTGAAATTTCCTAGCACTCCCACCATTTTCTTTGGACAAATTTACATGGGCACACAATCTAATGGTAACCAAGTGTTAATCATAAGGACACATTTACATGGACAAAAAAAAAAAAAAAATGAGAGAAATGAGAAAAAAAACTATAAGTTAATAAATAATGAAAATAGCCTCACAGTGTTTAAAAGGAATATAATTAATTGTGCGAAATACTGATCAGAAATGTGCAAAACTTCATAGAATGAAGAATAAAGAAAACAAATGTGTATGTACCATCATGGTCATAACAATGTGTGTCAATGTAATGAGCTGGTTGGATGTGGAGACTTTACATGGTTATAACATGTTGTGTTCACTTGGGCAGGATGAGGGTCAGTGTAAATTGGAGTCAGCTGTGATTGGAAAGCAACATTTTTTTTTGTGATGTCAGGTTTTGATGGATCGCAGCCTCTCGTCAGAGTGGAGTTTTAGAGAGTTCTGTCTGAGGTGGGACGAGTCAGCCACAATCTTTCTTGCCTGTCTAAAGATCCTGGAAAAGAACAGGTCCCGGATTGATGGCAAATTGAAGCTAATCACCTCTTCAGCAGAGAAGATGATATGCCTTAGTCTGTCCTTGTCTTTGGCAGGGGAAGCACATAGCAGATGTTGATGGAGTAGGCGAAGATTGACTTAATGATGGCAATATATAGGGCACCATCATTGACTTGGCAGGTTAAACCCCTGTAGTTGCCACAGGAAATTCATCCCTTGTTGTATTTTTTTGGTGAGGAAGCTCATGTTTAGATTCCACTTGAGGTGCTATGTGATGATGATATCCAGGAGAGAAGAACTCCATTGTCCACTGTAGAGTCACACAGATGGAGAAGTCAATGGTCATAACCACTAGGCTGTGTAGATGAACTACAGGGGATCCAGAGTTTTTTTTATGGGATTTGTCTCTAGAACAGCCAGTTAATCCCCTCTCTGTGATGGAGAAAGTTGTCACCGTGGGCAGTTAAGCAGAGCCCCCATGTCACATCCTCCCTGTCTGTGTTCAGGAAGTACAACACAGAGATCACCTTTGAGGTTGCAGTGAGCTTAAGGCTAAAGAGTCAGGGTTTTTCCATTCTCTACACAGTGTGTGGTCAGTAAGCTTGCACTGCATCAAGTATGCTGGATTTCAGTGAATGTAGAAGCTAGCCACTAAGACGGCACAGAACTGATAGTGGGAGTACTTAGAAACATTGTACTCACTACTTCAAGAGTAATTATGAAGCTCTGCAGACAGAGCTCAGAGATGTGAAAACTACTGGTGTTTCTGGACAAAAATCATCAAGTATATAATTTGATTCATGTAGGTCTTAGTATGATCGTCATGAACAATCCAAATTAGTTTCAGTAAAAGAAGATGTAACTTTTATAGTTGATGGATAAATAATTAGACTACGCAATGGAACTATGCACACACAGTTCAGGAGTCAAGGATCTGAGTTTTTCCTAACATTGTTATATTGTTCTATTTTTATATTATATATGGTGAAGTTTTACTTCACTTACCATCCTCTCATGCCACTCTGAGATTAACCTAGTTCACATATTTTCCAACCACCAGCAGGTCAAGGTGTGATTAACGGTCTTTAAATGAATACACAGCTCAACGTATACATGGACTGATTGATAGATGTATTTATTTGTTTAAGTGTCCTGCTCTGCATGGTGCCCAGCCCACATAGGCTTATAAGACACTTCACAGCAACGTTAAGAAAGCCACTTGACAAATTACAGAACAAAGCCTATGAAATCAAAGAAAAAAATCACATTTTCATGATTTGTTGAGTTGGTTAATTTGTTCTCATCTTAATGCCCTAGAACTTACTCTTTACTCCCTACTATCACCTTCAGACAACCAAAAAAGTCTGGGTTTGACTACTTTTTTATTATACCGTATATTTTATAATTTTATTATAAAATTAAATTTAAAAAAAATAGAGAAACATTTCTTGACCTGATAACTGAGTGCTCTATCTCACCTGTATGACTATTTTACATTTCATTTACGAGTGTATTTCTGTATTTTTAAAATCCCTGCAACTGTTACCAGTCTTGTTCATTATTTGGTCTAAATTATGTACGGAAGATTTATGATGTTGTCTATGTAAGTAAGGTTTTGAGTTAATTAACCTATTTAAAGATGTTGTATTCTGTTGTATAATTCTTTATAATTCTTTATTCTGTCTCTTTTAAAGTGGATAATACAAGCTTGTTTAAAGGTAGTGTAAGGGCAGCCTGCATTCAGCTGATGCACGACTGGCTACAACTTCAGTCAGTCAAAAGAATCATTTCATTAAATGGAGATCTGAAACTCATCACTTTTAACCTCATGAGCAGAGCTGTAATACAGCATTACTGCTGATTAGATGGATGCCAGAAACACAACGTTTTAAACATGTTAGTTTGCTTTAATAGGCATAGATAACAAAGCTAATGAATAAGAAATGGTGTTTCATTTGTGATTTGTGGATCCTCACAAAACTGGGAATCATGTTTTGCCCTTGAATCACTTGTGTCTGACCATCTGTTGTCAAGACAGTTAAAATATTCCTCATGAATATGATTGGCTTTGGCTCTAAAGCCCTTGGTCCCATGTATAAAACTCTAGGGCTCTCACAATAAAAATAAATGTATCAACAATATTAAAAAATATATATTTTTCATACAATAGATCTAAATGTTCAATGTAATGATTGCTAAAGAAGCAATAATTACAAAACTAATGAGTATAAATAAGCCTGTTTGGACTCCATGTGGAGTGGATGTCAGAGGCAAGATGCATGGTTTACAGAATGTGAAAACAATTCAAATTACTGAGGTGGACTCCATGAAATACATATTCCTTTTAAACAGGGATCCCATCGGTGCGTGTGATGACCATATCAAGGCCACTGCTCGAGGTGGAGAAGCACGTCAGCTCTCTCCACTCGCTGTGCGCCCAGCCTCAGTAATAAGCAGAGCTCTTCCTAGTTGCTTCAGGTCACTGCACCAAGGTTGCACATGCAGCTGTGGATACGAGTGCTGCCTGAAAATCAGGTAATACTATGTAGATCACTGTTATTGCACTTATACTTAACCAACACATTTTTTTGTCTTACCTTGACATGTTGTTGTTGTTGTATTGTTTAATTAAATTATTCACTGTATAAATTAATGCCATTTTATTTGTTTTCAAATGCTTTTTTAGGTACCAAGGAGGGGAGACAAGAGAGCGAAGACTGAAGAGATACTTTTGGACATATGTTTAACTGACATGTGAACTGGGCATATTTTTTCCAGGATTTCAATTTGGTGACATTAGAGCCAGCATTGCTTGGCAAAGCACCGTGCACAGCGTCTGTAGTGCGTTGCTAGCTGGAGGACACACTCTATCAATGCTGATGCAAGGCTTTTATCAGTCTTTTCTTTAATGAGCCCACATAGTGTGGGTTATCAGCATTACTGATTGTTGATATCTAACACTATCCCACACTAGGGGTTCATTTGTATCACTTAACGTGATCGTAAGGTGATGCGTTCTGGTGCAGCACACACACCAGCAGCTTCTGCCCAGTTGCTGCAGCTGTTTTGGCTTGTTTCTTTTGTTCTATTCTTACACAGTCTCTTAGCCCTTTTAATGTGACTTTAGCTTTTACTCTGATACAGATGCAACATGAAATGTAGCAAAGTACAATGAAAGACATGCAGCTTTTTCACACAGAGTCACGAACAAGAAACTGAATTTAAAATGAGTGAAATGATTGTTAGATCTCTTATATATATATATATATGTATATATGTATATACATATATATATATATATAAGCTGAGAGGAAAAAACTAAATGTAAACATAACTGTTATTACTGTTCCCAGGATAACAAAGCTGAAGCCATCAACATTAGAAAACACAGCTGCTAAGTTCAACATTCTGTATGGTTTTTATTGCTGCAATTTTTACATTTTAGCTTTCACATTATATGCTGTGATTTGTTAGTTGAAGTCAATTCATGGGCTCTGAGCACTGGTTATAAAGAGTGGGATTTCATAGGTATCTTTTATTGTGTGGGACATTCCCTTTATAATAATTAATTCAATGGTTGAGCCATAAAATAGCTTCTCTATCACTATTGAACTAAAAGATACAATGGTGTCCTCTACCTTGAACAGGTTTACCTGTGTGTCTATGATTGCAGTGGGTCTCCTGTGGATCCTGTTGGAGATCGGGGTGAGAAGCTACAGCTGCAGAGGGCACCCACTGCTTCCTGACTGTCAACTTAATGGTCAAGTAGAGCAAAGGGAGCAAATGGGCATAAAGGCAGAATCACAACACACACTGCTGCAAAGTTAATTATCTCACTGAGCAGGCAAACGTCATGCAGTGATGCAGCCTGTAGCCTGCTTCACACTGCTGTCTGTGATCTGAGGGCTATGATTGACTGAAATGCCTTTTTGATAAATTCTTCTTTTGATGCAGTCGGTTAATGTGATTATCATTGCAAATCACGTCTTGTATCATCTGGTCACCTGCAGTACAGTCCACCTAATGTTTCCAGGAGTGAAGTGAGCACAAAACTCAAACAGCACTTTGGCTTAAACTCATCATCACAAGGCCAAATACATTTTTTGGTTCCTCAAACAGTTATTTTCTGTGTCCTCTACAAAGTGCCAAGGCTGCATGCATTTTAGGTTTATCAAGCTGAATTGTAATGATGTGCATCTTCAGTTTTCTGAAGCAAAGTGTTCATAATTAAAATCAGTTGAGCTGTGAGTCAAGGGTATTCTGAAGGCCAAAATTAAATACCAACTTAATACTTTTGTGCATCACACTTAATAGTTCAGTGTTTAGGATTTAGGGGGATCTATTGGGAGAAATGGAATACAATATTCACAATTATATTCTCAGTTTGTAATCACCTGTGAAATCCAAACACTGGCTCTGAGGAGGGTGTTTTTTTTTTGTTTTTTTTTTTGTTTGAGTCTTTTTTTGTTTTTCAACACATAAAGTAGTTTCTCTAAGCTTAAAAGGGAAAGGTGAGGTGAGGGGTATAACCCCACTGCTAGATGCCACTAAATCTTACACAGTAGCCATCAAAGTACAGGCTCAAACAATAAATATGCATCTATTAAGTCACCTGCAGGTTTATCAAACTGCTTAGAGACGTCCCAGTGGTTGTATTTTGGTGCATTTATTCTGAAGCAAGCCAGGTCTGTGAGTGTGTCTGACTGGTCTTGTAACTTACTACACATGCAGGAACTTGGGGAGACTCTGAATTGCAAAAACACTGGAGGCAAATTTTCAATTAGCCATCAGTTTTTATAAGATTGAAGACATTTGACATCTGCAGTTGATTTATTGTCTCAGAAATACCTAGAAGTAAGTGAAATGATCAAGTAGCATGCAATATAGTGAAAAACTTTCTGTTCTTGGCCTGATCAATTGTCATGACAGTTCTAGTGTTTTGCATTGTGAGATGCAGTACGTTAGGTAGACTAAATATTGGACTTTTTTTTCTCAATCTGCTCAGCATCCTGGTATAAGATTTTGCATGTTTTCGTACTGAATATGCATGCTACAATGTGATCAATAGATACTTACTGCTGGTATTCTGGTGGTTGTGAACTCAGCAGTACTTAATATTTTTGTACAATGTTTTGTTGTGGACTACTTGTCCAACTATTTATACAACTGCAATGGTTCCTTCAGATTTTATTCTAATGTTGGATCATAGAAGGCACTGGGTAATGTCTTTAAAGTTAGTAGTTTTTATTGCTGGTGGTTCACTCATGAACTCACATGTTGTGAGACTCACTCTGAGCAACAAAGGTTAATTTCCTCTGTTTTCAGTTTCTCATGTTGCCTTTTTGCCTCTGCCTTTTTTTGTTGTGACTCATCTTTATTTTAATTGCTGTTCATCTTTGAACTCCAGTTTGATTAAATACAGTGCATCATCAAAGTGAAATGACACATGATTGTCCTCATTACAGTCGATGGCGTAATCCACAAGTACAATCAGCTTTTTAAGTTTCCTTTGAAGAGAATATTACCACAGTGAAAGTCAGGCACACACATGTAAACCATTTTTTTGTGTTTACTTTCAGTCAGACTCAGAGACAAGTGTTTAAAATGATTAATTTAGTAAACATTTTTCTTGAAGACTTGTGCAGCTTGCCTTAGTATATATTGTTTTTCATCAGTTCTGGTTTCCTCTAGTCTTTACAACACAGGTAGTGTGTGTAGCATGACCCGTTGGGTCATAAAGCAACATTTGTAGGGAATATTCCAGGTTGGAAAATCAGAACTTTGAGTGCACCGACCAAACTCACTTACCATTATTCCACACAAAATAAGAGAAGGGCAAGACACACATTAACCCTGGCAGAGTCTCATAACAACTTATAGTAAATATGGGATGTTAAAAGCTGTCATTATGCAGCATTAGAGTCATTTTATCTCCATTGTCATCAGGTTTAATTTGGACCTTGAGTCTTTTTTTGCCACACATAGAAAGAATCACAATTATCAACTGCAAAATTATGCAAAGTGCAATGCAATAATGTCAGTGCATTAGCACAGAAACAGTTTTTAATGTGACAGAGCAGTTTTTAAAACACATGCACTGCTAAATCAAGCTTTACCTACGAGTTGAAATTTATAGTATATTAGACATTGTCCAAAGAAATCATTAAGTCGACACACTAAGCCCACATCTTACACATATTTCACTAATCAAATCTCAGTTAGGAATGGTCATTACTGGGGTAAAAAGGAGCAAGATAATTGTCTCACATCCTTTACCCCATTAGCTCATCAACCATCCATTTAAGGTGCCAATAGTGCTATCCCTGTAATGTACAGATGTACATGCATTCATAATTGCAAGAGGGAAAGAAGTCATAACAGTGCAAAGACACAGACTCATGTCACTAAACTCCTACAAAGATAGTACTCTGGTCTAAATATCACATAAATTAAATAAACTAATGGGCCAGTTAATGTAATGTTCATTTTACAGAATTACCTATAGCCTAATTACACCCCAAGATATATATACTTATAAAAGTTCAAAGGAATACCTTTTTGAAATTAACATCCATACCAAATTTTCCTTGTGACAATGTGTAATGTCATTCACGTGACTGACAGTTCCTCTATTATTAACAGACAAAATCCCATTGAAATACTTGCAATAAACATGCCAAAAAATGTGAAAACAAAAAGGATCATCATGCTAATGCATTATTCAGTTGTATTATTATTATGATGAGTCAAAAAATAAATTTGGAAAGAGCAAAGAATAATCTTAAAGCTGTCCTTTGTTCTGCAATTATACTTGCCTAAAAACTGGCACTAAGTGAACTACAGTGTACTACTTGAGAATATCACTTTTTTTTAGATGAGGTTGTATTCTTTTTAAAAATTCAGCTGAGGGTTGGTAATACCATTTAAATGCTGTGTAAGATACAATACATAAACCTACACCTTTTTATTATTTAGGAATTCATTTTCCAGTTTTCTGCATAACAGTAATGCAGTGTTTTTTAAGGGATTGGGATTACATTTTTTTTGTTATTCTCTTTTTATTTATTTATTTATTTTTATTCGGTCTTATTATGCTCTGAGGTTTTATACTGTTCGTGCCCATTGTCATAAATGAATGAAAACACTGAGCCCCATAAAGGAATCATTTGCATGAAGAATTTTAGTGGCACATTTTAGTGACTAACTCACTACATTTACATTCACACTCATGTTCCATTATTAGTTTGAAAATGAAAATATCGAGAAGTTCATTTGTGACATGTAAACATGTTCTGTTTGATATCAAGAATAAGGCCTTAATCAGAATGAAGCATTTACAGATTACAGCATGTGGAATATGATCATTTTAATGAAGATTTAGGGAGCATTTTTGAGACATATGAGACATGTATGCACATTCAGTTTACCCTAGTCTAAAGTTTATAGCAGTTTATAGTCTGCTCTGTGTGTCGCCCAGCCTCCAGTTTGCAGGGCTAAGGTAGATGCATTCTCAGAGGAAAAAGTACATTATGTGCTTTGAAGGAATTTCCACTTGCTATCTGTAAACAAACTGTGATGGAAAATTCTCCCTGTTAACCTCTGTATGTGAGTCTCTGTATGAGAGTGAATGGTACTAGCCAGAACAAGGCCTTGATTCAAATATAATGAATATTATATTCTGATTTTATTTGCCAATTACTTAAAACACAACAAACATGCACACTGTCTACACCACTTGATGTGAGGAGCCACATGTCCAGGCTGTGTGAGAATTTAGAAATATGCCCAGCACGCTGTGGCTCTCTGTTCTGCATGTGTGTGTGTTAAAAAGACAGAAGAGATGTTATTATTATTATTGATATTATTATAAATATAAAGGAATATTCATTTTTATTAGTCATGTTAAGATTGTAGAAGGAATATTGCCTCCATTGGAATATGCCAAAAACGTAATATTTTGAGAGAACTTGTGGCTTTCACTGTGTATCTTGTGCTTTGAACTTTTTGGTATGAAAAAGTTCACAAGAAACACACAAGCAGTCCAGACCTGTGATAGAGTCATGAAAATATACTGTCACTCAGAAATAAATAAAATTAAATTAAATAAATTGAATAAATTAAAATAAAGATTTACCAAAACAAGCTTCATTCAAAATTTATATTTTTCCCACCAAAGTACTGTTATCTTGAAAGTTAATTTCTGACCTCTGTTTTAGCCTAAGCATATTAGTCACAGACATATTTGCTTTAGAAGGTTGTTTTTAGCACCTGACTTCATGTAGCTGAACTGTTGTTTTTAATGTCTGCCAGAACACCAACTCTCCGATGATCTTTTTTTTTTTAGGTTTTCTGAAACACCTCTGACAGTAAAGTTTGTTATGTTTTTGCTTAATTTCAACAGCAGAACTCAATGCACCCTGGTGAGATATTTTTACACTTTGGTAACATCTTTTTGAACAGAAAGCTTTCATATTTGAAAGAACAGATTCATTTACCAGGTGGAATCAAGCAATCCTGTATGATGAAGAGGGTTGAGCTAAAGTCACAAAAAAGTAAGAGAACTTTTAGATAGTGATGCAAAAATATTATTGCAGGTTGTCCATAAAATCATTAAATGAACAAATTTGTTCTATTCTGTCCAAAGAAAACCAGTCATCTCTCAATATTGGGATTTTGAATTTAAAAAAACTGAAAAGATTCCTTCCTGTTTGTTTATGGACTGAAAAATGTCATTATTCTAAGCTAAATAAACTAGAAAAAACAATATCTAATGAGAAAAAAACACAAGCACAATGCTAAAAAATAACTGCTTTATTCGGTTCATGAAGGTTGAGGTTTTGAAGCTGGTTTCACAGGACAGCAATAATATGTAACCATGGTAACACAATCTCTTTTTGTATGAATCCACTTCTGTAAAACATCACTGCTTGTGCTTTAAGAGGCTGCAGCTTTCTGTCGTTCTCATCGCTGCAGCAGTTTGTCCCTTCATTTGTGTCACACTGATGACTAAAGTTCAGAATGATACGTTAGCAGAATAGATTGATGATAGCTACACAGTGTTTTCTCTGATTGTTATGCAGTTTGTAAAGAAAAAGATGTAATGCACTACTTAAGAATACACTGTCTCGGAGTATTCCACTACATACCACCTGAGATTGTCACTATTATCCAGCATTAAAAGACATCTGCCTTCTTTTTTATTTGATGTAGTGAAAAGGGGTTTGGGCACACAAGATCCATGTGACTAAATAAATGAAAACCAGACTGGAGATATCATTTCATATCATAAAGCATCCAACTTCTTTGGGAGGCCATGCAAAGCAAAGCTCTGAAAAATCACCAGGCAATATCCATGCTCAAAGGCAGCTAAAATAGAGACCAAGGAGGAAAAACAGTTTGTCTGTCATGATAGGGAAGTTGATATTTTTTCACTTTTGCATTAACTCCATTATCATTTTTTGTTAGCTGACATAATGCTAGGTTACTGCTAAACCTGTCAAAGGTACAGTCTGACCACAAATGTACCTACATTTAAAGAATAGGTAATTCAAAAATAAAAATATAGAGGCATCGCTTGAATCTGGTTGAACATATTTTAACTTAATATTTCAAAATGACACATGCTTCCCGTTAATAAGTAGTGTACAAGTTTGCCACAGACCACGAGATAAGATAATTTGTTGATGACCATGTAAATGATGGCCCTGGTCGGTGGGGGTTAATACGCTCAAATGCATTCTAAAGCCTGAACACTGGAACAGGGGCAGAGGGGCAATAGAAAGAAGAACTTGAGAAAAAAAATAAATCTACAGCTTAGTGCTAAGTTGGCTGATGTAATTTGCTGGGAAAATTAATTCATGAGCCATTTGAGTTGTATTCATAAAATAACACCAAATGGCAACTAGCTTTTAACTATTTTGTTCTGAATGCTTTTTAAAGGTCCAACATGCAAAACATATTCAGGATTGTGTGGCTCTACCTTTTCCAGAATGTAAAGACAATGTAGGGATTATGAAAATATATTTACAATGAGAAAGTCATACTGTAATATCTGGTTGTAGTGGGTCAATAAGCATGACTGTTGTAGGACTACATAAAATCTTTAGATTTTTCAGCACTTTGGTTTGTTGGGTATTTCACCTGCTGAAATCATCAAAACCAGATGAACAATTTTTTGCCAAAAGTTTATATAAATCAAAATATTTCCATCAAGATATATAATATTATATTTACCCTAAATGAGTTTTTCACCATTATTGTACCCTTTCAGGAGAACTGTGAATAAACCAATCGTATTGAAAACAAAATACCTTGCAGTGTATATGTAGTTGTAGTTGTTATGCTCAAAGAAAAAAAAAAAAAGGCAGACACAGAACAAAACCCAGGTACCAACAAAAAGCAAGCTGTATACGCACAAAGATAACAAGACGCAGGTGAAGAGATCAGTACAGGTGAAACACATCAGGGCAGGGCAGGTAATCACAGGAGGAGAGAAACTTGACAGGACATGGGTAGACAAGACACAGAGCACTGTCACCAAAATAAAACAGGAAACACAACGGAACATGGATACATATACAGTACAAAAACATTGGAACCTTCAAACTGAAATGACAGAAACTAACTGAACTAAAACTACTGACAGTAGTGTAGTTTTACTTAATCATAGACACTTAAAAGTGCTTTATTTCTGCTTTTTTACTTCAAAATTGCTCAGTCCTGCCTCCAGGGAATATGAACTTCCATGTGGTACTTTAGTTTCATACGCAAAACTTTTTTTTTTTTAACTCTCTTGAAGCAGTGAAATAAACACACAAAGAAGTCAGAGATAGAAAGAATATGTCACTTTTTAAAAACAAGATGCTGCATTTTTTTTTTAAATGTTATAAATTTTTCAGTTAACTTTGTATGCCTCAGACATCAGAAAGCAACAACAAATGCACATTTGTAGAAAGACTTATTGTCCTAGAGGTAGAGCAATTTCTTATTTTGAAACATTAGTATTCAAAGGCATCAACACTTCTGCAGCTTATTCACTAACTAAATTTTGTAACTTGTCACAGCATCTGGGGAACCAGAGCAGTTTGGTCACAGCTTCTACTTTTTTCAGCATAGGCCATATGAGTCATGTTCCATTACTGCTGGAAATCAAAGATATTGAAAACTTTTTGTCTGCCATATGTCACTGTTTCACCTGCATTATTTTATTACAAACTGCACGCAATCTGGCTGATGAGCTCCTCAAAGTTGCTTCAGTGTGACGGATTACAGACAAAGTGGCACCATGTGTGAGGAACAAAACAAGAGGGATTAAAGCTGCCTCTAAAAACAGCAAATGGGATTACAGGAACTCCATCTGAAATGATGTGATAAAACAAAGGGACTCCACTCTGACACTGCTAAAGAGATTTGGGGAAATGAGAGTTGTTTTCATCTCCATCTTAACACTCGTCAGTCCCACCCTGAACACCTTAAAAGTGATGAGTAGATGATTCAGGAGATGAGTGACTTTCATTGAGGAAATCAGTGTCGCTTACCGAGTTCAGCAGTTCCATCGCTGTTAGTACCACCTCCAACCAGGACCCCTGGGTAACAAATGGGAGTAGTAGGAGCACCATGGTCCAGAGCGAAAAACAGTGTTGATCACCTTTTAATTATTGTAGTGTTCATAATGTAATATTATTTTTTTATTCCAGAGCTGCTTGACCCTCAGGAGTATTACTATGTTCATAAATAGTACTTTAAACTAAGCAGCAGCTGTTAAAGGAGTAGTGGTAGTATTTAACAGTATGTACAGCAGAATATAAGATGTGTCACTGAGCTCTAAGTCCTCTCATGTCATGACTAAATGTCCTGTAAAAGGGTAACTTCTACTCTACAACTTGAGAAAGGAACTCTGAGTACCTCAATATTAAGCTCTCTGCTACTAACATTTTGTTTTTTGACAGTTTAAGTTTGATGTGACTTAAACTGCCTCCAGAGCTGCATGACTTGTTGTCAGTGAGCATCCTTCTGACTTCAGTAAAACGTGAGCTACTAAAGTTACTTCCGAGGCATCCCAGAGGTTCCTTATATTACTTGTAAGATCCAATCAGACAAATGTATCCGAGCTGTGGGCTCCAGAAAGTGGCATCATGAGGATCTAAACTCTAAACTTTTCAAACCCCTAACCCTACAGAGACATTATTTTCTCTGCTTTTAATATAGAAATACTTGTGATGTCTGACATAACTGATGCAACAGCAGCATTTATGATTACCACATTAGGAGCTGCCATTGTTGTTTCCAAAATCAATCTTGCTATTTGTTGCATCTAAACTGTGCCCCTAGCTGCTAGTAGGTCTTTCTAGTTCCTCTCAAATTCAGCTGCCTCAAAAGGTAACTGTTAATCAAAAGTGTTAACATGTAAATGCATATAATCATACAAAAATAACTGAGGAAGGCCCTACTTATACAAGATAAATGCTAAAAAAAACTTTCACAGGGGCCATTGTTTTGTGATGAGTACTTTTACTCTAAGTTCATTTAGCTTATACATAGTTATACTTCACAAACATTCACAAACACGAAATTTTTACCTCTACTAGAGGCATTCTCTTTGATAAAAAGTCCTACATTGTAGTATTTATTAAAGGATCCAAAAACTATGTCCACTGCTGAATGCATAGCTATCACAGGGAGTGTGTAAGTGGAGCAGCTGCACTGGGCCTTGTGCCTCTTAAGAGCTCTAAATGTCTGTCTTGTAACAATAAAGCTCAATTCCAAAGGGAAAAACTATGGCAGTTAAAACCGTCTTTTTCCTTTGAGGCATTGGACAAACATTTCACAACTGTGAGACTGCATTCAGTATTGTTCTGACTAGCCCAGTGACTGTGGTCTGGAGGCAACGTTGCTTTCTGAAGTTAAAAACAAAATTATTATTTATGTACATCACCGTTTGAGGTTTCTATTTTATCTTATAAAAAATGGTGCATCCCAGAGAAACACTGATCTCACACGTGATATTGCCTCCAAGAAAGGAAATTAACTTTCACATAATTCATTCCATTTAGCCTGCTGTGAGTCCATGTCTTTATTTGCACAGCATGACAGGACTCTCAGTGGTGCCTTGTAAAATATACCGACAAAGCTGATGAAATGAGACAGCCATACATACACCTTTTGAGTGTACACAATATTAAAAAAGGTGGTTGAGTGTAGTGCGGTTCAAGTTGTGCATCATGCTGTGTTTATGCTACATGAGGTGAGCACAGCGCTGCTTTAGCTGTAAACATGCCATTTTATTAAGTGTTCTAAAACTTCTGCATTCTTTTAGAGGTCAGTGGTTGTAGCGCTGAAATCATATTTGCTATTCCAATGAAGTTAAAAACATCTCTCCCACTCTCTGTTTTTGTTCTTTGGTGCAATCAAACATTCTCTCAAGCCCACACATATTTTTACAGATGAAACTTAATTAGACTTGGGTGCTCGGTATGAACGTATACCAGCACGAATTCACTTGGGGACCACTTTTCCAGTTGTCCTTGCTTTCTTTAGACTGGCTGACTGCTAAATGACACAGAAAAGAAAGAGGAAGATGTAGGGTAAAAAGGAATCTTTTTTTCAAGCTGAAGCTATCAGAAAAAACTTTTAAAACTTATTTTAAAGTTTGATATTGTATATTTTTGTTTTCTTTTGATTGTTTCTGGTTGTAAACATCATTTTATAGACATAAACAAAAAAAATGAAGGTGAAAATCAATAAATATTCAAGTTTAAAAAAAACTTTGATATACCTCAGGCTTGACCTTTAAATGTAATCCATAATACAGTCAATGATAAAATCAACTGTTTCTGTGCTCCTGGAAAGCTCTGCACTGCTAGGAGTGAAATGTTATACTGTCTTTGATACTAAAGTAGTACAAATTCCTCTTAAACCCCCTTTACTTTTACCAGACACAACATCAAACATCAATCCACATCAATAAGTAAACACAAATAGCAACGAACCATGGTGTAAAAGAAGAAAACCCTGCAAGTTTCTGTCCTCAGCCTGGCAGGGTTTTTTTCTCTCAGTGCATAGCCTGCCTCCACCATCAAAACACTCAGACCATCAGGACGCCTCAGTTGATTTTATGGCTGCCTCTGTCTGCGCTTTAAGTCATGCTGGATGGGAGTGTCAGCTTAGTTGCCAGCACTGTAAAGCTGTTCTGTGCAATGAGCATCTATCCAGCATTAAAAATGCAGCAGCCACAGCAAAACTATTTCTTAGAGGCTAAAGTAGAATAAAACTGAAAATCTGAAGCTCCAAATGACAGAAATGTAATAACCCAGAATCCTTAATATTACATTAGCATGAAACTTAGACCAGACTCAGCTTTAAATTCCTGTCTGATTTAAAAATCTGGTTTCATTACACACCTAAGAAAGAGTTACATTAACATCTGGTTTTGTCAACATACTGAAAAGATAAGATTAGAGAATAATGGTACTTTGTGCTCTGTGTGGTTATGAGCTTTCAGCAGGAGCTATGCATCACTAACACAGAGCAGCTCTCTGGCTCTCCCTCTATCTCTCTGGCAAGTTTCACTGCTTTAATCCTTACATTGCAGACATACTGCAAACCTAATGTGAATGTTAAATGTTAACACCTTCTCATTAGAGGTGGGCAGCACCTTACCAGCCTCCATCCTTGAGTATGAGTCTGTGAAACTGGGCTCATTGTCAAATAAATACATGCCAATCAGTCTTCACAGGAGTTACCCATATTTTTTGCCACCCCTCTCACTTTTTAATTTCAGCACAGTGGTTCAGACTTAAGATGGTTCCAGAAGCACTATTGTGCTGCATTTTGCTTTGGTTATGCCACCAGGTTAACAACAGGGCCATGGCCAGGTAGTGACATACGCTCTGCAGATACAGATACCTAAGAGACTCTGCCACCGGCCAATTAGTTCTAGACAAGTAGCTTGTGAATTTCTCTTGGAGATCAATAAAGTATCTATCTATCTATCTATCTATCTATCTATCTATCTATCTGTAGTGTTTTTTTTAAACCTGTACAACTGAACCAAGACAGTGAAGTCATAACTATAAACTAGAACAATGGAATAAAATACACTGAAAGTTCTACATGAATCTACATGAGCTGAGGGAAACTGCAGTTTTAGCAGATTCTCATCGAGTTTGTCCTGACAAATAATTTCTTTCACATTATACCCACACATTTGATCTACTGTTTGCATTGAAATATTGAAGTGTAGTTTTAGCCATAAAACTGTCAGAGTAGAAATGCATTTTGTTTGTCACTATGAGAATAGTCACAAAGGAAAGTGCTGACAAAAAAGAAAAAAAAAATCCTAATCAGTGTTGCATTGATTTAAGCAAAGACTTTCTGTGTACTTTAGGGTTAAATGTGCTTGTATCTCATAGCCTCAGCTGTTAAATACCTCATTTATCTAACAGTTGTACTTTATGTGAAACTTAAAAATACAACTGCCCCCCTGCACCTATACTAAGAGATGCCCACTGTTATCAGTGGTACCTGTTGCTGCATGCAAGCAGGTATTTTCAAAGTGTGGTCCAGAGATCTCAAGGCTCCAAAAGCTTTCATGAGATTGTTGTTTATAAAACTAGACTAAGATCAACAGTCATGGAAGAGTCATGAGACTTCAGTGCAGTTAGAGCTAAATGCTAACATGGTATGCTAATTTCCTTAATATTATGCTGATTATGACTTTTTTTTTTTTTTTTTACCTTGATCACCATCTTAGCGGAGCATGTCATTAAGCTAACACTTTTCAGTTTCATTCAACTTCGTTTGTATAGCCTGCATCATACCAGAGCAGCACAAACAGCTCTGTGTAAAAACAACAGCGTGGGAAAAAAAAAATGTTCAAACTAGCCTATTAGACAGTAAGAGCAACAATGCTGATGAAAATGTGGTTAGTTTTCAGGTATTTGGTCATTAATAAAGCTGAAATTCTGACTTGAAGACAGTACTATAGGAATAGTTAAGGACCAAGAACATCAGAGTTATTTTCATCCATTTTTAGGGTTCATGAATTGAACCAAAATGAGTGATGGTGATGAGTTGTCAAAACATTCTATTTCAAAACAAGGCCTGCAGATAGCATGGCTGAAAAAGAAAAACATAACACTAAATGGTTACTTTTAACCAGTATTTTACATGTAGTGCTCATATAGACATGCCTGCATCATCTCTCACAATCTCTTACTTTGTTCTACCTGAATTTGACCCCATGTGAGGTTAAAGGTGAAGTTACTCAAACAGATCCAAAGCTTTGACTGCTTTGTTTTTTCACTGTCAAAAGTCCTGAACTGTCAGACTTGTAAATTCTCATTCTAGAAACCATCAGGGAGTTTTATTCCTATTTAGATGGAAAATGAAACCCCCTGCTTTGCAACAATGGCTCTTCATAATACAAGCGCATGCTTCATTGGTCGCATTCATATTTTATGTTTGAATGGAACAAAACCTGTGGAAGAGCCACAGCAGCATCCCATGAGTGCTCACGTTGATATCTGACTTTCTCTAATCTTTCTATCCCCCAAACAGCATTTGCTTAGTGTACAAATGATGTTGAGCTGCACTCATATTTCACATTGTTTATATCCTCAGAAATATTCTAAATCATGGACAGAGCTGACTAAATCCTGTAGCACGAGAGAGAGCTCTCCATGTTGACATATAGATACACTTTTAAGACAAGAATTCAGGCAATAATTTCAGCTGTATTGTGTTGAAGGCACTTTAGTGGTAATACCCTTATTAATTATTTATCTAAATGAGGACTCTGTAATAGATGCAAAGAAGGATCCTTTGCGTGCCTCCCTGATTAAAAGACACTTGCCTTGTGTTATCTTGAGAGCACGTTCAAAGCTTCTTTGGGTCCATTGGGAATGAAAGTGCTAAATGTGACAGTGCAATGCCTTCCTCTGTGCTGAGCTACATAGGAGAATACTACTATGTAATTATCCATCTTAATATCTTCCATGCTGGTGTCAGATCTGACAACAGACCAGATATGTTCTGTTATTTCCCATAGGTTGAGTGTTGATCAAGGAAGCCGTTGGAGAGATGATATTTACTTTAAAATGGGGCAGTGGCTTTGGGAATCATACTGTTTGCCCTCCTGGTTGAAGCCTGTGTTTCTACATCTGCCTCAGTCTAATATTAGCATCTCCTATATGTTGAGCTTGGATCCAGGAAACCAACAGAGATTGTGTTGTTTACATTTAGATGCTGCCTTGCCTCAAGGGATGATTTGTTTTCTAGCCCTTCCGTCCTCCATGCTATCAATATCTTTATTTACTGAGCAAACTTTTCAGTCTCTGCAGGGAGATCACTGTCAGTCATAGAATAGTCTCGAAAAAAATAAACCTTTCTTTTAGTAAATTGGGTCACAACATATAAGCTCTGATATGAAACAGAGCAAATATCCATAGAAGAATACTACATATAGCATGCTTTTCAATAGCCAAGAAAGAGGCACAAGTCAACTTTTTTTTTGAGTTCATAATCCCATTTTAAATGTCAATACTGTTTTTTTATCTTTTATATATGTATATTATATATATATATATGTATGTATGACAAGTTGTTTGCGTATTCTCTACAGCAGGAAATGTAATTATGAATATTAGCTGAAGAAGTTGTGTCATATTATGTGTGTGAGTGCGTATGCCAAGTAATAATTTGCAATGGCGTATATGTGTGAGCATGTCATTGAGAGATGCAGGTTGAGTCGGAGCAAACAAGATAATGTGTGAAGATAATCCATGGCTGGTAGAGTATAGTAGAAAGGCTCTTTATGTATAAAACATGGATTCTGTTCAGAGAAAATAAATGTCACTTGACATGTTTCTTTTTCCATGGAAGCTGTTTACCGAAGCATTGTGGGGTTTTTTTTACAAAAAGCTTCAGGGATTCTCAGAGTGATAAACAGGCTGCTTCTGTTGGTAATATAATGTAAACATATTTTCCTCTTATCTCCCTTTTGACATTAAATCATTTACAAACCTCACCATCTGTCTCTGACATTTAGCCTTTGTCCCCTCCAGCATGCAAAGTGTATTGTGAATATCCTGCCTGTCCACTGCAGCATGGAGTACACACCCTCTTCTAGTCCGAGTCTGACACTGTGGGCCCTCCCTCAGACAAAGCTGATGCAGCCCTGCTTCCCCTATGGCCAATACTAACAGTAGACTCAATGCCCGCTGGACTGTTAGCTGTGAATATTATTCCTACTGCCCAAGGAGTTTGGAGAAACTCACTGTTGCAGTTTGGTTTATGTGTAAGAAAACTTTTAGTGTCTGTAAGTTGCATGTTGGTAAATAGAGAGGAGCACTACAAAGCAAGTTGGACAGAGCCAGGCTTTGTTAGTGTGAGCTGACTGGACTAAACATAAAACCCCAGTTTTAAAGAGTGTGGTTACTACCTCTTTTTTTTGTTAACCCATGCTCTCTTTCTCTTTCTCTCTTATCTTATAGGATCTCTGCGTGTTTCTCTATAAGGGGACATATGGTGCAAAATGATATTCTATGGTAACACAAATTACAGTATATAACAAATTGTTATATACTGCTTACTTTAGTATTACAAATACAAATTATTTGAGCAAAGAGCGACGCTTTCTTTGCAAATAAGACAAGAGATAAATGCCTGTAAACAGGTACTTATTGTGTAAAATATATTACAAATATTCTTTATCAATATATTGTCTGTCAAATGAACTTAAATCAAAAACTGTAAAATGCAATATGAACATTAATATGCAGCTGTACTTGCAGATCTCTCTTGAAGGCATTAATGATTTGAGGCTACAGTTCACCAAGTTTGCGTGTATATTCCCTCAGCAGAGACTCTATTGATCATAGATTTACTATCTGATTATTGAGTTTACAGTTTTCAGCTCACAGCGCTGTGCATTATGGACTGATGATGCACTATGTAAACAATCCCTACTGCTGTCAGCTAGCTAGATGTTAACAGCATGAATTGAGGCCTTTAAGTGCATTTTCTCCATGATGTATCGAAGAAAACAAACTCTCCTATCTCTGCCAGAAAAAACCCACATATTTTGTAACCAATGAATGGGCACGGCTCTCACATGGCTTTTGCTGATAGATTTTAGTTAGCCTGACATTTTGCCCGTGTGAAATGAAACCAAGCAAGGGGGAAATGAACTGAGCCCCCCAACTCATTAACTGATTCAGACCAGAGTAAACAAACTATAGGTGTGAAAACGCCTTAGTGTAAAAAGGTCACTATATATTTAATGTTAATTAATGTTATTTACAAAGTCAATCAATCAAAAAATTTTTCAAATTTTGTTTTGAAAATGAAAATGTTAGCTACAAGAAAACTTTAGTGTATACATATGTACTGTCTGGGTGCTACACAGCTGTGTTTTTGTCCCATTACACACAAACACACAAATACACACACAGGCAGATAGACACACACACACAAAGACACACACACACACTCATACATACATACAAACACATATGCAAAGAGATAGCAATCTTTTATTTTAATACATTTTGAAAGAAACCTGTTATGTTTAAATTGCTATGTGTTTATCTTAGCTTTAATCAGTATATTGATGACGATGGACCGGTTTCAGCAGTGCTGTCTTAATCAGTAAATGTCATTTAGCTTTGTGATTTGATCTACGCCTTGTCAGTCCAGTCTTATCAGCCAGCATCGAGAGACAAAATCTTGCATACATATTAATAGTCTGTGATTTTGATTCTGACAAGAAATGATAAAATGATTATAAATGGGGGAGATTATAAATGATGGGATGATGATAGATAGCTGGGGAGTACATAGAGGTTTCAAAACATTTGTATTTTAATCATGTACACTCTAGTCATTAGCCATAACCCTCACACAACCTACATGTCACAATTTCTAATATTAACTTGGAAAAAATCTTCATGCAGCTGTGTGAAAAGTAGGAAAAGCTAACACTCCAAAGATCTAAAAACTCAAACAAGCTCAAATGCAATGTACATAACTATATACATTATTACACTCTGTCTGACTCCAGACTCCTTGATTAATTTCTTACACGCACATTACAGGATCAAGATGCATTTAATTGGTAAAAATTCATTTGCATTACTCCACACTTAAATCTTTTTTCTTTCATACTATGCACATTTAACAGCTCCAGGTCTATTCCATGAACTGAAGTCACCAGACACACTGGGTGTAAGTAAGATCAGTTGAAGATGTGGGTGTTAAATACATTGTGATGACACTTTCTAGTATGTTCAACATAAGTACTGAACCTAAAAATGTTCTATGATTGAAGGTGGAAAATATGTCTCTGTTAGAACTCATCCAAACCATAGCAAAGTTTTGGACCCAGACTTCAGACTACATTTTAGGTCCAATGATGATGCTGCTGATAATTTAACTCCAGTCTTTTATTTTCTTCTTTCAACAACACATTTTGAGCAAGCTTGTAGAAATCCTAGCAGGGTCACCTGCTGGTACATTTTAGCCACAGGTTGGCAGTGTAATGAAATTTAATTTGATCTAAAAAGTGTTTTTCCTTCCACCAGCATAGAGATTTACCCTGAAAACAAGACTTTATGTGTGGTCTCTCGTGTGTATACATTTATACATATTCCACAGTTGGGTATAGACAGACTTTGTGCCTTGTAAAATCAATGGTAATCCTTTCAGTTTCTATAGTCTACATTTCTTATAAATGCCTTCTTATTGGAAACAGGGATTTTCTTTAACAAGTTTATTTTATAATGTTCACATTTATCGAGATTCTCAATTTATCTGGATGTTTAGCCTCTAGATGTTTTTGAATGGGTTCGAGGTGGTTGGAATATGGCTCAAAGGAAGGACAGAGATGCAGGATGTAACAATATGTATATGTGTGTTTGTGTGTGTATTTTATCAGGATAGGTATATCTGTAGATATAACTGATGCAACATCATTACTGTGCTGCCTGGAAGCTGGAAGTTATTATTGACTCAGTATATTCATTCAGTCAGACAGACATAATGATTCACAACCCAGAGATTGACAGTAGAGTATTACTGTCTTTTAAAATTTTACCCACCTGGACACAGGTCTTGTGTATGAATTATGAAGTAACTCAATTACAGTAGTCACAGGGACCCAATTTAAAGTCTTACTTCTGAATAAAACTAAGTAGCTCTATGAGGCCTCTAAATTCCACTAAGAATATATCAACCAATTCATTAATAATTTCCACCGTTGTCCTTTTAACTCTGTACCACACGGTATAGTAAGGAATTAAATTCGGAATTCTCACATTACCACAAAGGAACTGAAAGATTCACACAGGATTCAAGGGTCAGGTGACTTTGTGCCATTTACCTTTCTCCAGTGGTCACTGCTCCCCTACTTATTTCAGAGTTCATGGTCATGGTCAACACAAAAACATAAATCATCACTCATTTTTGTTAAACACCTTTTAAGAACAAGGAGCTCAAAAGGTTAATTTGTACTGCTGTATTATTTAAACTGTGTGTTTGTGCATTTTTACCTTTCAGTGTGTGTTTGCCTGGACAACAAAATGACAGAGTGACATTTAATGAGAGACAGGCTGTGTGAGAATGATGTAGGTGTTTGACAGGCTTTTAGGAAGTGTCATGTTTGGACAAACTTACCAGGGAAAACCATTGGCCTCCTCTACTCAGTGTGTGTGTGTGTGTGTGTGTGTGTCTGCGTGTGCACTTGCGTGTGTAGTGACCTTCAGGATAGGAGCAGACAGAATTATCATGTATGGCCTGTCTCTTGCTGAACACCAGAATCCCTGATGTCATCCTAACACTCTGCTGACAAATCCATCAGCCATGTATAGTCATCCAGTCATCCAGTGAGGGAGGAAAAATTATGCCACTGAGCAACCATAAAAATAGTCAATTTGTCATAAAAACATTCACTTGGTCAGATCAGAAAAAACAGACCCTCCTTCTACATCCTCCAAATAAAAAGGGTATGAGTATTATTTTCTTTATCATCCAAGTAAATTATATAAAAACTGCACAAGGTCTTTATTGTGTTATACAGTGAAATAAAACCACTGTCTCCATATAAGGACATTATTTGTTTCAAAAAGTACTTCTTGTTTATAGATAATGCTTACCATTTCTACTAATAATGTCCCTAATTCCAGACAGAAGAATTAAAAAACATAAAAATCATACCAGAGCTCACATCCCAGGAGATCAAAAACTAAAGAAAAAAACAGCACTAACATTTAATAACTATGTACCGCTTGAAAGAGGGCCAGCCAAAGCAAACAATTTGGCAAATACAGGTATTAAATAAAAATATTGGCAAAATCTATAGAAAAAAACAAACAAAACAAAACTGAAATTGTGGATAGACTTAAGATGAGGAGGAAAAATTCTAAAATTTATTTCATTTGTGTAATTATTTCTTTGGTTTCCATACAATAAGGTCAACTAGAATGGGTCAGGAAGACAGCAGAAATACAAAGGCAAACAGATTTAGGTCAGACAGAGAATAAATGTCTTCTCTGTCACAGTGCAGAGATGAGATGGTTATTGACATAGATGGAGAGAGGTCAGAGAGGAGGGAAGGCTGATGGGGAAATTAAATGTCATAACAAGGACATGAGTGGGGGTTGAGGTGGAGAGAGAAAGAAACAGGAAAGATAATGAGTGCTGGAGAAATGAAGTGAGACAGGGGCTGGTGTATTTGAGAGAGAGAGAGAGAGAAAGAGAGAGAGAGAGGAGACAAACCAGGCTTGTCAACTTACAAGGCATTTTTTATCACAATGGATTCTCAGAAATCCCACTGATTTCCAGAAAACAACATCATTTCATGAATTAAATTAAGTCTAAAAAGGTTATCTTGAAGCAAACAGAACTCATTATAAACAAAACAAATGAGATGAAGTTTTATGTAGAATAGCAGCCTTTCCCAGGCTGTTCTTTTAGCAAAAGTTCACAGAAGGAGATGTGACTCAAATCACCACCTTAATAAATAGCAAAACAGAATAGTACATGTAACTAACTAAATACGTTTTCATCCTCTTTTGTAGAACAATAATAATACTGTCTGACAATACAGAAAGTAAATAATGTCACCTTTTGAAACGTCTGGGTTAACTTTCAAACTTTTTTCCATAAAAAGCTGTGCACAGATGCCTCTACAATATTTTCAACAGGTGAACTCAAACTAATTTTAAACAGAGAGGTAGGAAAATTTGCTATTACCAACAACTTTACTGTAAAATTATTAAATGGGGAAAAAAGTCAAGGCTGGCTGGTATATTCCAAGAAAAAACAAAAAATGTGTGTTACTTCTGCTACAAACTACGGAGCCCCTAAGGGGACACTTTTTTTTTTTTTAATGAGTTTTATGTGTGCGCAAAACCTTTAAGTGAGCACTTAAAGTTGTTTATGTGAGCACGTAAAAGTTTTACGCGCTCACTTAAAAGTTTTACACTTTTACGCAAGCGCGTAAAACTTTTAATTTAAGGAATGGAGTTAATGAGGGACAGAAGTGTAGTGCAAGACTGAAAAATCCATGAGAACAGCCCAGAATATTCTACGTACATCACATCATGGAACTGGAGACTCATCTTGAGGAGGGCCAAACAACAGATTTAGCAGAACAGGCACTTCTGCAAGCTGAAAGCAGGAGGTGGCATGAAGTCCTGACCAGGTTGCTACCATAATTCAGTAATTGGCAGAGTGAAATATTGCCCTTAGGGAAACCACAGACACACATCACCAGCCAAATAATTATAACTCTCCCAAAGAGGTGGAGCTCATGGCCAAGTTTGACCCAGTGCTTGAGCGGCATGTTGCCATGTTGCTGAGTTGGATAGAGAGGAAATTCACACATCCTACCAAAAAGAATAAAAACGCACCAATAGATAACATTGATAGAAGATTGTGGAGTATACAGTAAATAAAATAAATGATATACTTCTTAAAATTTGAGGATTTCACCACCATTTTGAAAATCTGAATTGAATCTGAATTGAAATTGAATCACGATGAACAACTATCCGTCATAATTTGAGTTGCTGAAATGGAGGACACACACCCAGTGAAAAAGTATTTTATGGTGTGTTTAATATTGGTGCCACAATTACTTATTAATTTTGGCACCAAAAAATAAACCTACAAATAATTTGGAACCATAATTAATTATTAATTGAACAACAATAACAAGGTTACTCAATCAGTAATCAGTAAATGCTGAGGGATCTTCAGTTCTGCTAAGTAAGAGGTTGGCAAAACCCACTTCAGTATAAAACTCATCAAACCAACAAATGATTTAATATTTAAAAGCATTTATTGAGCCAAATTAAAAGTGACACTGCACAATGTCAAATAAAATTTAACAAGTTGTATACACAGCTGTGTGTGCGTGTGTGTCAGAGAGAGAGAGAGAGAGTGTGGGTGAAGAACAGACAAACAATTAAATTAGTTGTAAAAAATTGTTGCCTAAAATTACACAGTTTAACCAAAGGAAGTGGCAAACAAGATGGTGGAATCAGTGGTGCTTACCAAACTACACAAATGGTTGGTGAGCTTAGTAGAACTTTCTTTGTTTAAGGCCAAATCATTTTAAAATGAAAATGCCAAGCTGACAGAGAGGTTAGTCACATGCAAGACCTTGGATGTACATCCAGTCATATATGTGTAAAAATTCACAACAACTTACTGAACTTCAACCAGACAGCCACAGAGCTTAGTGAACACATTCAATTCAATCAGTGGCAGAAATTAGACAGTCTTGGGCTTAGTAAGGGAAAAGAGATCCTTTTCAAAATCCTTTTCAAGTTTTAGTGTCCTGTAAGCTGCAGGTTTATGAGGCTTCCTGTGATACAGGCCAGTCTGCCCTCTTGACTTGTGTGTCTCTGAGGGTCACTGGTAGCCCTTTATTTTCTTTAGCCCTAACTTAGCCTTCCCACTCTTGCTTAATTTTGAGGCAGGCTTTTCCATCGCTGTGGTTGGAAAAAAATTGCAGTGCATCAATCCACGTTGCACAAGACATATGGGAAAAAAAAGGAGTTGTTTTACCTCTGGAGCAGTAAGGATGGAGAGAGCACCATGGTTTCCTCTGCTGCAGGGTTGGAACAGTGAACAGGACTGCAGAGGAGGAGGACACCTTTACCCCTGGGCTTTGGGGTAGAAAGGGAGCTGTTCCCCCTCAGGCAGTGGGGAAGAGAGAAAAAGAAATCTTTATGATCTGGTGACATCATGGGTGCTAGGGCACAGTTCACATACAGGTGTAAAACCTGCGGGATTCTGGGAAGCCGAGTTCATTTAAATCATCTGCAGATGTTACTGGCTACTTGCAGAAGCTTATGAGGCTGTTCTCCTCCTCAAACTCGGAGATGTTACATCTAACAAAGTTACGTACTTTTCCAAGACTGCAAAGGGCTAGCATGACCCCTCTGTAACTTCTGGACCCCAAGAACAAACTGAAGGAAGTTTGTCTAAATTTGAAGGTGACCCTCTGAAATGCTGCCACAATTTCAGCGCCAATTGCTGATGCTGAGGGGACCTTACCCAGTTTAAGCTGGTATAAACTACCAAATGTTGAAAATGACTCAAGTGTCTCAATGTGCTTGCATTATTGAGTGTAGATAATGACATTTTTTATCTACATATGTCATTTAATGGTACCATAGATAACTTTGAAGCAAGGGAATACAGATATGTTATATTTGAAGGATATTTATGAGACTTGGAAGATTTTTGTTGCTTGTCTTCTATGTTTTCTTTATTGCACATCTTGCTTCTGTAAGGGACACCGTTTTTATGAACCAAATACAGTAAAAGAGTATAAAACTAAGAAAGTTGGTATTTTGTTCGAATTTTATAACTGTTCTTATTTATTACATTTGATATTGTTTTTATTTACTTAATTGTCATTTAGGGGCCTTTGTTTTAGTCACAGCACTTTGTTGGGTTGAGTGCTGCCTGCTGTGTGCTCAGAACTTTGTGTGCTGGTATTTGGCTGATATTGCTGTTTTGTCCTTTGTTGTTGGGGTTGATAATAAGCTTGCAGTTCCTACGGCATTGTAGTTACTGTATGACATCTTAGTTGAATGAAGAAACAGCTTGTGCTTTGAGGAGTCTGGTTTGTTTGTGTTGTTGTTCGCAGTTGTTAACTTTGTTTTTTCACCTTTAGCTTAGATGTGCATTGTATTCTATCCTCTTTTTTTGTTCCAAGCAGCTGAAAATGGCACAGTTCAAGCCTGAGGAATTTTTGGAAAGTTTTATAACACTATTGTATGATTAGCTAAGCTGAATAAGCCAAAGCTACGGAAAGAAATTGAGTTATTTATCTCAAAGATATTTTGGAGATGTCTGAGAGGATCTCTGTGCAGTGAGACTGGTCTAAAGAGGAGAGGATGCCCCCCCAACACAAAGCTCACTAACAGTGAAAACTCAGGAAGCTTATGTTGCTATAGACCTGAGTCAGAGTGATGATTATGATGCTGTTTGACAGGCAGTGCTAAAAGCATGAGTTAGTTGCAGACATGTACAGCAGTTCAGATGAAAGCAATTCAGGACAGAGAGAGCAGAAACAGGACAGACTAAGTTGCATTTTGCTTGAAACAGGAAGCAGATTTTAATAAGTAACCAAGAGCTTGTGAGGTGCCTGATCTTAAAGAGCTGCTGAAGTTGTTTGTATTGAAGCAGTTTGAGCAGTTTGACAAAGATCATATAGACATAACTCAGTGACCAGAAGGTATAGCCATATTGAGGTCTGCTAAAGCAGCTATTACTCTGTCCTCATTCCCAAAGATACATGGCGCGAAAAATCAAGAGGTAAAGTTCAAAGGACAGTGGATTTTGAAAAGCATGGCTGTGACAGGAATAATGGTGGCTGCTGTCATGCTGTGAACTTCCAGAACACTAGGTGACTAGGTGTTTCTTTCTTTCTTTCCTAAAGCACTGATAAAGTTAATCAAAAATTTGATGCATTAATGTTAGGAGGATAGCCTAACTATCATGACATATTAAATCAGCCTACCGTTTTTTCACAGTCAAAAAAACAACAACAAGAAATCTCATTAAGAATGATGCACAAGAATTAAAATTAGTTTCCTAAGAAATGTTTTTGTAAAATTTTCGAACATTACTAAAAAAAGGAAAAGTTTCACCAAGAGAGTTGTGTCTCCAGACGAAGAAAATGTCTGTGTTGGATGTATTGTAAGGGGTAGAGTAAATCAGAACTTGCTGCCTCATAAAAAGAGTTGAGTTGCATAAAAGAACAGTGGGTCTAAAGAAAAGTTGTTTTCCCCACTGATGCTGTGTTTCCTGATCAGTAAAGACAGTTTGATTATGTGCTTAGTTTATATTCAGTTTACAGATTATGGTGCTTCACAATATCAAGACGGCCAGATGAGTGTGTAATTAAGCGTTTAATTGTAACCCTAATTTAGTTTCACTTTAAAACTTCACAAACGGGAATTTATAGTTATCAAAGGACACTTGATGGCCTGTATTTTAATAACTTTTTTTAAATATGTTTTTAGTTTTACATACACACACAGTGGGAATAGATTGGCTATATCAAACTTGCAATTAGACTCAGGGACAAAGAAAAGGCAAAAGTCACACAAAAAGGACACTTTTATATGACCAAAACAAACAAAAAGGTTGATCAATTAATTTCTATATTACTTTTGATGTTAAGTAAGTGCACAAAACAAAATTAATTAACATTACCAACATATCAGAAAGAGCAACTCAACCTATTTGATGCAGTGGTGATGAGGAGTTAGCAATGCATGAGCAACGACACCTGCCTTATGTTTGGAAGAGACACTGATGTGAAAAATTTTTAAAAAATTTCACAAACCTCAATGCTGCTTTCAGCTGTTTCCTATCTCATGAGGTGAAACACGTCACATGGGGAGAATTACATTTTTCATGTTGTAACTCTTTTCCCCACCTGATGGTGTGTTGTTGTTTTTCCATTTATGTCTATTGTAGTTGTTGCTTAATCATAAAAAACTATGCAGATATAATTTTTAATTTACACTGACTGTGTTGAGGCTAACTGTAAAGCTCTCTGTTATGAAGTTCTTATATATACAGAGTTTACCTTCAGCTAGACAATTAAATGCAGGATTTACACACTTGTCAGGTTATTACAGCCGCTAGTGGAACACAAACAATATGGCTAAAGCCTGCTCCTCTGGGGCCTGCTGCATACCAGTGACATAAATATACTCCTTTGTCTCTCACACTCAATCACTTCAGGCCCTCTCAATCCTTTCCCATTTTTACCAAGCATTTTTTTTCTCTTATACTATACTATTGGACCATTTCTCCCATATTTTGTCCCTTTATATCCAATCTCTCATGCATTTTTCTCTCACTTCTCCTTCCCCAATGGTAATTACTCTTCCTGGGGTTTTAACCAGAGCTTTGATTTGCAGTTTCATATTCTAGCTGTAATTCATGGCTGTGCTGCTGGTCGAAGTACTTGTCTCAATGTTCTGTCTGCTAAGGGATTTATTTTGGTTCAAGAACACTGTTGAGTGTGTAGGTGCATGTTTATGCCTCTCTATCTTGTATGTGTACATCTATATGACATGAAGTAGTAATAAATTTAGAAGGTGAATGTTTCTCCTCAACACACAAACAGCAAGACTAAAATAAAGAAAAAATCAATTTTCAGGGAAGCTTAGTCCACGTGGGTTTACCCTTCATCCTTTCTACAAATGTAGGCAATTATTTTTGACATGATATGATGTGAGTGTGTCAGCCTGCACTGTCACATGAGTGTGTGAGCTTGCTTATGAAAATTAATGCTTTCTTGTAGATCAATATTTGTTCACAAAATTCTCCCTCTTGTGTATTTATACAAGCCACCAGGCACAGGCATTATTCATACATACAGGCATGGATCCATTGGTTACGATATCTGCATGCATAACATCAGAGTTTACTGATGCTTGACAAAAAACAACATAGCAATATTTCTCAATTTAACTGATGGTAAATGCGTTTGCTTTCAAATAACCTATCAAATGTTATAAGTATGCTTAGGATCAAGCTATGTGATTAAAAAGTGGATTGAGTGCATCTAACCATTTTTTTTATTTTAAAAAAGGAAATGATAATATATATTGATCATATTTATTATATAATGGTTATATTTAAGAATAAGAATCTACAGTCATGCTAGTAGCCCTATGAAGCTGTAGGGACAGCAGTTCTCTGAGCTCAAGGCTAACTTTAGTAAATGCTAACTTCATCATCATAGGTCTACTGCAACATCATTTTCATGTTGTTATCTTAACTTTCTCTCATCTCTTACGCGATGTTGCATGATCAGACAGTGCATCAGAGGATCTTCCCTGAGCATCATAAAATTGCATTTGAATTTCTAACTAGCAGGCCTGCAGTAATGGTAAGATGTAAAACTCTTTTCAATTTTAAATATGTAAATATAACCATACTGACACTGCCAACCGGTGTAAAAAGACAGAACTTATAAATCAAATTCATCTCACTCAAGGTCACAACAGTCACAAAGTTTCATTGCACTCCACTAATAATTTTTGAGAGATCTCATTGTGGTTCAGGTGGTCTGGGAAGGGGTAAATATACCAGTGTTGCCAACCTGGAGGGCAAAAGGAATAGATATTTAGTGTGTCATTATTTTGCAGACCTTGATTATGAATTAAAATAATAAATCAACACAGTACATATATTGCAGTAAAAATGAAAAAAAGTAAGCTGATAGAAAATAAAATACTTGTAACAAGCTTGATCTTCACCTACAGCAACAGGGAGTAGACATATGAATGCAACAACATTTATGATCCAGTTTTATTTAAACATTTATTAAAAATGGGCCATCCTGCATAATTAGTATGCTTACTTTTGGTATTCAAACTAAGTAAATCCACCAAGCTAGTCTTTTATGCTAAAGCTTTTGTCCTTATTTTATGAGGATTTTAAAAGCAGGACTCTACCTGAAATAGATATTTGGCAGTTTTTGTTTGTTTGTTTGTTTTTTATTATTATTTTGTTTGATATACCAAATCCACAAGCAAATAAATCACAATGATAAAAACAATGACATTTATGTATAATTGTTATCATTATTTTTTATTAGTTATTCATTCATATATTCATTTATATTATTACATTTATTTACTCATTTATTTTACACCTTTTAAACCCCCCAAAATCAGGAGGATGAAAATAGAGATACCTCTAAGATACTTACTTGAAGGAAAGGAAGAATGAGAGATGGGAGCATAAGTGGTTCTGGCACCATTACCAAGGCGCCATGGTGCTTAACAGCTGTAATGGGGTTTCTTGCTCCATTTGTCGAACACAGAGCAACTGAATCAAAAATAAGGCCCTGCTAGCCAACAGCTGTGATTCAGTCAGTCGGCCACGGCTTCCTTAGCCAGCCACATTACAGTCTACTGGACAGCCAGCAAATGCAAGCCAGCCAGGAACCACCTAGCAGCTGCAGCTGAGAGAGCCAGTCAGTTAGTGGCTGTGATGTGAGTCAGCCAGGTCTGTGCTTTCAGTCAGTAAGTCAGCTGACACAACAGCTGTCAGCCAGCCAGGTGATGTGTTTTTAAAAAATCAGGAAAAAGAAGTTTGGATTAGGATTACCACTAGACATGTGAATGTGCAACAATAGATATAACATAAAACAGTGTAAATTTGCCTTCCAATAGAATCCACGGTAGGACAGATGTCTTTTTGGTCCCATTTTAGGATTCAAAAGATGTCAAAAGTGAGAAAAAAAATTAGACAAAGCCTCGTTTACAAATTGACAAATTAAGCTCCAATGATAGTGCTCAAATTGTTTGCCAAAGCACTAATGTGTAGAAATTTCAAAACACAATTAATAAAAACAAGGTATCCAGGCCAAAAATACAAAAACAAGCATCGGCTTTGTGTCATGCTTGAGTGGAATCACAATCTCATTTGAGCACATAGAAATAAATTCAATGGTTAATTTTAGGAGAATTGACTTTTGATTGGTTTCCAAGTAATAACAGTCAAATTTCAGGCCTGTTTCCAAAAAGACCTGTCACACCCACAGACAGTCTGTGGTCATTTGTAGAATATGCTGCTGCACAAATCACCCTGAGCCTGCATTAGTCGAGGCTGAGGCACTGGGCCCTGGCCCTGAGCCTGAGGCTTCTCACGCGGATACATATTCCAAGAAATCAGCTCAAAGAGATAGTGCAAATACAGCAAAGACAGGATGTTCTCCTGCCACACCACACCAAAGATGAATGCAGCATGAGGCAGCAGACCTCTTGTCAACAGAGTCTCATCTTCAAAATGCAAATACCTACTGCTACCACAAGAAACCCCTGCCACCACCAAGCCTACCGTTTCAGATTCAGAATTTTTAAACTAGGTTAAAAAATCACCAGCTGATATATGACGCTTTGGAAATTCCACTGTAAACGGGAATTACAGATTCAAAGATGGCTCTGCCATTTCCTGGACAAAGCCCCAAACAGTACCTTGTGCTACTGTGTGTTGAAAGATTTGGTTCTGATGAAGTCAGAGTTGCAAGATATTAAAATGAATTAAAATCTTATGCCAGCATTATTTACACAAAACTCAATTTAAAACAATGATGACTGGCTTATTCAGTATTACCTCTTTATTAATTCATCAGGTTTGCACAAAGCTTATATAATGAAATATCCCCACAGCAACCAACAAAGGGGATTACAGTATGAAATGAAACCTGAAGGAAACTAGTGAGAAACCACTTTTAAAAATACTATTGCTGTGTTTTATGATAAACAAAAACCTGTAACAGAGCCACTGTTGTAGAAAACAAAAGCTGCGTGCATGGATCACATGTAATGTTTGATCATTATTTGAAGTCACTGCATCGGAATGAAGTGTTAACTGTTTTCATCAGTCTGCTTTATAAAAACAAGTTGACATTATGAATCCTCTTACCCCACCGTCTGTTTGCCTACAGTATTAACAGTCCAGTTTACCTTATTTTCTGTTGCATTTCTGACGGGATGGCTGTTGAAATGTGTTTTCTGCCCAGTGGGTTGATACAAGAGCCAGTTCAAACAGAACTCTGAGACCTATATTATTTAAACACAATGGACATTGTTGTAACTTGAAACAACTGACTAAAAATTCATTGAGATGAAAAATCAATTACATTTTCAAAGTAATGACAAATGGATAACATATTTAAAGCAAAGTTTCCAAGGGGAAACAACATATCACCTCACTGTTTACTGCAATAAAAACAAAGCTTTTTCTCATCCATGTTTATAAGGATTTGTTGAATTCTTAAGTGAAGCGTGTACGTGTAAGTGTACTGCTCATTCGCCTGTCATCCACTGGGAATGAGAGGAAGGACGTTGTGACATTCAAACAGTAATGTTCTACACTGTGACCATAATCATGCTAAAAGCATACACACATGCAGAAGTCTGTATATGTATGTCTCCTGACTCTACCACACCCTGTCTGAAAGCTTGCATAGATTGTTGCTGTCAGCTCTCATCTCTGCAGCCATCTACAACTCTGTGTGGTCCACTGCGATTTGTGTGTGACCACAGACTCACGAAAAAGTGCATGTAGGCAGGCATCTTTTTGTGTGCATAGTGTATCTGCGTGTTGGCTTGTGTGCAAGTGGATTTAACTCATTTCCACATCTTTGTTAGTGTGTGTGTGCGTGTGTGTGTGTATGTGAGTGCTTTGCCCAGTCAGCTGTGCTCTCATCATATTACCAGGGGTTGTTGCGGCACAGCAAATAATTCATGGCCCAGCTAACCAAGCCAAGAGACAAGCAGGCATGGCTTGTACTGGAAGTCTAACAGAAAATGATCCCAAGAGTGTGTGTGTGAGAGAGAGAGTGTGTGTTTCAGCCTCTGTGTGTGTTTGTGACTTTGAGTGGGTGGAAACAAACGAGCTTGTGCTTGCATGAGTTGTACGTGTCCTAATGCATATGTTTGTGCTCAGAAGCATTTCTGTGTAGGTTTGAAACAAAAGTGTTAACCACGCAGTCAGTGTGTGAATAAATACATTTGAAACGTGTCAGATGTGCTTTAATCATCAGCAAGGACACAGAGGGGATTATTGTTTTAAAGAGTGAATGGGTGTATTAATAGCAGCTACGTGGTACTGAAAGAGAAGTGATTATGTTTTACTACTGGCATATAAGCAAAGATCACAGTAAATGGTTTATTTACTATTTAATTTTTTCTCATACAATGTGGTCTTTTTGCAAACACTTATTTTAGCTGCACAGCAACATGTCCTCTGTTATGAACTTGGACATATTCTACACAAAGGTTTCTTGAGGCAGTGGTTTATTATGCAAGCTAAATTGGTTCATCACCTCTTTACATTGACTTATGAACCACTGAGAGTCCATGATGCATTTTATTTTGCACAGACTAATAAGGATTTAGAGCATTTTAATTTCATAAAGAGGATATATTAAGATACATACTGATGAGGTAAATGCAGCCTGAACAGTAATAATAGATAATGATAAAGCCTTTTTAAGTCAGTTGTGCTCTTTTTTTTTTTTTACTTGAGTTTTGTTATCTTCTATGTGTGTCTCAGAGTGTAAGTATGTGCATGATGCCATTAGAAAGATATAAATCAGGTAACTTATCTCACAGGCTTTTTCTGCCTTCACCACAGGTTTGCTGACTGAAGGGTGTCCAGTTGTAGCTTCTTATTACCATCTCATTACAACGCCAGGTTTCTGGAAAGAAAACCACTGACATACCCAGTTCTGCAGTCAAAATATTGAAATATCCAATGTTATTGTAAAAATAGGGAGCGATCTTAAGTAAATATGGCTTTTCACATGTCTTTAATTTAATATTCTAATTCTTTAATTTTGCAACTATCACCAGATACTCATGCAACTGCTTAGGGCACATATTAATGTGTTTGAGACAGCTGATAGCACATTACTCAGCAAATCAGATCGACGTAGCATGGAATCTTGAATATATATTGGTTTAGTTTATGTGTTGGTCCCTCCACTCATCTGTTTCTGTTCTGTATGTCAAACCAAACCTCAGTCAGGAGATACACAAAGTGAAGGCTCGTCAGCAGAATGAGCAGCACCTGTGCCAGCTCCTGATTGAGGTCAGTACCAGGAAGAACCAGCAAGTCTCTCTTCACCACACAATTTACAGTATTCCATACACATCCATATACTTTGAGTAAATTGCCTTCAATAAATTGCATGTGATCCATTTTTCAGTCTGACCAAAATTTCGGTCATTGTAACTTGTGTTTGTTCTGCCTTGATGCTGTGGGCTCTTTGCTTTGTTGCTGCCATTCAGATCTTATCAGTGTCCATACAAGCACACGTTACTGGACATTGCACTTGGTGACTCAGGAAACAATTCAGATACACTGGCATTTTTCCTGAACAGAGACATCCTTGCCTTTTACAGATAAACAGATATGCCTGGAGCCACTGTGAGAGCCAGAGTTTTTTCTGGCTAGGCAATTAAAATGCTATAATATTTACTGATTATTTATTACTACAGCTTGTGCTGCTGTTCTGCTTTTTGAAATGTAGCATTTAAACTGTTAAGTCTTTCATATTCTGTTGTGCCCTCTATGTGGGCTTCGTCCTACATATTGATTGGCTACATTTTAATCAGCCAGCTTCAGTAGTTTCACCATCAAAAATTCACTGTTAGCTTTGCCTTAGTGAATGTTTATGAAATATGCAGTATGATTTACCCCTTTGAAAGTATGAAATATATAGCTATATAATTAAGATAACTAATAATATATTATTATATATAATGATGTATTTAATAAACAGTAGGTAATAAAAAGTAAGGTACCAGTATACTTGGAGTAAAAACAAAGCACCATAAAAAGCTACTAAATGTATAAAACTATGTGTTTGTGTAAAAACTGGGAAAACTGTTCTGTCTGAAAGAGAATAAAAGTAAACAAGGTTAACAGTGGGTGATAAGATAGAATGCGATTACAATGATTTTGAAATTTGATACTGTGCAGTAATTGTATGTGATTAAGAAATACTGCATCCTGCAAGTTAAAAGATCAAAAGAACAGATATTGTAATGAACACAGCTCCATCTTGCCTTTTTGACTGATCCTTCTCCATCCACCCTTTTTAACAGTCAAGTCCATGTGTTTTAGAGATAATGACAAAAGTTCTTGTTTTACCTCTTCACACCACCACAGTGGATTTGAAATTGATCAATCAAGATATTTAAGTGTAGACTTATCAGAACAATACTGCATAAAAACAGACATTTTAATATACAGTCCCTCCTGTTTCAGAGGCTCAAAAGTAATTGGACAGTTGAATGACAGGCAGTTTTAAAACAGGCCAGGTGTGGCCTGCTTCCTTGTTGTCCATAATAAATTAGGCAAATGAAAGGTCTGTAATTGATTCAAAATGTTGAATTTCCATTTGGAACTGTCAGCATGTGGTTCACGGACGTGTCAATGTAAATGAAGGAGAGCATCATTTGGCAGGTAAAATAAAAACAAACCTGTCAGACAGACTGCAGAAACTTTAAGGGTGGTCAACAATTGGTACATTCTTTAAAAAAAAGGAAAGCATTGTTTATCTCACCAGTACCAAAAGGTCTTGAAGACCATAAAAGACGCTGAAATTGGATGATGAGAGAATTCTTTCCATGGTAAAGAAAAACCCCTTCACAACAGCTGCCCAAGTCAAGATTGCTTATAAATTAGTAGGCATGACGTTGCCAAAATCTACAATCAACAGAGGCCATCATTAATCTAAATACAGAGAGTTTACAACAAGGTGCAAACCTCTGGCAACACCAAAGAACAGGAAGGCCAAGTTATTCTGCCAGAAAACACCAGAACGAGCCTGCTCAGTTCTAGCCAATCAAATGGTTTAATGGTAGCTACTTGGTGGATGTCCTTTGATCTAGAATTAATGGACAGTCTGCAGTCAATCAGAATTGAGTATTACCACAGAAAATTGTTATTTTTTGTAATTCTGTAAAATATAATATATTGTGTGGCTTACAGAGTTTATTGAACAGTACAAAGCAGATTTTCAAGTAATTCCACAAGAATCTGGTCCTGCCACTAAATCCATTTCAGAGAATAGTAACAAAGGTCCTGTGTGGTAACTTATGTTCCTTCCAACTGTTGTGGCATCAGCTGCACTGTCTCCACTTTCCATTCCAATCGCTCCAGGATCCTTTTTTTCATGGTCTAGTGTTGATGACTTAGTCTGTTCACTTGCCACTGAGTTGACAGAATGCCAATAAAACTCTTAGCACTGTTGTACTGCACCTCCTGAGGAAGTTTTTTTGTTACACAGGAAATTTCACTACAGGTGATATAAATCATCAGCCACAAACACAAGGGACAGTAGTCACATGTGCTCTCCATAAGGAAGTGAGAGAGATCTATCAAAAACCAGTAAGGTGAGGTTTGTCAGTGTCCTATCAACACCAAGCATTGCATAAGCACCGACATTACCAAAGAGTAATATGCATCCACAACAGCCCAGACTATGGTACAGAGTGCACCTTTGTTGCAGTATGTAGAGCCAGTGTTTGGTAGTTCCTGTACACTCAGATCATCCTATTAATAGCACCTTTGCAACCGGAGAAGTTCTGCATTTCTCTAAAAGCTTTCCAATAGCAAGATAGGGGTAAAGGTCAGATAATGATTGAGGGTAGTTAATAGAAAATGACTTTCACTGACTGTCACTGGAATGGAGAGAACATAAACTAAATGAGCTTTAATTTCAAGTAAGAGCCCATCCCTTAATCCGGTGATGTAGTTGTGATATTTGGTCACTATTGTTACTGTTGAAGTGGATATTAAAGTGGACAAAGACAATGCTTGCTTTACTCCAATAAGTTTTAACTCATTAAAAATCAAGTTTTATCTGAGTCTTGTTCCATCAGTCACAGTAGTTTGTAAAACATCTTATATAATTAGTCTATCTATGGTTTAAGTGATATGATTTTAATCTCTTCTTATTGTTTTGAGATACTGCAAACAGCCCAAAGTCAGCCAACATACAAACCCATTTAAACCGGGCATTAAAATCTGTAACTTTGGAAAGCAATCCCATAGGCCAGACCACATTCAGTGATGGTCAGCCTCTCATTGTGATTGAATGTCAGCGAGGTGCAATTGCATAATGTGACCATGAATTTTAATACAAAGTATAAATGCAGAGACTCATTGACCAAAACACGACCGGACAGGGATAATAATCAGGCTTTGACTCCACTGAGAGGGCAATACAAACACATACTCAAATCTAAAGCTCACTTACATCAACAGTATTACCATAAAAAGCACACAAGTAGGAGTTTGGTGTGGTGAATCAGCAGACTAATAGTAAGTGTCAGGTTGTAAAGGCTGCATTGCACACCTTCCAGATTAGACATTAGTCAGATTGTAACCACACACCTGGTGAATATCTAGTCAAGGGTCAGGATTAATGAAGCAGTTGATGATAATATAAGCTCTTTCCCCCACAATTCTGTCACATATTCTTACTAAAAAGTCAACTACATTGCTGCTGGTCTGTACAGACGGAGTCCTAAAGTGTCTGTAGGGCAAAAGCAACAAGGATATGGTCACAGAAAGTGACACTGACTAAATTTATGCAGACTTTTTTAGTTTATCTTTGAGAATGTGAAAAAAATGGTCGGTGTATTATTTTTGTTCATAAATTTTTTAGACTTATTTAAGTGTGACTTTTAGTTTCTTTTCCATGTTTGTACAAAATAAAATTCTTTCCAGTTCAGCAAGCTTTTGTTTTATGTGGAGTGGTGCATATCAAAGCCTGAAAACTAATTCATCTTAAAGGACAAGTAAAAGAAATAAAACCCACATTGTAAATATTAATACTGTAGCTATATTTAAAGCTATACAGTAAGCACATTTAAAAGCAATCTACTTGATGCCTTAACAACCCAATGCAGGCAATTAAAAATGGAAGATCCACTCCACCGTTCTGCCGGTTAATCATTTAATTCCTCAATGAAAATTTAGTGTGTTTCGTCAGTGGGGATTTAGTTAAGTGACTTACAAGCCTGTACCAACAGTTTTTCAGAATACAAGTAATAGAAAATAAATATTAAATGTTTACGGAGGCCTAAACTGCCTGTCAACATATGTTTTTCAACCTTTTTTTGTTGCTTTTCAAAAAGGGATGTTTCTGAACTTAAAATAAGCTCAGAAATTGCTTTCTTTCTTAAAGAAACTGAAGAAAAAAAATTCAACGTAAAGTTACAGCTGATTTTCGAGGCAGAGCGTTAGAAAGCATTCTGACTGCAAACATAAAAACTTGTCATGGAATTTGCACTGTCAAAAACAGAAACATACAGCAGCAGGTGATTGAAGCTGCCAGCATACATCAGTAAAATCCGTGAGGTGAGGCACCTGTGCACAGCCTAAAGGATACTAAAGACAGTACCCACCTCAGCGACAGCCTGTTCACACTGATACTGTGTGGTAAGAGATACAGAAATATCCGCTAACATACCACCACTACAGGGCAGCTTTGCTCTCAAGGTGTGAGAGTCCTCAGTTCACTGCACTGTATATTAATGCCACTTTTACACTTACAATACCACTAGCCTTTGCATTATACACTTATTCTCAATGTACCAAAGTCTCTCTATTGGAGATTACATATAAAAAGTTTACAAAACTCATCACCATATTCCAGATACAGATATTACAACATAGTGACACAATAACATTGTATGATAACGATACAATGAAACTTAATGTCTTTACATTTTTATGTTGACATTTTAAGTATCTGTAGTTCAGGTCCAGTAAGGTTTTAGCACAAAGATGATTTAATCCATATTAAAAAATATGGTTTAAATAGCTGGGTTTTGTTGCCTTAAACTGAGTTGGTTAAAAAGCATCCAGTGTTGAACCAATAATACAGCTGAAAAAAATGCCTTGACAGTAACTTAAATTGATGAAAACTGGGGTTATAGCAGTTATCACTAATTAATGTTACTGTTGTTAGGCGTGTATGCTGCCTACAAGCAAGCAAATGTAACACAACATATATATATGTCATTAAAGAAATAAGTGGGTCTTTTCAGGTTAGTTTTAGGAGTTGCATCCTCCCAGTTTAACTTATATACATATCAAATCAAAAAATTAGGTTTATCAGCTTTCTAGTTTAGAACAAGGATCTTCAGTATTTAGATCTAGTGAAACTAGTCTAAGAATAAGCTTTTATTTAAACATTTAAGATGCATGTTTAATTAAGATTTAAAAACATGCAAATATGGGATCAAAACCAGTATACTGACTAGGTCTGAGGCTTTAATCTTGTTTGAATACCTACTCAACACCTACATGTTCCAAAAACTCACTTGTTGTTCTGTAATAGTTTGCTTCTCTTTTTGTTTTGCTTCACCATGTCATTAATCATGTGCCTCTCTTTAAGAGTGCATGGAAATGGCATTAAAAACTCATAATCCAATAAAACAACCATATCCTAGAAAAATAAATCAGCCCTATATAAATAAAGTTAAGACAATGCCCCACAAGTACTACAATTTATTACTCCTCAATCTAAATATGGAGCCGTGCATTATCCATAGTAAACCAAAAACAAATGAGAATAAATAATTAATTTACTTTATATGTGTTTTACTCTGTTAGAAGTTAAAATGTCAAGGATTAGGAAATTATTGGCCTGCAACTCTTTTAAATCTGGGAATTTTGAAAAATAAATAAAATTTAAAAAAAAATCCCAAACCAAGTGGGTGTAACCAAATTATTAAAGCGATTTCAGTGAGCAACCTTACCTTGAAAAAGCACAGCCTGAAGCTGGAGAAATGCACTAAGAATAAGAGAAACAGGATATTAGCAGGTGGAGGCAGGGTGAGGTGCAGTAATAGCATAACGCATCAGTTCTTTTCATCTTGTTGAATGCAGCATGGCATGCAATTGACAGGCCAGGGTTGCTTCTCAGTGCCTGGAAAATACAAGTTATCTTCTGAGAGTGCAAAGGGACCAATATACACCCCAATAACAACAACAAGTCTCAGAAATCAAATACCCAGTATCCCTACAGCGTAGGGCATCCAAGTTATGCTTCTATGGACAATTTGTTTATATGTACAGAAAAAAATACCGCCTTCCTGAATGAGCTACAGGTCTAGTGTTGTTGCCTCAATAAGTATATGTATGTAAGTATGTATAAACTAATATTTCCAAATAATGATCCTGTTTATGTAGAAAAACATTATTTTGAGCAACAAGAGCTTTAAGTTTCAGAAGCCTACAGCAAGCATAACTGTGTTATTAAAAATAAGCAGTCGCAGTTGATTGAACTAAATGCATCTAATGCAACAAGTATCATATATAATGTATACTGTTAAACATCTTAGCTTAGCATTATAGCGTGTAAGCAATCACACAACCTCAGGCTTATGAGAATGCCATTATTTTGCAGCTATTGTACGATGAACCAAAATGACATTCTGACCTGATGATGATCTATTTATAAGTTAATCAAACAGTGAAAAATTCAAAATGCTGGTGGCACTACATGAAGTCAGAGGATTACAAGAAATTACCCTGAAAAACCACTGATATCCGTAGAGATATCGGTAGATCATCTTATCACATTCCCTCCAGTAGCTGTATGGATATTTCACTCTGGACCAAAGTAGACTGACTGACATTGCCATTTATAGAGCCATGCCACTAAAATGTCTTCATGGTACTCAGGGATTCAGACGTCTTAAGTTACAAGTAATTTCACTGTACACTGTATAATTCAATATGGATGAATGAATCTGATTAATTCTGTATAGAAAAGATGATAAAAAAATGTTTGGTAACATTGGAGTTTTAGAGATTTAACTTTATCAAGGTGAGTACTGCTGTAACACTTCATAAAGTGATGGCTTTGTGGCTCAGCATTAAAATGTGTTTTTTCTCACATTTGTTGACGTCTTACAATCACAGTGTTTCCCTTACATTAAAAGCCTGATGATCTCCTTTAACAAACATAGGAGTAATGGTTCCAAAATTAAAATGATCCGGCACAGGTTTTTTTTACAATACAAACCCTTGTAAATCTAAAGCCTTTATTAAAAATGTGTTGAAAAAATATTATCCAATCCATGCAAATTATATGATCCTCTATTTCGACCTTTTGTATTTATAACGCACTGGTTTCTTAGGGTCTAGTAATTAGGATTCCTGGTTTTCACCTACTTCACTCAAATTTAACTCCTGGCATGGGAATATTTTCATGTTTCATATTTTCAATGATTACCATTCATTACTCTGCTGTACACTCTTATGCTTCATAACACAGTTTGATGCAAAAATGAACCCTGCACAAATACATAATATTAACTTCTGTGCAAGAACTCTGTAACTGGAGCTAAAATGTTAACTTGTACATATGATTACCTACGCACAGCACATTATTCAATTTAGAGACTACAAATGGAGTGCAATGATCATTCATGCAATTGTGTGATAGCTACATACTATGTCACCAAGCTGCTTTTACAATATTTGTGAATGGCCTCTTAACTAACAGTGACACAAACATGTTCCTAAATCCTTTTAAAAATGCATTTAAAATAATAGTGTGTGCCTGTGTGCATGTGTGTGCGTGTGTGGGGACAACCTTGCTTACTGTGACTCCATGTACTGAGGCGGCATGGCCCAAATGTGGAACTGTAGTATCAGGACTGTGTAAATAAGGCATAATAACACCCTGAAGCTAATCATTCGTAGATGAGTGTGAGGTTGGAGATTTTTTGTATCAGAGACAGACTCCTCCCATTTTTTAACACGAGCTGTGGGGTTTTTAATTCTACCGAGGCCATTTTAATTTTGATTTTGGCTTTATATATTCTAGTTTTAGTTTCCTACTCTAGAGATCTTGTAGTCCTTATTCAATCAAAAGCGTTCCCTCTCTACCCAGAGGTGTCATCACAACAAGTTTTTTTAACGTTGAGAACAGCATGGTGGGATGCCAAAGGTTAATGATAGCTGTTTCAAAGGAGGCTCTGATGCTTACTCCCCAGGAGTCCCAAGAGCTCCAGCTTGGGACCTGCCCCTTGAGCTGGATGGTCTATGTTTATGTTTATGTTTTAAAAAACAGCATACTTGTTTTGGAAGCTTAACTACTTTGAAGTATAAAAACAACAACAGTACAAAAAACAACTCCTGCCAAGTTCCCATAGAAAATAAAGACAATTACATAAACCTTCTTATTCACAGAGACAGTTTTTGCAAAATATAAAACTGCAAGATTATAAACTTAATATATATATATGTATATATGTGTATATATATATATATATACATACAGTATATGTAGCACAATATTAGCACTAACACACACACCAACACACACCAACACACTAACACACACACACACACACAGGAATAAGCACTCATGTGAACTTCACAGATATTTTGCTTTGCATAGTCTCACTTGAAATCAGAACTCAACCAACTTCAAAGAAATAAGCACCCACAGGAGACTGTGTCTTTGTAATAAATCTTGGTGTATGCCATGAATCTGGTGAAGAAATTCATTATTACTATTATTACAGACTTTTCCCATTTTTACATGAGCTATCTAATTTTAGTTTTATAGAGGCCATATTAACTTCCATAGTGGCTTCAAATATATCTTGTATATCTTGAGAACAGCATTGTGGGGTGCTACAGGTTAATAATTGATTTTTTTGAACAGGGACTCTGATGCTTACTCCCCAGAACCCCTGAGAGATCCAGCTGAAGACCTGCCCTTTATGCAAGATGGTCTATTTTTCCCCCCTTGGAGCTCCTCACTCAGTACTGAAATGTACTGCGTCATAATTTGAAGACTACCCTCCTCTTGGCTGTCACTGTGGCAAAGCATGGTGGGGAGCTCCATGCATTGTTCCTACGTCCCTCATGTCAGAGATGGAACCCAATTGGCGTCTACTTGGAAAAGTATGACATTCAGATTCCTACCCCTACTGAGTTTCTTTAGTATAATGCCAACTTCCAAAATGATAAAGCACTAGCAAGTATGCACTGTGATATTTGTCACATAATTTACTATGCTAGCAAGGAGAAGTTAAGAATTATTTTTGAAAATTGTCACACTTATTTTAAATGGTTAATATTTTGAAAGGTTGATGTTTAAAATCATCAAATTCTACCTAGTTTGTAAAGTACTGTGCAAATTTTCACAGACAATAGGCCACTGCACAGTATGCGCAGAGGTGTTTCCTGCCAAGAAATATTCACTGCTAGAAAATAAAATTTCAAGCATCTACATGTCAAGAAAAATATGTCCTACAGTGACAGATTTTCTACAAAAGTAAAAGAATTGTTTTTTGGAAATTGCAGTCTGCTTTTAAAAGTTTAAAGATTTATCAGTGTGATGTTCAAAATCACCAAGTTCTACCAAGTTCCTTAATCTCTTCAGACTTGCATTTTTCCTGCTGGGCTTATAATTTTTTTTTAAAACTGATTCTGACTCCTCTCCCACATAGAAACAATGTAGAAAAAACACATTTTTGCTAACTCGTATTTTTAATGGTATTTTTTCATGTCCATTCCAATAGACGCCACGACGAGATGGGCGTAAAATGTCATAAAAACCAAAGAAAAATAAGGCTGAGTTTTTCCACATAGTATTCAATCAGGTATGACCTAAACATCTGGAACTGGATGTTTGCATGTTTTTGAGTCTGTGTACAGTTCTGAACATGCACATGAACTTGATAGGTGTATCACAGCATGGGTAGGGAACAGCAGTGAGGTCATCACCAGGAAAACCCAGAGCCCGCAAGAAGGGAGGGAAATGCTATGACGCACTTTGACGTGTTTTTCCTGTACAATATGGCATCTTGCATCTGGTAGCCTCTTTCTTTTCCATCATAATTTGGCATGTGGTCAACCATGTCATACTGCACTTCAGGTAGAGGTCTTACATCCTGAACTGGTCTGTGAACTGGTCTGTGGGGGACATGCTGTGGTTCTGGAGACCTACTGGGTCTTCCACGTTTTGCTGCCACTGTTTTATGGACTCTCACCAGACACTGGGCCACATTCATCTTGAAATGGAGGAGATCCTGGATGTCTTTGGTCTGGATATTGGCCCTCTTGGCATCCAGCCTGTACTCCAACCAACTGTTGACCACAGCCATGTCAAAAGCATGTGGGATCATTCTCAGGGTCCACTTATTTGACCGAATTTCTGTACAGTACAGACTGACAAGTTGATCAAGCAGGTCAACGTCGCCCATTGTTTTAACCACCTCTGGATGCAACACCATCAATAATTAGGCCTTCTTTTTTGTCCAACCTCTGCACTTCATTCATCCTGCCAACACCAACAAAGTTGCAGGCCATGACAAGTGTTCTGTTGTCGTACCATTTGACCATTGCCACCTTACCATCACAGCTTACAAATTCATCACAGCTTCCTTATGGCTTTTGGCCATCTCTTTTTCAGACTGTAGAGGAGGCCTGGCAAAGTGAGAGACCCTTGCTGTCCCAGCGGCATGAATTTTCCTCTCAGCCAGCAGCTCCAAAGGATTGTAAGTTGTGTAATAATTGTCAAAATACAATTTGTGGTTGGCCTTGGTGATTCACTGGCTAAGATGGTACACCACTCCAGCTCCAGGTCCCAGCTGCTTACTGTGCTGTTGTGATAACTCCATTGTAGTGCCTTGGTGCAGCAGGAAGTCATAGGCCATGCCACTTTTCCCACACAGGAAGTATATTTTCACCCCCCATGGGTGCGGCTTGCCTTTGATGTATTGCTTGACGGGCAGAGTTCTGCGAAATGGCACCATTTGTTCATCTATGCAAAGGTTCTCTTCTAGTGGAAGCTCCAAGTATCTACGTATGACAACATAGAGAGAATGTACCTTGAAATACACATCATTGTTCTCAGCGGCTTCTCCAAATTGTTGACCAAATGCAAATGCGACCAGAGCTGGAAGAATCTGTCATGGGGCAAGGTATTTTGAAAAATACCAATGTCCATCCCAGGATCCCAGTACATGGAGACTCTTGGCATCTACATCACTCCCATAGCAAGGTGGAGACCGATTAGGGTTCTGATCTCCCCTGAACTTGTCCATTTGAAACCAAGGGGCAAACTCTCCACTTCCGCATTGAAGCCAACCAGGAAGTAAAAAAACTTGCAATTCCTCGACTGGCCGC
>JAQMCX010000058.1:2176788-2199652 GCA_029814765.1 Acanthurus leucopareius | reverse complement strand
TCAAAGGCCTGGAATGTTCTAAATAGTTAAAGAAGTTCTGCTTACTAGAACACACACCCACCCACCCACCCCACACACACACACACACACACACACACACACACACACACGCACACACACACACACTCACACTCACACTCACACAAGGTCCTTTTGAGGGCTCTAGAATGTTGATGAATTAAAGGCAATGAAAGTTCCTGAATAGTTTAAGAAAATATTCTTTTTCTCTCCCATAAACACAGTTAGCCCCCCCGCACACAAGTACACACTCACACACACTCACACACACACACACACACACACACACACACACACACAAGCACACACATACAGGAGTAGGCACTCATGTTAACTTCTAAGTATAGTCTTGCTTGAAATCAGAAATAAAGTAATAGTAAAGAAATAAGCATCCACAGGACAATGTCTTTGTAAAAAAAGTTGGTGTATGCTATGAATTTTGCGTGTGTGTGTGCGTGTGATGAGAGGTGCCTTGAATTACTCATAGCTGGATAATCAAAACAGGTAATGCAACCAATCAGCCCATAGAAAGAGAGGTTTGGTTTGGATCAAAATCTAAAACTGTAACAAGAGTGACTGCAACACTATTTACAGCTTAAATGTACGTATGGGTTTAACTTTAAACATAGCTACTCAAGAAAAGGGGTGCATTTCATATATAAAAATATAATCTAAATGGTGTCATTATTTTAACAGGGATTGAATAATATCATAGATGTTTTACACATCACCCTTTCTTTACTCCACATAAATATCTCAGGGAATCTTTTTAAACTCCCTTTATTCAAGTCATTTGTATTGTTTTAGTAACTCATCTATACTAAATTCCTAGTTACAATAATTCTGACAGCAACTGAAGTCAAGGCAATACTACATCAAATCGGTCTTTAAAGGCTACAGATATAATTTCCAAAAGCCTGATAGGATACATGCTTCAATACAGTATGTTTAAATCCTCCAGATTCTTCACAGAGATTATAAGGCTTATGAGGGGATAATGCTTATGCTTGGATCTCAGTTTGCCTTAGGCAATTACAGAGGAAGCTGGGAAGATGAGTGCAGCATGATATCCCTGACTGAAACCCTTTCAGGCTACTTGTCAAGACAAAATCAGCCATACAAGCTTGTGTTGGGAGGTCTGGGTCAGATCAGGTGTATTCTTATCGACAGATGAAACTGTAGTTGTGTCAGAAATATTCTGTTTTTACTGTCAGCCATTAAGAGAAGAACCGTTTTATTTTACCAAGTGAACAAATTTGTTGAAATTATTTGTTCAAGCTAAATGTCATTGCTTTGTTTGTCCCTCAAGTATTTAGAGCAGCTGAACCAGGATAAGCTCTTATATTAAATCGGAAATGAAACTGGAATTCCCCTTTAATATTTTCATGCAAGAAAATACAAACAAAAATACAACTATTGTGCAAACTTTCTATGCAGACAATGTAGCATTTTTGTAGTAGTAGTAGAAATAATATTTAAACTGGGTGAACATTTCCCGAGGCAAAGACTTGTGAGGCCATATCATGCACTTAAGTTTTTATGAAAAAGTAAACTATTCAGTTTATTAGATGGGCAAATAAAAACAGTGCTAGTTGTCTCTGTCTTTGATGATGCAAAGACCATACTGTCATAGCAAATAACAACGCCTTGTTAAGTCTCCCACCCCCCACCAATTTTAGTAATGTGATATGGATTTTTTTTGTGCCTGCTCACACAGATTAAACCAGTTCTACCATAATTTATCAGAAGCTTAATGTAGGCTTTTACCCAAATTGACTTTCAGACTCCAAATACCACTGAGCTGAGGTAGTGACAGACTTGTGGTGGTTGGTGGTTTCTTTTGTTGTGGACTTTGGAGGCTGTGTTTCATTTCTGCTGTGATCTCATTGACAGAGGCTGGGCGGGGCTTCCGCTCTGGATCTTATCATCATCGGGCTCTGGATAAAGACACTGGGCAGCTTTCTACTCGTTGCCAGATCATTACGCTCAACTAGTGGTAGTTTGGCTCTCTGCCAGTGTATAACTCGTAAAGTTATTTCTAGCATAAATATACTGTCACATTTATACGTGTGTCTTCTTTACCTTTCTGCGGTCATCTCCCGTCATGAGCTCCAGAGGTGCAGCAACCCAGCCTTACAACTCACCTGCCATCACCACAAGACCCCTGACTGCTACAGTCTACCTCCTCCCTCGCCGGACCCCCACTAACCAGCCTTGCTCCCAACCTGTCCATTCCCTGCTCTCATCGTACATCTCTGCTGTGCTCCCTCACCACGTGCTTGCCAGGGTGTCAACTCTCCTTATGCCATTTGCTACCCCAGCCTCCCCATCACTTCCCCTTCATTCTTCCTACCTCCGACTCATCTCCTTATCCCTTCATAATAAATCCTTTTGAGACCATGCCCTGTCTTGGTGTCTGCTATTGGGTCCTAAAAACGTTAGTAACATCACAAGACTTGTACTATACAAACATTAAAAATGGTAAATAAACTGCATTAACATAGAGCTTTACTAATCTTTGAACTACCCAAATCTTGAGCAGTTCTGGTTCAGTATATTGCCCAAGGTCTGGGATGAACCACCGATCTGCTGATCAGTAGACAACACACTCTATGCCCTGAGTCACGGCTGCCCCAGAAGTGTATTTTTCCTTTTGATATCTTTCTTTCTTTATCTTTCTTTTGTAATCTTGTTATTTTTAGTCATAATCTCCCAATTTTTTTTCTAAATCTCTTGACTTTTCTCAAGTAGTTTTTTTTGTTCAGTGTTTCAGTGGGTTTAAGTTTTAACTTCCTGTCAGTTTTTTGGTATGGACAAGAGGGTTTTAGGAGAGGGGAAAGGAAAGACTTTATTTACATTATATATTTACACTATATATTGGATTGGATTGGATTATGTTATATTTACATATAAATTAAATAAATTATGACTAAACATCAAACCTCTGGACCCAGGATCAGCTCCAGAGTGCTTGACATAATCATGTAGCATACAGCATTTGACTGCAACGATTTTTTGTTTGTTTGTTTTTTTCAGGATACAAACTGAGTAATGTCATTGAAAGTTGACTTTAATTTCACCTGTTTTTGCTGAAGTCTGCTGGAACAAGCACTGGCCTTGTGTCAACTGTCATAACTACGGTTAGCTAATATGAGTTATCATAACTAAAATTACTTTCAAACAACTTCTGAGAGACCTTTAAAATGCTTGAGGCCCTGGAGGTCCTGGTAAATGTATGAACGCCATTGCAGTAGCTGTGTAACAAGTACTTTCAACATCGATAAAAATGCTCCATTTTTAATGCCAAAATTCAAAGTCATTTCCCTGGCTCCGTGCAGAAGAGGCTGGATGTGTTTGTGCATGTGTGTGTTTGTGGGCAGGTGTATCTATGACTTGTTGATATTCAGTTTGTTACATTTTTAACATGCAGTTAAGTCCCAGCATACCGCATCAAGAGTGCAGGTATAGGCTGTTTTTTTAATCACTCAAGTGCAAATCAACATACATTTTTATGTATCTGTCAGGAACTGCAGTGCAGTAAAAGTGAAAAAATTCATCTGGCCCTCTGGTTCTCAATGAAATATTTACAATTCACACCCTATAGGAAAAACACTGTGGATTGACAGGTCTTGACTGCTAGGGGTTCAAGGGTTGTATTCTACAATTATTAAGGCATAGACAGGTATTGTATATGGGCCTGAGCAGCTCTGCCTGCAGGAAAAATAAAATCAATCTGTTACAGTTATTTCCTCCAGTCGACACGGATGTGCTTTGTTAAAGTTGCTGCCAATTAAAATGCAATTTTAGACAGAAAGTTGGTATATTGCAGCATACATCGTGGTCTAGGTCTAGGAGAATATGATAGCACACTTGAATTATATTATTCAAAATAATTATTTTTTAGGTTTAAACACTGTTAACTATAAGCATCAAGTATAAATGAAAAGATAACCTGTTAAGAGTACTGGCTTGTGCAAAAAAAGACTAAAAAAAAAAGTAAGGCTCCTTTATCTGGCCATGACCCACTGTTCAGTATCCAATCTTGTATCACCTTCAGACCCAGAGACCTCAAAACCACTTTGCTACAGGCATTGGTGTCTAATATCATGCTATTTGTGAATTACTCTGAGAAAAACTCACTAAAACTGATTTAATTTTGAAGTACACACATCATTAGCCCATTATGAACCAAAATCAAGAAATTTAATGGTGTAGGACCCATGTGAGATGATATTGTATCTTAATGTTGCAAATTTCTAATAAAATAATGTGTACTGCATTGACATACAATGAATCTAACATCTTAGGGGGGTTCTCCCTGGATTTGTAAACCAGTCTTTGTGAGTAGATTTTGCAGAACTACATTTTGGGTCAAAAGAGCCAACCATGCCAACAGTAGTTTGTTTCTCCCTTCTTTTAAAAACTTAGCTGAGGTAAACAGCTCTTTTAGTCACAAACTCTGTGAGATTAGTGAGGACAAATGAACGTTTTACTCAGGTGTTTTCATTAGATAATGTTGTATAATACCACTCAAATAAACTTCTACAGGTGTTTCTCCAGCCAAGGACTTTGTTGACGCCTGCTATCTGACTCATGTTTAAAACTCTAGATGCTAATGTTAAGTATTATTCATAGTAATTCTTTATATGTGGATGTAAATGTATTTTCAGGTGGCTGATGAATTTCTTTAAAGCTTCACAAAGCAGTTGAAAGAGCAACATTGTTTCGAAAATACCCTTTGATTGAGTTATTGTTGTATGTTCATTCAGCAATGTCCTTTGGTGAACCTAAACTTTATATTGAGCGTCCTCCAAAGAATCTGTTGCATTCATTTGACTTTATGTTTTTGAATATTTTTACATGTCTGTTTGAATGGTTGAATTACACTTGGATGGGCCATGTGAGATTCAAACAACAAAAAATACAAGAATCTTCTCTTCAGTTTTAACAAGCAAAAATATTTAAGGACTTGAAAAACTAAATTAAGCTAAAAAATAACACTTACTGTGCCACTATACGGATAAATAAAATATTATGAAGCTAAACAGATAGAAGTTAAAGCAGCCATGAACTGCCATTCCCAAAAATAACATTTGTGTCTCTGATCATCCATGATGGTGAATGGGGTGATGCAATACACAACGACAGTCATTGTTTCTTTGATGGAAATTTCAGCTTTATTTTACAGCAAATAACAGAATGACAGGGAAGACAAGCAAGGCAAAAAAAAAAAACAACGGATGACAAATTTTGACAAGCAGGTTTGAACTGCTGTCTCTGAGGGTGCTACAGAGAACACTCCTTACCCTGTGATGGCATCGAGTACCCTCGAGAAAATAACACTTACAGTCAGGCAACTGACAGCCTTCAGTCACTCAGAGTTCACTGAAGGTTTGTGATAACACAGCAGGGCTGCAGTACATGACAGCTGTCAGTATTTACATATGGATTTATGTCGTTTTGATTGTATGAGAACCAGATTACTTTTGCTTTGGGGACACCATGGCCATTTAAATGTTTTGGGGTTTTTTGTTGTTTTTTTTCACAAAACAACTGAAAGTGGTTTCATACAGTAATGCATGATGACTGTATGTATGTGGTTTACCTAAGTAAATACAGTAAGGATGATTGACAGCTGCCTTTTGACAGCTATTCAGGCTTTAGTATATTAAGCAACAGTAAATAAATGAGGGTTTGCATTATTCAGTTTGAATTATTGTAGTCTCTTTGGTAACCCATAAATTAATCACTTTTAATCAATCAATTGACCAACTGATCTGGAGTGACATTTACTTTGAGCAAAATAAGGATTATTGTTTACATTTAATTATAGAGGAATCTTAGTTCCAATGGCACCATGAGACCAAATAAACTTAAAGAGTGTTCTACATAATTAAAACAGATTCAGCCCTTAACAGGTCTGAGGCAAATAAACATCAATATCAGTGAACTCTGAAAATAAATATAAGACATGTTGACAATAAAATGGTGTGCTAGAATTATTTAAAGGCTTTGTTTGTTTAAATATATTTTTCAGAGGTGATTTAAAAATTATCACTGATTTTGCAGGCCTCAGGTCCTCAGTCAGAGTTCCAGAGCTGATGGGCCTTAATGGTAAAGAACGGGTCGCCTGAGCTGGGATTCTACCAGCAGAGCCCATGCTAAGTATTTAAGGCTGCACCCTGGCTCGTTGCAATTCAGCAATGTAGCTGGAAGCTAAACAATGAAATGTCTTAGAAAAAAACCTTGAAATCCTAAAACAGAGGTGCTACTTCTGAAGAGGCTAAACAGGGCTGATGTGATCATTTAAACCATATCATTAGACAACTTAGAAGTGCATGTAATTACTATTTTTGTAGTAAAGTGTGGTAATTGACAAATTTTGCATTACATTCTTCTAACACTGCTGGGCTCATTCTGGAAAGCTTAAGAGAATCAAAATTAATGCAAAAACCACTTTTCTGTTTCATTACATGCATTTTTCACTAAATCAACCGAAATCATGAGAAAGATTTTTATTCATTTTTCAAGTGGATGTGCATTTAATTAAATTGTGTACTAATTTATAATACATGGCAATAGCATAATTTAAGAAAGTGTGCCTTTTAAACTCTTCTTACAGCTGTTGCACAGTATCACTTGTTCTATTCATACATCTGTAGCTCCTTTCAAATAGTCTTTTTGGAAAAATAAGAGTTTTAACTGTGTTTTATGAGTACTTCCATTTATGACTGGGAGATATCATGTCATGGTAAGTGACTTTACTGTTAATCCTATTAGTTATAATCTGGAAGTGTGTTAAAAATCCAATCTGCTTCCCTCATAAAATCTTCTTTTTTTCTGTTATGATTATTTTATGGTAAATATTAAGCTCTGCTGTTGGAAACTGTGTGGAAAAGCCCCTCAAAAAGAAAACAAAATAAAAATAATATATATTACCTTGAATGCCAGAAATATCTATTTTGCAATATTTCAAGACTGTTATAACCAAACTGATTTAGAAATTTGCATTTTGACAAAATAAGTCAAAAACAGTCTTGTTGTTGTGCCTCAAAAGATCTTGTTGTTCTCCTCTGGTATTTTTGGCTGAGCCCCATGTAGAGATGACCTCCAGTGACATGAACCATGTCTCGGGTTTCATTATACAGCACGTAAAACGATGCTGTGTGGTCCTTCACCTGAGATCTGACACTAAATTCACAATGAATATTTGATGCAGTAAAATAATAAATCTGCTGTACACTACAGGTTCACAATGTGCAATATATTTAGTTTGTGTGTATGTGAGTATGTGTGGGTGTGTATGTGTGTGCACCTGTGTGTATGTGTGAGGACAATCGTCACTCTGTCTAAACATTATGGGCTCTCTCCACTGTCAAGGCCATTACGTTTGACCTTCCCAGCCCTTTTGGCAGCTGTAACTGATGGCAATAACAGACTTAATGGCCATTGAACTCCACTGAACCAACATACATAAATCAACTTTTTTACCTGGGTGAAGAGGGCCCAGACTCTCCCTAGCCACTGCAGTCCCATCATCAGTCCACTGTTCAGGTGCAGAACAAATAAAAAGTATTTTCCAAAATGGTCTTAAAAATCCTGGTTTGATATTACACATTGTTGACTGTCTAACTAACTTTTCTGAAGCAGGCTCACTGTGAGAGAAGATTAACATGGAAACCCAAACTGCTGGATTAACCTTGGCTGATCATGTCAAAACCTGTCAAGAGCCAAACAATCACCTAATCCCACCATGTGAAACCCTGAGTTCCAGAGTTTCTAACAAGAAGATGGTTGATCACACTGAATTGCCTACATAAAGATGACTAGAGCTGAATTTTAATTGGACCAAGTTTCTGAACTTACAAAAGAAATTCCTGAGTGTCTGTGCTTTACACACATTCCATCAGTACAGCTTATAAGATTATTTTGTATTATAATTAGAGACAGAAACTACACGCTCTGTTGAATTTGATTAAAAAATATCTAAACATTGTAATTTTTTCCCATGGTTATAGACAACATTTAAACCACTTTAATTAGTAACTACCTTTATCTCAGCATTGGCAGCAAAAACAGCTAAAAATAAATTTTACTGTTTTTGTCCATTAAACATTTGTGCATCACTAAAAAAAAAACTAAAATAGTCGCTCCATTTTAGAGATGCATACATGTAATTCTCCCTGCACAGATCACCATTTCAAGAGCCGCACTTTTAATGAAGAACTTAGCTTCTGTCGTGCATGTCTACCATGCAGATCACTAAAGAAAATGACTGCTTGCTATGATGTTAACTGCCAATATATTCAGCTCTATTGATTTATGCTAAAAATGTTAACAAACTGGAAGCTGAAATGCTAATAAGTTAAATGTAAAATACCATTTGGCAATACTTTAAAGGTAAGTGATCATAAAGTCCTCTAGTTGCAATGCTAATAAATTCCATCCAAAATCCCCTTTAAGTACGTTAAAGACATTAGTAAACTGAAAATGAAATATGTGGTCAGTTTAAAGAAATCTGCTTCTGAAGCAGTAAATTTTTACATGTGGTTTCACATGCTATATTGGATAAACTGTTCTTTACTGTCTTTGATGCCATATCTGTAAGTAATGTATCTGTTTTAATAACTGCAGCTTAGCTGCTAAATTGGATATAGTTTACAAGTGAATTTAGCACAGGTACGATTTTACAGTTACAAGAATTTAATAACATTTTGAAGGTGCGTAAGTGACTTCTTTTACAATGCACTAAAGTGCACAATAGCTTTTACTAAAGGTTTTAGCTCTTTGAGTGAGGTCATGTGTGTTCAAAGATGACAAAACCATTGCAGTCAGTGCTCCTTGGCTCCTTGGAATGCCCTGCCTGAGGAGACTTTGTCTACAAACTCTATCACAGCTTCTAAACCACTTTTAAAATTTAAAATTTCAATTTTTATTTGTTTCAATCGTGTGTTTAGTTTCTATGGTTCTTTTGTTGTTCTAACCCTCCTCTTTGTGTTATGATACACTCTGTTTTATTTTAAAGCATTTTGTAACTGTGCTTTGAAAGGTACTATTTAAAATAAAGTTTATTATTATCAATATATTCCCTCAGGTTACACAGAATCTCTAGCTTTGAACTTTAACATACCTCCCTAAACAATTAGTATTGCTATGTAGTGGAGATCTCTTATGTTCCTCCTCACCCTGCTTTTTACACCTTTCCTCCTCGCCTGCACTGCCAGATGCCAGTATTTTCACCAGACAGACATGTGCTTTTCCCTTAGGTTATCTCACTGCCATCACATGAGCTCTCCTCCTGCTCTCATCCCCATGTTAATTTATTTTGTGTTTAAGTCCAGTTTTCAGTTCATTCTTTTTCGAGTTATATCCATTTTGTCTGTCTGTGTCCTGCTAAAGAAAGTATTTTGTGTTTGATCCTGCCTGTCTGCTGTCTGCGAGTTGGTCCACCTGCTCCGCCCCTTCCTCTGAAATATCAAATCACTTTATACTTGATAAATGGCATTTAACATAGACATCAAGTTTGTAAGCATGAAAACATGAAGTAGCTTTGTGAGCGTGTTCCACTCATTCTTGATTTAATGGGTAGATTGTTGGGGTTTTTTTTGGTATTGATTGGAATCTGTTGAAAGTACTTTGATTATAAACTTTTGTTCTTGGCACTAAAACATTTCCATTATGGGCAACTTCCATCTCCCTTCACAGTCAACTGTTTGCTCTATTGGCTATTCACGCCCTCAGTTAGTAGCATGACTTTTAAATTCAGAAGATGCCTATTACTTTAAAAGTTTTATCCTTGTACACACTAAAATGATGAAAGCCATTCCAGCTTTTTCTCTGGTCCAAGGACACACAAACTGAGACACACAGTTAGTCGAGTTTTTTCTGTAATTTGTACAAAGTTAAAGCACAACACAGCAAAACTGGGTTTTAACATTCTGTCCTGGTTAAACCTTTTGGTTTAATCTTCTTGGATGGTAAATTCAGAAAATATTAAGGAATTTTATAGACTGAATACAAGAAACTGTGCACTGGTTTCCATGACACAAATTTCAACTCGCAGATAGTTGATGATCTTGAATTCAAAAAGATTGAAGAAAAAAAAAGGTTTGGGTATCTGAGCAGAGAGGGCTCCTCCTAAAGGTGACCTAGGCAATTGCAACAACATTCTTATACAAAATAAATGGATGGGATAAAGGTTGGTCACAGAACCCCAGGAACAAGTACAAGCACAGACAAACACACATACAACTGCACACTCACTAAAAAGTTTCAACTGCTTGCTAATATTAAATACTGTGTTTGCATTCATAAATTCACACACACCTGTAGACATAAATGCTTACAGACTAATTAAAGCAAAGTATGCATTCATTAATGCCTGTGTACACACACTAACTCTCCCTCTGTCACACACACAAGCATTCATACACTTACACACAAACACAGTTGATTATGGATTATGAGCAAACAACTACTCATAGGCTAATGAGGCAAAATAAAACTCCTACTCACATATACAAAACACATACACACACATTAACTTTCTGAACTTTTAACTACCTGTGGGTGAATAATTAATCTGTGAACTGCAGACATAAACACACACACACACATGCATACATACACACACTCACACCAAATGCATAATAAACTGTGAACTGCCTGCGGGCTGACAAATGAAGTAAATTACTTGAGGGTATTTAGCAGGCTGAATTTCAACTTTGTTCTGAACTCATTATCTCTGTCTGTCTAACTTTAGTTTTCAGGAGGTGTCAAACACTTCAGCAGGATACACGCTGAGACACACTGAATAAAACCAACAAGGGCTGAAAGAAAAAGGAAACACACAAACATGTACATTGCTTGTATTAATTCAGTGTGTTAAGATGAACCACATATTCTTATTTTCTATGTCTGGACACATCAGATTTTTTAGATATGTTGCTCAGCAAACAGTAAATGATAATGTAAACATCTTTGATTCAAATTAAAGTTGGGCTAACTCATGTTCTTAGTTGTATAAGCTCATAAATAAAGTTGAAAACCACAAGGAAACAAGAGAGACTGGGGGCTGTTTTTCAACTTAAAGTCTAAAGATTGATGATGGATAGGTCTGAGTCATCAAACTGAACTGTACGCACTGAATCATCACTGTCCCTGACAGAATAATTTGCTCTGAAGAATAAATGCACACCCTCCTAACCCAGGTATCATCAAGGTACTTGAACTTATTTGATACAGTATTGCATAAAATAAACAAGTGTATGACAAAGTTGAAGTTCTTTGCTACCCCACATACAATAATAAATATATACAATTTATATTTATAAATATAAATACAATAAAACAAGATGTACTGTAATTTATATGCATACTGTATAAATATAATTTATGTTAGGGTTATGATAAGCATGTTTCATATTGTGTCAAAATGAGATGGGTTATAGAGTCCTACAGTTCAGTTCAGTTCAATTCTTTTGAGCAGTTATGCAGATGTGAAGTTAACACTTTTGTGGTATTTCTGTTAAAGGTACTTGAAAATTGTGAGTCAGCACTGTCTGAGAGAATGGACCACATTGGCCTCTGTGCAGTCATCCATGAATGTAGAGTTGACCTCATCCAGCATCTGCCCTATTCACTTGATTTGGCACTATCAAACTACGACCTCTTCAGTAAGATAAAGGAGGAGTAAAACGGCTGGCATTTTAACAATGATGACATCACTGCTGCTTTGGACTCCTCTCTAGAGGTCTTAGAGGCTGACTTCTACAAAGAATAGTTTTCTATGATCCATGACCACTGGATTAAGTATGCACACAGTATGAAATGTGCTTAAAACTGAATATACCGGGTTTTCTAAAATTTACTACTACCTAGGCCATGATCTTACAAGTCACTCCTCATACACCTCAGAAAAAAAATATTCTCTGTAGTGATTTTATTTTTTATTTGTGATTGTAAACATTTGCATCAAAATAGTGATGGTAAAATTTTGACATTTGGGAAACACTGTCTTACAAATTTTTTTGCCTTTATCCAGGAGGTTATCAGATATCTCTGGCAAAGAGTCCCAAGCTTTAGACTTCTATGGGGCTGACATCAAGGTCAAAGAAACCTCTGGTTCTAATGGCTGTCGTTAAAGTTGCTGGAGTCACCTGAGGCTGAGTGTAAAATGTTCAAGGAGCCTGAACAGAGAGGACGGTCTACAACACCACTTATCACCCATCTACAGTGCTGTCATTCCTTTCATTTCTTCCCAGGAGATTTAACAACCACTCACACATGGCCTCATAGGGCATGCCCAACCAAGGTCGTTTGCTCTTGGCCTCAAGTGACTCCAGCGACGTTATGGACAGTTGTTACAACAACTGGCTGTTAAACTCCTCTACCAATATATACGATGCACATCCATAACCTTAAAGAATAAATTCCTAAGTGGTAGTATCATCTCTACCTGTATGTTTCCTGTTGTCAACAAATCCCATGACTAGACCTTGACGTTGAGTGCATCCCACAAACCAACTACTGTGTCTATCCAAAACCTGATCATGTTGCTTCCTGTTACAGGGCATCACTATTTAAAACATAATGAGTTATAATAATAACTTATAATTGTTGCACTGAATGACATGTTCCTTCATTATCTAGAACACATTATAGTTTAGTTTGACTCAATGTCAAATGCACCATCCAAATACACGAAATTCACACAGAGCACAAACTGTGGATTAATCCACAGTTCACTATGTTCTGCTTTTTAAATAAAACCAGTTTAGACTACAGTTCCCAACAGTTTGGGGATTTTGTGGTCCTCTTTGAAAATAAGTTTCCATATTTGTGACCCTTTTCATAGATTTATGTCTTAAGTAGGGATTATTTGGAGGCTTTGGGCTGAGCCGCCTTCATCAGCAGTGGTGTATAGACAGACAGAGGTAGTCTGGGTACTTAAGCTGGGGTGTGCAGGTTGAGAGAACACATGCAAGCAATTAGGTGATTTAAAGTGTTTGCATGTCACAGAATGCAAATAGGACGATGGGATATTCTGATGCATGAGTTAACTCACAACAATACCACCAACTGGTCTTTGTTTTGCTGCACATCATATGCTAAAGCTGTTTAATGTTCTAATGCTTTCAATCAAGTAGTACTTAAATGCAACACTGTTACATTAAAGAGTATGATCTTTCTGTTATCCTTTTTACTTTTAGTGCATGGGATAAATACATGTATCAATGCACCACAGTGTGAATTTAGGAGGACAAATGACACTGAGAACAGTTTTTACAGATTCCATAGATAGTTCAAAAAGTAGCTGGTGGTGATGAAACTTTTCTCTGCACTCTAAGGAGACAGGAAAAACTCCAAGACAGGACACTGGTATGAATATTTGCTTCATGAGCATTTGCTTTGTTTCGATTTCTCTCCCGTCAGATGTAAAGATTGTGTGCTTGGCAGGCACCATAGGTGGCCGTAATGTCACAAGGCATGATGAAAGGCCCCAGTTCTGCCTCCTCCTGATATATAATCACCATCTCAACTGTGTTTTATTGTTTCCTTCTGCCCTATTTTTCTTTGCTCACCACTTTCTCCTGCTCTCTCACCTAATTTCCCTTTCTGCTGCTATTTTATCGCTTCCTGTTTCTTCCATTTTGCTTCCCATACTTCCTCTCTCTATCACTTTTATTACTTCTATTCTTCTTACTTGGATGTTCAGCGGCTGGTTTCATCAGCTTCTTGCCTGTGATTTTTAAATGCTGTGTGTGAGGGCAGAGATGTTCATGGAGGAGATTCATTACTGCCCTCTGGTACCTGCTGGATATAAGCCAAGACTCTGTTCTCATTTAATCCAGAACCATTTTTCTCTCTGTCCTGTTCAATCATGCTTTACTGTTCTAAGCTTTAATCCTATGTCAAACATTTTTGTTGTCTTTTTCATTTTACTGATGTGTTTCCCTCTTGCTTGATTTCCTCCACCTCACTTTCTTCTTCTTCTCCTCCTGTTTTTTTCTTTGCAGAGAAAAAAACATCATGCTACAGTAAATGAGTTAAATGCCAACACAGAAACACAAACAAAGTTCACATTCTGGTACATTCTGACACTGGACTCAACCAGCAGCCAAGTAAGCATCAGCAGAGTTTCAATCAAAAACTAATCACATCCATGAAAAGAGATACTGAAATTAGGAATTTTTTTTAAATTATTTTTTTAGGCTCACATTTTTGAAACATACCATCTTCCTTTTTCTCATTGTTTTCCTTTTTCAACCTATGTCAAATAAATTATTAGCTCTTCGATTTATTTAAGCCAGTTTATCTTTGAAGATGTATTTGGCAACTTTACACATTTTAAAGTTGCCACTTTGAAGAGACAAGCTCCATTTTGTAAAGTTTAAAAGACAATTCTCAGAAACCTTGTAACAGGACTTACTATGTATTTGAAGCTCTTGCAAAGAGTAATGATTGTTTGCTGATCATGTCAGAAAATAGAGAAAGAAAAAAACCCCAAAAAAATCTGTTCAGTGAAACTGATCAGTTTCCATTTAAAGGCCCTAAACAACATGTGCACTCATGAGGGACTGTTTGCTGATGATAATCAGTAAATACCCCTGGACTGTTGGTGCCTGCTTGTTAAACCAGTGTCATACACAGACAATGTGGATGGAAATTTGGGGGTGGCTGGGCAGTAGAACACAATGTAACTACAGCTCCAAATACAAAAAAAAATTAGGCTGTGCTAAACATCAGAATGTAATATAGTCGCAATCTATTACTGACATTATTAAAAACAGTAAAGACACAATACATGTATCCTAATATTGTTCTCTATTAATTTTATTGATTTAAATATGCTTACTTTAAAATTCACACTAGCAACACATTTCACACTGTTTGGGACACGCATTACAAAAACCTGGGAAAGTTGTGATATGCTCAAAAAATTAAACACACTTGGTTTTATCTTTCTTGGTCAACTGTTGTACTGAGACTCAAACTAAGTGATTCTCCAATAACTCCTGAACAGGGAACAGGGAAGTGCCTTGCTGTCAGCTCCAGTGCATCGTCAGCATGCGGGGCAAGTGGTTTGATGGTGGTGTTACGGAATAAGTCAGGATTGAGTTGGTGAATGATTTTGTACAAGGGGTGTATTATAATACATTTTTGCTTATTGCAAGGGGTTTTGCAAGCTCATCAATAATTACTCTCACAGACTTATCCTCTTTTTCTGACTGGTAAGAAACATGAGATGCCCATAATCTGTTTTCATTAGTATTTCCAAAAAGTGTTTTTTGTTGCTGTTGTTATTTTGTTTAATGATTAAGATATTGTTGTTAATCAAAACCTAAATGCAAAACATGTGAGAGTATGTGTAATACCACTTTTCACTCCTTATTTTTCCACCTTTGTCTGCTCTCAACCTTAAAGAACTTCTTTCTTGTTAGAAAAGTTAATAATTTAGATATGAATTAATATTTAAATTAATATCATTATATATATTTATAATGTTGTATAGTTTGAAGTCACAGCCTTCTAGTCAGTAAATCAATGTGTTAATAAAGGTTCTTCCGATGTTGGAGGACACACAGTGTGCTATACATTATGCTTAAGGCCTTTACAAGATCAATATCCACTCATTCTGTTCATTAGGCCGAACAGGTAAATTAAAACACAGAATACAATTTTTGTGCATTTAAATCAAAGTGGTAATTTAGCACAAGTTAAACAAAAGTTCCTCAGTCATCTATGATTTAGTCTAAATGCTTCAACTGTTCCTGAACTTAATGTCATACGGTAAGTTATGTTTCGGCTTCACACACTCTTAGCCAGAGGAGATATTTATTTTTTCATGGCCCTGGGCAAAGAAGCTCTATCAACTTTAGTAGCTACTGTAAGTGAGCTAATTTAGCATGGACATATGCACAATTTTGTGATGATGTGCCCTGAGGCAACACTCCCATTGCCAGGCTTGCTGAGGCATCAAAGTGGCTACAACAGGCAGATTTTCCAGGTCAGGATGTCCAGGGGAAACGTTCAAGGGAAACTAACACTCTGCTCTCTGACATTTATTAAAATCACCTAAAGGAAAGAACCCAGAAGGCTTCAATATGTAGAAAAATATCATAATTGGCACAGGTTATGTAAAATAATTAGAGGAGAAATGATAGAACATCAAACACTTCAAGCAGCCCCAATGCTGACTACAACCATACTAAGTCTTCTTTCTACAGGAAAAATGCCTTTGAATATGTTAAACAGAAAAACTAAAACTATGCTAAGATGCTTTAGCATTGTGGTGTCATTTACTGGGCTGTGCTGAGCTGTCTGTCTGAGTTATTGATAAAATCCACATTTCTTTGTACAGCTAACCATGTGGGTGCTAAAAGGAACACTAAGACTGCATGGTACATTTAAGTACATTTGGTAAACTCAGAAATAGCCATGTTTGTCATTCATAATGGTAAAGTTACACTTTTTTCTCATCTTTTAACTTTTTAGATACACAAAGGCCTACATCTGTCGTTACTGTCCTGTCTTCTACTGATAATAATTCAATAATTGCATGCTAAAACAAAATGTCCCCTTCATTTCTACAGAGATTTTAAAGTCTTATCAAAACATAATTTCTAATTTATATCTATAGACTCCAGAATGTTTTTGTAAAGTTCTGTTGTGATAATTGAACTCGATTTACCAAAGCATTTTTTGTTGATTCTTGTAGCTCCTGAAAATAAAAGTAGTATTAACAGCACCGCTTCCTAAAAACCTTGATCTGGCTAGCATGTGCATTTCTTTGAAAGCAATGCTATAGCTCGTGTACATAAAAATCAATACAATTCTACAACTAACAGATTTGGTTTTATTTTATAGAGCTAAAGTTTTTAACAAACCCTTGTAATGGTATGTGTAACATATATTAAAAAAAAAAAACAACAGAAAGATATGCCTCAGTAGTGGGACCAACATTAAATGGTACATATACTAGTAGTTAGTTTCCATCTGGCACAAGGGAGTATCTGCTGTCTTATCACCAGACTACAGATCAGCTTCTCTCTTCAGGCTTTGAGACGTTTCGATTAATCTTTGGCATTCTGCCAAAATATTGTTATAATTTTCAGAATCTGGCCAGTTGTCGAGCATAAAAAATAATTACATAGAAATTGCCTATTTGATGGTTTGATTTTTGTTTTTATAAATCACCATTGTGTTAAGATAAGGAGTAGAAAAACTAATAGTCCTTTCAATACCTCATCCATAAGCAAATGTAATATGGTTGTTGTTTCTAGCAATCCAAAGGCAGTGCAGTAACCCTGGGGAGCCCCAGCCTAAAGAGTACAGCAAAGTGTTGCCAATAACCTGTAATTAGTTAATAAGCTCTGAGTCTACTAAGGCATCTCAGTTACTGGATGATGTTATGAATGGTGTCTTTGGCAGAAAGGGCTGTCAGGCTAAGAGAAAAAGGAACCTGCTGATAATATACAAGATCTAAGAGGAGAGGAAACAGGACTCGTGGGATGAGTTAGAGACGACATGAGGGAAAACAAGATGCCACACTACGAGCCACCTTCCCATTGGATGTAACTCCTGAAGAAGCCACTCTATGAAAGATGTATTAGTTTTACTCAAGGTCTGTTGCCATGGCAATTTAAACTAGTGGGGCAGGTTATCTTTATGGTTGTTTACCCTTATTCAGTAAAGGCACTGGCGCTGCACCCAAAATATTGTCTAGAAAAATGCCAGCACCCTTGGATGATCCAGTCAACATTGGTGCACAGACTCTGAGAGGATCACTGTGCAGGGCATGTGTTTAATGACCAAACATCCTCTAGCTTACCCCGATCATATCTGAGAGGTATTGATTCTTTTATATGGGGATTTGGTATATTTGCTGGCTTCTGGGGGCAGACTTCTCCAGCACCACTCGGAGTTGGCGTTGGCTCTCACTAAAGTGCTAGATGCTTTTGTTGTCCTTCCTGGCAATTTAAACAATTTAAAGATTATATTCAATCAGATTCCAAGTATAAAAATGCTTGGTCTGATACTTTGTTTAACAAGTTACTCAGAAGACATATGAAATGGAGTTAAAGTTATGTACTATGTCGTTAAGTATGTAGACTGTGTCTTGCTAAAACTCCCATTGCCTCACATCTTTTCCTAAAATCACAGACATGTAACTGAAAAATTTTACTTTTTTTTGTTAGTCCTGATGGCATGATAATTAAAATAGCAATTTTCTTTAATTAATACTCAAGGTGTTTATCATGCACTAATTATTGACTGAAAAAGAAAATCAGACACAGCCAATGAGCTTCACTCCTGTTAACACATAAGACCACAAGGTCAAATTTGTACAGAAGCTGCCTCCTTACATTTGGACGGCAGATGGCAATCCATGGCAGTCTGTTGTTGTTACTTCTGGAGAAAGCCAAGCTAGCTATTTTTTATTTCTATTTCTATTAAGCTGCTAGCTTTAGCTTTATATTTAGCCTGCACATGAAAATGGTATCAATATTCACATTTAAGTTTCAGCATGAAAGTTAATCCTAGATTTAACAACTGCTGAGCTGTATTTTTGTGTGAATTTAAGTGTATGAGGTAAGTCAGTGCTTTCTACTTTCCTACTGGAACTCAGGACCCAGTTTTGTAAGTGGAGCTGTTGTAAAATGTTCCTTCTCAGCTTTGATTTTAGTATCATTGTTGGCTATTTTTTCCTGTAGATCATCCACTGGGACCCTATTAACAGTGACTACCACATATACAATACACACACACACACACCCACACACACACACACACCTACACACAAAGATATGATTTAAATAATAATCATTCACATACACATATAAAGCACATGGATACACGCAGTTAGTGCAAGAACATGCATGGACACTCTCTTAAGAGCATAAGGCGTATAAATAGCAGATGCCAATGCATACACACACACACACACAGGGGTACCATATTTAGAACACAACATGTAGCACTAATGAATCCTATCAACCATGCAGCTATATGGTTTACATTTGTGCTAAAAAAATAACACTGAAACACACATGGTGGGTAAATCCCTTTACAGATGTCCACTTTCACCCACTGCACACCAACCCATGCTCCATACAACGTACATGCAAAAACACCATTGGAATCCAATGTGTAGATGGAGAAAAGTGCAATGAAACAAACAACTATTACTTTACATTTTAATATAGAGACTCAAAGCATTACCACTATCTCTTTCACACACACAAATATTTAGTGAGAAAGATACAACATCCCATAAATGATCTTATTAAAAATGTATTAATTTTATAAATTTTATAAATTATTTTTCATTCTGCCTTCAGCTTGTATCATCTGTTTGGCCTGCAGTTGTCCAAGTGTTCATGATTTATTATCATCATAATTAAAACTCAGTGATGAGCTGAATATTAGCAGTAAAATACGTCAGCAGCAAGCAAAATAAGAAAAAAATAGGGTTATTTAAAGAAATGTGAGAGGGACCGACTCTTTTGTTTGTAGTTTTTGAGTGGGAAATCCAACTGACTTCTAAATGCAAACAGAGGGGCTTTTCTTTTTATCCAAAGATAGTCTAAGGAAGGCAGTAAGCTTTTTGAGAAACCTACTTTAAAACTTGTTGTTGACATTCAATGCTTGATAAATCAAGACTTCTTGTTCATCCATTGCACTGCTTCTAAAGCCTAATGCTAAGAGATGCAGAGAGCACTGCTGGGTCTTTGGGTTGTTTGAAACTGTTGTTGAGCCACAGATAGTGTGTCAGTATTTACCAGCAGTTTCCTGGATCCTAAAGATTGTCCTGTGGAGGAATATTCCACTTTAATTGCCTTTTCCTAATCATTTACAAGTATTTATAATAATATCTATCAGTAAAGATGACATTATGATAACACCAAACTTAATGTTCAGATCTGGGACACATCACTAACTCTTAGTGTAAGATCTATATCTCCGAGTTCTGTCACGGCAGTGATTTCAGCATCCCTGAGTCTCCAGCTTCACTGGCTGCCAAGAATATGATTCAGAGCCATTTGAACTTAAAGATAGCTCAGAGAGGCATCAGCAGATGTAACAGAGGCAGTGGAGAGTGACAGAGTAGGGGATGTGAATGAGTGGCAGGGAGTCTGTTGGTAAGTGCAACTGTGTTTGTGGCAAATCTACACTGTAAACTACAAGCTGAAGTTGTATGTCTTATGCTGCAGTATTTGTATTACTCATCATTACACACTCACAACTTTTATACTCTTGATTGTCACACTTCCAACAGTTAATTCTTGAATTTCTAAACTGAGTGGTATGTGTGAGGGTGATTGAATTTGTAGTTGAAACATGCAAGGGAAACAGATGGCAGTGCATAATGACAGTTGTCTGAAAGCAATTGATTAGGACACTGGTAAAGTGAAGATAAAAACAGAATATTTAATCACATAAAAGGAAAAAAACTTCTGCCCTAAAGAGTGGCAGTATGGCAAAAACCTCTGTATCTCTTCTCAGATTGTAGGGAGAGGATCAGGCTGTGACTGGCTAGGTATTGTCCTTAAAAATCTTTGGACTCCACGCAGGCATAGCATCGATATCACTGATGCTGATGCTGTGTGTAAAGAGTGAACAAAAGGGGCTGACTAGACCAACCTGGGGTGCTTCAGTGTCATTGGTGCCCATACTTTCTCCAGTCTTGCGCTCATGGTAAAGTCCTAGGGCCCTATCGTACACCCGGAGTAAACATGGTGCGCCAGTGGTGCAGGTGTCATTGCTATTGTACACCCGGCGCAAATGTCATTTTTTCCACAAGTGTACGATAGCAAACCCAATTGCACTGGGTCTGTGTGCCGAGGGGCGGGAGGTCTGAGAATGAAGGCGGAATGGAGGCGTGTCCTGGTGCGTTTGCTATAGTACACCCGGCAGAATGAGGTCAAATGCGCAAGGAGTTTAGACCAGCCAGAACCTGGTCTAAACGGAAACGCAGGGCGCAGACGTAAAACAGCCTGTACTGTAAGATACGGCACAGTTGACCAACATGCTCACACACTTCACACTTCACAATCACACACAACTTTCTTTTATGTTTTTGCCTCTCAGCAGGGTAAAATATTTAAGTGTGCTTTGGACATATTACTGTAAGTGAAGTTAGAAAAGTGTCCTTTGAAATATTTTTGATCACAAAATGTTAAGTTTGAAGTAAACAGTGTGCATATGGGAGTTTGTGTATCTCACGTTTGGCTAAGACACACACACCCCTTTCATTCATGTGAGCGCAGGGCGGAAAGTGTACAATAGGGCCCCTAGTGTTTGTTGTCCAGCTGCAAAGTGTGGAGCTCAGCCCCAGAGTGCTAATTTTTATGGTTTTATGGGGAAGATTGAGTTGGAGGTGGGTTCCAAAAAGCCAGTTACCCTGAGATGAGGGAAACTGTGGGATTCTTTTACACTCCTGAAAGAGAGGTAACTTATACAAGGAAAAGATTCAAGTCAGACAGTTGTATCAGACTCAGTATGACACAGAAAATTTGAGAAAACTTAAGGTTTGTTGCAAGAAAATCTGCCAGCGAGCACATTAGATTCCTCTGGTCACTTGTCTATGGTCACATGCAAATTAGATGTTACCCTAATTTACATGTTTTTGCTTATTTGCATTTGTTTTTAGAAATTATGGCATTTTGCCCTTGTCAGCCAATCTTGTTTACTGGTATATTTTAATGTATTCCTGTGTCAGAACATGTAATGGCCTCATATGGGCATGTGGTTTTGGTTATTGATAAAGGTTCTGTGCACCAAAGCTTTAAAGCAATAAAACACTTTAAAACCTAACACACCTGTCTTCCAGGCACAGCATCTGACAGTTGAACACAGTTTTTGATATTATTACCAATTTATGTAAATCCACTTGTCTCTTGTGGACCAATGCACAGGTCCCAAAGCACTGCTTGCTAATTAATTACAAAAGGCACTTCAAAATCAAGGCCAAAGATTGCTGCTGTAGCTAGATGTTTGTGATGAAAGCATGGCAGCATCCCACTGAGCCTTTCCCAGCAGGAGCCATACTAAACACATCCGTTACACATCAGCATGTCACTACAGCTCGCTGAGTAACTGAGTGACCCTCATTGTTGAAAACTGAACCTTCATGCTTTGTTCTTTTGTGTGATAAAAATGTGATTTATCTCTCAACTACCTTCCAAAAGACAAGTGATATAAATGTCTACAGATGAAAAGAATATACATTAAAGTTCACGTGTTTAATTAGATGAGCAAGTCTAATAGCTTTCTTTGCATAATCCTGCTCAAATCTGCTAATCTTTCAGCCATTGAAGAAATAGTGCTGTTGTTTCCAATACCTAAACCCATCACAGCTTTAGAGAAAGAAATCAAAGAGAAAATGTGTGTTTATGTTTGACAAGGTATGATATCATGCCATGGCAAATGCAGATGCAGCAGGCAGTATCACTTCTTTGAATTTGCAACATCTTTTTTAAATTTTATTCCGTATATATCTATTTCTTTTACGTTGTTGCTAAACACATAGAATCTATAAGAGACTGGACCTGTCAATATTAGAAAAGGAAGCACAGATTAAGAGCAACACATTTTTTAGACAGTGTTACGGCCTCTCTAAATAAACACAAATGGCTCAGAGACTGCAACATTTAAAAGACGCCAGGAACAATTTTTAACAGATTATATCATTTTATTTGGTTAATTGAAACTTGACCAGTCTTCATTAAGATTAGCTCTGGGGATCCTATGGGAACAACAACAGCAAAAAAGAATAACTCAGGTTATGACACAAACCAAAAGAGACTGGAGACCCCGACCAAAAGAAACAAAAGACAGAAAG
>JAQMCX010000058.1:2155389-2176688 GCA_029814765.1 Acanthurus leucopareius | reverse complement strand
CCCCCCCCCCCCCCCCCCCCCCCCCCCCCCCCCCCCCCCCCCCCCCCCCCCCCCCCCCCCCCCTGCCGGATGAGAGCCTCTGTCACTTGCTTTGACACCTCTTTGGACTGGATGCTGAGAGTATCAAGGACCAGCCACCAAATGCAGTATCAGCATTTGGAATCAACTCCAGATCTGCTCAATTTGTTATGGAACAACGAGGGAACAGGCCAAAACTAGTCAACCAAATTGCTAGTCAGTCATTCATTTGTATATATACACACACTATTCTTTTGTGTTGTATTTTATAAAGGACTACAATCTTTCATTTTATTGTGAAACCAAGTGTTGCACAAAAGTTAAAAAGTTGCAACAAAAACATTTTGACTTCCAAGTCTAAATGAGAACTGATGCAGCAGTTCCAATTGGTCTAAGTTGAATTATGGAATCAAAAGCTGATAAATATGCATATATCTTCAATCAAGCTGCAGGGTGGTGTAGTGATTTGCACTGCTGCCTCACTCAGTGTTGCACAAGAATGAACTGGCGACTTGTCCAAGGTGTGCCCTGTTTCCTACCCAACATCAGCTAGGATCAACTCCAGCCGACAAGTGACACAGCAAACAGGATAAGCTGTCATGGAAATGAATGAGTGATTGATTATCTTCAATCGCAAATAAAAAATGTTTTTTTTTTATTACCTCTCAAGTATTCTTTTCTTTTCTTTTTTTTGTTTCTTACGGTGTTTGAAAAGATGTATAAAAACTGATATTAAAATGTGACCTTTTAAGGGAGCAAGTTGGACATCAATATTTTATCTAAGGGCTATATTCACACATGAATTGGATTTCTCTGTATTTGGGCTCACCTTCTACAACATCCTTGGTTTTAAATGAAAAATGACCCTCATTTATTACTCTGAACATGGTTTCTCAATTTTTCTTGGCTTTAGTTTTCTACACAGAAACAGAACCATAAACACATCAAAAAGACATTAGCCTACTGGCCTGAACTGAGCAGTCCTCTCTGCATTCATGTTTCATGTCCTCCTCTCTGAAAAATAATTGGTCTTCAATTAAAGCCCAACTGTCTGCCTTTGATATATGACTGCTGGTATTGCCTTGGCACCGGGAAGTTTTTCACCACTTCAAGTAATTTGTTACTGTATGGGACCACATTAGTTTGAATCTGCCCCTAATTCCATTTAACACTCACAAGGGCACTGATTCAAATTTCAGATGAAAACAAATCTACTTAGAGCGGGCTGACTGCTAAAAAGTAGCTATATCTTGGAGAAATGGCTTAACCTTGAGCTTTAAAACAGGAAGATAGGGTGAGTAACTGTGGATGATGGGCCAAGAAGGGAAGAAACATTGAAAAATCTGACAAAAGACTGGTGATCTCACAGTTTAAGAGAAGTTTAAAATCTTACAAGTTCTGTGCTTATCTTAGGTAAAATGCAATAATTTAAAGGGTAGTTGTCCATGGGACTGTAAAGACTGATTTATTTTAGGAGGCTCAATACTTTGAGGCTTGACAGAAATAAAAGTTGTACTACATTTTAAATTCATGCTTCAGAGAAAGGATAAGTTTTCTCCATGGTGTGCTCAGGGTCTCTGTGTTACATTTAGTAGGGCATAATCCACACAGAAGAATCACAAATATCCCTCTGTAATTGTATCTGCATTGATCAAGGCTGACACAGTGAGCTCCTCTGCTATACCACAGGCATATTCACTTGCTGAGGAAGTCGACAACATAAGATCGATCAATTAATGGTATCTGGAGTGCTATTATACAGCACTTTTCCAGTGTATTAACAACCCACACGTTCAACAACATTCACACTAGTGGCAGGTGGCTTCTTAAAAAAGTGTCAACCTGCTTATCATGAACTGAAACACACAAACACCAAACAGCCATTGAGAGCAAAGTTGGGTTCAGTATCTTTCCCAAGGACACATAGACATGCAGATCAGAGGAATAAGGGATCTATCCACCAACTTTTAGAAAAGGAGAAAACTTGCTCTAACTCCTGAGCTACAGCTGCTGCGTAGAACAAAGTGTATTCTCATTGGGTAACTGACAACAAAATTGTCTTGGTTTGGTAAATTTTTGTGGTCTGACAGCTTGATGATGGCTGTTCAACCACTGTCCACTGATGTCCTAATACTGACAAGCCCAAAACAGTAGGTTTCTGTGACGTTGGGTTATAGTATCCAATCACACTGTGCAACAAAATCTGAATATCCATGATATAAAGTTGTCCCATATATCGTTCTAATTGATAAACACACATCAAAAGTTTTATGTGCTCTAGCATAAATCAGCTTTATGACTAATTGTTCAGAGGTCAAAATGCATCATCCAGTCAACATCATCAAGAAAGAAACAAAGAAACAAGGCTGTCTTGCATGTAAAACTGACGTCTGCACGGTTTACACTCTTTATTGAAGACATTTGATGTAAGGTTGAAAATTGGATGGATGGGAAAATTTGCAGAGGGCATCAGAGAGAGAGAAAACAAGACAGAGGGTGTACTGTTAATGTGAAACAAACTGTACTGAAGCAGAAATATTTTGGGGTAACAAGCGACCCTTAAGTGTGAGACAACAAATTTGACTTTGGGGAAGGAGAAAGGCTGAGGAGATTGTGTGTATCAGTGTATGTGTATTTGTGTGTGTGTGTGTGTGTGTATGTGATGGGAGGAGAGGTGATGCAGACAGAAAAGGACAAGAAAGATAACGCTCCACTGAGGATCTGGTAAGAGGTTCTCTTTTCACCCATGCACTTTAACATTACAGACAAACCTGTTATCCCTTTGTGTCAAGTGCCAGAGAGCTGGGAGCAAAGGGAGATGGGAAAGTTTTAAAATCAGGAGGGAGAAAAGGTAGGTGATAAAGTTTAGTGAAGACCAAAGAAGAAACAAAAGATCACTGATGAAACAAAAGTTGAGGATGAATATATATTAACAAAGTCAAGTTGATTCTAGTTTCAAAGTTTTGTTGCTTCCTTAAACATGATTTATTTATTGTGAACATCTAGGAACTTTAAAAAACAAGTAGAATAGATCCCACATTCTATTGAGAAGTAACAAGTGATGTCAAAAAGTCACATTCTATTGTGATGTCATGAGTGATGACATAAAGCCAAGTTTAGTACCACAAGTCAAACATTCTATTGTGATGTTATTAGTGATATCACAAAGCCACATTCTATTGTGATGTCACTTTTGATGTAACACATTCTATTGTGATGTCACAAAATCAACCTTGCAGTCAAAACTCAAGTCAAATTCTATTGAGAAGTGACAAGTGATGTCAAACATTGTATTGTGCTGTCATAATTTATGTCACAAAGTCACAGTCTATTTTTATGTCACAAGTGATGTTACAAAGCCATAGTCTATTGTGATATCACAAGGGATGTCACCTAGCCACATTTTATTGTGATGTCACAAAACCAAGTCTAATATTACAAGTGAAATACATTTTTTGGTAATGTCCAAATTTTTAATGCCACAAGGCCAAATTATATTGTGATTTTACAATGCCAAGTTTGATGTCACAAGTAATGTCACAATGCAACATTTTTTTGTAATATCACATAGCAAAGTTAAATATCACAAGTCAAGTCACATTTTTGGTGATGGCAGGAGTGATGTCTCAAAGCCAGTCTATTGTGATGTCGCAAAGCCAAGTTTTAAGTCACAATTGATGTCAAATTCAATTGTGAATTTTCCAGTGATGTCACAAAGCCAAATGTTATGTGACCAATGATGTCACAAAGACACATTCTATTGTGATGTAAAAAAGCCAAGTTTGATGTCACAGGTGATTTCACACATATTACTGTGATGCCACAAGTGATGTTACAAAGCCAAATTGTATTGTGTTACCACAAATTGAAGTTTAATATCAGAGGTGAAGTCACATTTTTTTGGTAATGTGAGACATGGTGTGAGAAGCGGTGCCAGTGATCCAGGCTCAGAGGTGGGCGGCCAACTGATGTGTCAGAATAAGAGGGCAAGAGAGAAAGAGAGCAAAAAAAACAGGGAAAGGGGAAAGGGAGGGAGGAAGAGAGATACATAGAGAAACAGAGAGGGATGGAGAGAAGTAGAGATGAAGAGAGAAAGAAAGCAAGATGTGGGGATGTGTGAGACAGATGCACGGAAACAGTGAAACCACAAAAACTACAATGGTAGAAAATCAGCAAAAGTGATGGTACATGATAATAAATAGGCTACATGTAAGTGTATGATAATAATAATAATAATAATAATAATAATGTTATTATGACAGTATGACAGCATGGGGATCACAGTAGGAGGTGCAGCCATGATCAGCAATCCAGGCATGACCATAATCCATGAGAATCTGTGAGGAGAGAAAGCAGAAAAGACTCTGGGGAAGGTGGCAAGTTAGTAACAAGTATTAGTGGAGTGTAAGTGCAAAGCAGATAGAGAGTGAGAGAGAAGAGAGGGGCTCTGTGTGTAATGGGAGCTCACAGCAGCCCATGTGTATATAGCAGCATAACTAAAGGCTGATCCAAGGCAACTCTGAGCCAGTCCTAACTAAAAGCTATATCAAAAAGGAAGGTTTTAAGTCTACTCTTGAACGTGGAGATGGTGTCTGCCTTCCGGACTGTTGTTGGAAGTTGGTTCCATAGGAGAAGACAAGCTGCCATGTAAGTACTACACCTACATGTATTGCATTTTACAAATGATGAAGAGCCTCAAAGATTTGAAAGTGGCTGACTTTGTCACCACAAACATGTGGTCAAGCACTAACATGATCCCTTACATGTCTCTGTCAGTCATTTGTATTACAGAGAATTGGAAAGGGTTGGTAAATTTTCTCAAAATGGCATCCATCCTTTGGAGACAAACAGCTTAAGTACAAAAGGCCATGCTGAGTGAGGCCATCACTGACAATGGGGCCAGATTGTTGCAACTGTGCCAGAGCTCAATGACAATTTCTAAACTGTGTTGGCCACAACTTAAATATGGGAGAAAGCACAAACTGAACTGGCCTTTTGGCATCAGCCCCTTCACTGGCTACATACTTCTAACAACTGGCAGGAACAACAAAAGCTGAAAAGACATAAAATGAGCCACTATCTCATTCTTCTTCTTCTTCTTATAATAATAATAATAATAATAATAATAATAATAATAATAATAATAATAATAATAATAATAGTGTGAAAAAATAATAATAAGTCTCCAGTTGTTAGACTTATTATTATTATTGTTGTTGTTGTTGTTGTTGTTATTATTATTATTATTATTATTATTATTGTTGTTGTTGTTGTGAGACCTAGTTTGAATTTGAATCCCAGTTTCCAGATGGACAAGACCCACAGTGAAACCCAGGGAGCAACCTTTCTTCTGATGACTTAACAAAACCCTGTTACTTTATTCTTTCCACACCCTTAGCCTACAATGCTTTGTCATTACTTCCGTTGTTAAAATTGTCTTTGTGAGAAAGGATTCAATGAAGACTCTTCTGCAAGTTCTTAATAAACCTTTGTTTAGAACATGCTGGTGTATTTAATCACATTTTTGCCTGCCAAGACTCTGTGCTCCTGTCTTGCCTGAGAGCAGAAATTGAGCAGTTCCTGTCAGTGTAAAGGACAGCCACAGGGAGTGCTGTCTGACCTGCCTGACAGGCAGATCTGGCCTCCTTTTAACCAATTACTTGATATTTAAATTAAGTCAACATAAGTCTGTCTAAAAAGATGGAAAAGGTGTCAAATATCTGATTGGCAAGCCTTGAAACAGAGTGAAGGAACTACACAGTATATAAACACCTCCTTACGTATGAGTTGTAAGGGATTATGTTCAAGAAAAAAAAATAAACTGGGTTAATGAAAAGTCATGCCCAGCTATCACTGCAATGATGGTGACAGGTGTTTTTAGAATTATTCTACTTTTTTTCCTTTTGCACTCTTCCTGTTGATGGACTTCTGAACATAATATATTACAATATTATATATTCTTTATAATATAATATATCATATATTTACAAAGGCCAGTAAATGATATTTTCAACAACAAGTGCTGCCAAATCATTTTACGTTAATCTAATATAGCAGAAAAGGCAGCTGTTCCTACTAAATATCACATGCTAATGCATTTGAAAGTTAAAATGAGACCTTGTGACGGATCTTGTCAATATGTGGCATATAGCTTTATACAAGATTTATAAATCAGTACATATTAGCCACATTCTGGGACTTCTTAAATAGCTAGGGAAATGGGATAGCCTAAAAGTAAATAGGTGAATGATTTTGTTTGCACACAAGGTCTAACTCAAATTTGTCATGGTCACACAAGAGCTACATTTGTGTGAGTGTGTGTGTGTGTGTGTGTGTGTGTGTGTGTGTGTGTTTGTGTTTGTGTATGGTTTTGTATAATCAATGGCAGGTGCATGTAATTACTGATTTAATTGACTGTGCTCTGCTATCGGCATATGTAGCCCATATAAGCACATGGGTACAGTTGCACATACTGAGACATGGCTGAAAAAGAGAGGCTTGCCTTACAATTGTCAAGTGATGTCAAAGTCACAGACAAATTTCTAATTTTGGAAAAAAAAATCATGAGTCTTACTGGCATTGTGGTACGCACCCATGATCTTAGTTGTTTGGTGTAAAGTGGTCATATAACTCAATTTCAACTGTTTTAAGGCAATCTTTCTTGCAACTTGGCATTACAATAAAATCAAACATGTTTAATATTATCACAGGTCTTTGGTCTTGTCTTATGCACACTGTGCTGTTCAATGATGCAAATACTGTAAACAATTAGCACCAAACAGGAAGCTGCAAACTAGTGTAAACAACCAAGCTGCTGTGTGAATGTTTCCAGCAAAAATTACCTTTATCCAGTCAGCTCCTCTGTCCCCTGACACTGGAAGCACATGTAGTGGTTTTTGCTCAGAGCATCCAAAATAGAGCAGGTTCCTCGCATAGCTTTTAGCTTCAACATAATGGTACTGATCCATCATGTATGAGAAGACCAACATGGCACACCTTTGCAAAGGGAGATCTTAACTCTGCTTGGAGAAACTCAGTTGGAGGAGGTAATATGCTTATTCTAACCAGACTTTAAGTACAAGAGGGGTTGAAATCTTAACGCTGTGCTAAATCATATTTTCTGATCCTGACAGCATACATAAAACTGAACATTTCATCTTATATCACACTTAGTACCCAGATATATAAAATGATGTGCAGAAGACCTGAAAAAGTAATTTTTTTATAATGTCCACATCAGCAGTTTTTCAGCACTTATGTTGACTCTGTGTTTAAATCCCTGAATCTTCCAAAGATTTTTCCCAGAAAATTCCTGCAACAAACTAATCACTACAGTACAGAATTTTATTAAGTAGTACTTTAGTGTAATTAAACAAAGTTCTTATTAATATGGATCCCCCTGTGGGGTTATTTTTAATTTTATGTGCAAAACCGTATGCATTTTTGCACACATTAATAAATTGTAATTAATCACCTTTGTTCCTCCTCTTAATTTCCTGTCTTCTCTTTAAATAATAAAAACTCCAAATATCTAAAAACCCTTAAAATTAGTAATGGGTAATTAATGAATGGCGGAAAAAAAGACTATATATTTCTATCTGAAACAATACCTTGTTTGGTAACCCCTGTCTGTTTATGGTGTGTGTGCTAAGTTGCATCCTTTGTGTGTGAAATCAGTGTGTGTAAGTATCTCTGTATGACAAGTGTGTGCCAGTCTATGTATGCCAGCTCCTTTGTCAACTAAAAACAAAAATCCATTAGTTTGCTTGCAAGCTGGCAACTCTAGCTCTTTGAAGCCTTTATGTCCGAGCATACGTGAAGGATTGTAATTCCTTTGAGCTCTGAGCACCGTTTATTTCTGTCCACGTATGTCTAATTGAAATGTTGCCACAGAAACAAAAAAACAAGGCAGAGGGAAAATCTAATTAAAAAGTTGATGAGGATGGGATTTCGTGGTTGAAATGATTCCCTGTGTTTTAAAGTTCAGGTTAAATTTCAGTGGCATTTTGTCGACTTTAAGAAGAGTGTTCAAGATGTGCAAATACACATCACTGACATGAGCCCATGATCAAAAGCATGGTGCTGATGTGAATATTGTCGTGTTCTAGCTGCCATTACAAAAGCGGGTTTAAATGCTCACTGAGTAAGATTAAAGCGTATCCTGCTTAAAAGCTTTGAAGACTCCTTCTTTAATCACACCTATGCTGGTTAATTTTAAAAAATAACACAAACTGGGAATCTTTCTCATTCACATAGTTCAGATAAAGGTGTCTCACAACAACTCCAAAAGCTCCACACTCACAAGTCATCGTCTTTATTTCACAGGTGTAGAAATAGGAGCAGGGACATTGAGGTTTAACACAGAGCCTACATACATGTTTGTTGTCAGTATTTTCTGATTAGCTCAGCCGCAGTGACTACACACAACACTCAAGAGGTCCCATCATTGCAGCCTGTGAAACAAACAATACATAAAATTTCCACAGACCTCAAAACTGATTGTGATGGAGCCTAAAGGTGATGTGATAGACCGGAGGATAGTGTAACCCTTGGCAGGGTGAGGCAAGTCAGCGAGATCCAAAACACTTTTGAAACAGACAGTGGTACAGCGTCTTCTGCAGCTGTTCACTGTATATGACTCCTTGGCCAATAGTGCCATCAGCATCCCTACCTTTAAAGCGATATGAGATCCTTTATAGTATGCAAGTATTTATAACCAGACTTTTAACAGGATACAAACTTTTTCTGCATAGAAGTCTGTTTCACATCATATGTTAAAGACAGGCATCAAAACATGAGTCTTACAGTTAAAATAGATGGCTTTTGTAGGCTGATATAGATGGGCAGATAGTTTGTGTCAGGGTAGTCAAACTATGGCCAGCAAGCCAAAGGTCTGCTTGTAAAATGGCCAACAGCATATTTAAAAGAAAGAAAAACAAAAAATTAAAGATATGGCCCAAGTATATAGGAAACACTAGAAACAGGAGCACTACTGCACTAGATGGAATTACTTGGCACCAGAGCAATGTTCGGACCAGGCTTTCATGGGGCAGGTTAATGTTGATGGATTGAAGCCAGGTGTGGCTGCAACTGTAGGAAGACCAGCCACACCCCCTACCATACACACACACACTGAAGAGAGAAACAAAGGAAAATGAACAAAGGAAAGAGAAAAAAAGACCAAAACCTAACAAACTCTATGATCAGAGTCTGCCCAGGTTTGGGTGCAAAACCCACTTGTTTAGAGTTAGGAAAAAATCATGTGCTGACTACCTGGTTTGGGCAACACAAACAGGAATGAAAAATATCCTAATAGTCGGTAATATATTTTGGCTAGATATAAAGTGCTTGGAGAGCTGTAACTTGCATAGTGGCCAGGCGGGTATATTTAATGCACAGGTGTCCCAGGATGGATGCAGGATTTGTTAACAATCCAACCACAATTTAACCCAACATGTTGTCCGTTAGTGAGGATTATTATATCATAGATAATAGTGGTACAGCTTTGCATATTATGGGGAAAGCTTATTGACAAAATGGTTGTAGGGGAAATAACCTCACTATTGGGAATGGCAGAGTGGCAGATCCCCAAACCTGTGGTCCAAAACTGGAGATGGTTTGTACTGCCAATACTGCCATTAGCTCTGCCACCATTTCCCAGTCACTGCTATTTAGAGATGGCATGACTGATTAATGATTTGGCCAAAAAAGCTCCAGCTCTCTGCTAAGGCAACCTGTAAGTGTGCACTGTCTAGTTAGGTTAACAACAGCCAGACTCAAATTTCCAGCCACTCCACTGGCAGTGGCTCTCAGGATGACAAGTTTGGTCTGTCACTCTAGTTCTCCACTTTGTTCAACTTTGGTCCAAACTTAAGAATCTCATCAACTATTGGATGGATTGTTATGCATAACATTTATGATGTCTGGAGAATTCTAAATACTAAATTAATCTTTCTCTGTTCTTTTAACGAAATCACCAGGTGAAAACTTTGTCTCACATTTTAGTTTGAGAACAGCACAAACACACATGAATGGATGAATGAGATTCCCTCTGTCCCTTCCATTGTTGACATGCTGATTGATTGAAAAAGTAGTGGGGACCATTGTGCCAAACTACCTCACAGCGGCTAACATGATGCAAATCTGATCTAACCCCTGCAGGTAATGTTCATGCATGTTTACTAACTCCTAACACCAACTTTATATCACTAGTGGAAAATAACTGTTCGCATGTATACTGATTTTTAGCTTGAAAAGGGAGTTTCAGTGATGCTGATGATTCAAATATGAGTCAGAAAATGAATACAAGAAAAAAGCTGCTATCTGTTTTGCAGTCTGTATATACTGTAGCTTTGGACCAGATACTTAAGAAGTAAACCTACCATCACATGCTGTCTTCTTCTATAGTAAAAATAACTAAACATTTTGATATTAATTAACTCTACACTAAGTTATTAAAGTAATTTCTCAGATGGCCAGGAATGTCTTTGGCTACAGATTGTGAGGCAGTAAAGCTGCCACATGCACAATTCTAGTTTAAATCATGATATGGAAGTATAGGAACATATATTGCAGCCTAATGGTTGTTGAAAACATAAAACTACGTCCATAACAGGAGTTTAACTCAGAATGCCTGGGTAAAAACTAGGACTCCCAGCAGCAAGACCTTATCGGAGCTGTATATTATAAACTCTGTACTTAATATTGTGACCTATAAATTCTGCTTGGGTCAAATGATCTGAACAAAGTTATGTGAAAAGTGAAGAGTTATACTGTAATTAATAATGTTACATATAGCATCTTTAGCTTACTAATAAGTATTCTGTGATTTTTTTTGTTTTAGTTTTGTCCTTCACTTTATTTTTGTTTGGCCACTGTTTTTTTCCTGCTCATCCCTCTCCTTGGAGTTCAACCTTTTCTGGGTGAGAAGTGACCCGCAAGAGAAACGGAATAAATAGCTGACAGGGCAACTCAGGTAAATACTCTTTGCCACAGGGCTGGAGAGCATGTGTTTGTGTGTAAGAGAGAGGGTGCTAGTGTGTGTGTGTTAGCGACGCCCATGGGCAGCCATTAGAGGACAGACACAGTCCTGGAATGCCCATAATTCAGCACATAGTCCCTCTCTTTCTGCCTCTCTCATATACACACAGACACAGGGGGAATACTTAAGCACACCCTTATTTTAATGGCTCTTCTAAATGGATCCAGATACAAGACTACAGAGCAATGAGAGAAAGAAGTGATAAATAAAAAAGCAACAAAGGAAGAAATATGTCTAATATCCAAGAAGATACAAATGGACTTGCAATTTGTACCGTCATAATCATTACACGAGAAGATAAAGATTTTTTGGACTTGAGACAAAGTGTGCACTTTCAACAAGACAAACTGTAAGCCCTTTGCTTGTATATATCACTGCTGCTTATTGATGTGACATCATGCTGCTGTAGATGCTGGCCTATAGTGATAAAGCTGCAATAATCATTCGTATTAACATTCAATGAAATTACTGCATGACGTGTAATATGAAAGGGGTGACTAGTGGAGAGGAACCCACAGAATTATCGCCTGGTTGTCTCTCTCACTTCAAAAAAGCATTTAAGCATCCAATATTTTAGCTCATTGTTTTGGTAATATCTATCTCCTTTTAAGTGAAAATACTCTGAAATCTACCATGCTCTACTTCTTCTACTGCAAAACAACTTATTATGGTTAGATTGAAAGTTCTTGTTCCTCATGTGTGCAAGAAACTTAATGGCTGAAAATGTATCTTCTAGTCAATCTGTCCTTTGTTGTAATAATGTCCATAAATTTTCTCTGCAGGATTTCTTTGAAAGACATGAAAGCTTGCCTGACTGCTTTTGCTATAATTCATGAAAACAGGATACTGAGTGATGAATTTTGCAGGGTATTCCTCTGCATACAAACGTCATGCCCCTTGAACAATATTGTATAGCATCAGTGTGTGCCATTCAATTATAGTATTTTTACTTTGTAAATAGGTACTTTGGTGGTATTCCAGATACTCATTTATGATTAAAAGATACACTCTTGGGCCGCCATTTAGCTCAATCGGGAGCGCGGGCGGCCCATGTACGGCAGGTTCAGTCCTCCACACAGCGGTCGCGAGTTCGACTCCGGCTCCGACCATTTGCTGCATGTCTCTCCCCTCTCTCTCTCCCTGTTTCCTGTCCAATATCTCAGCTGTCCTATCAATAAAGGCGTAAAAGCCTAAAAAATATAATTTAAAAAAAATAAATAAATAAAATTTAAAAAAAGATACACTCTAAAGTTCTCTGTAAGTCTGAGGGGGATATGTCTAAAGTAAGCATAACCTTGCAAAAAATGAAATATTACTGATATGAAACAAGTCAAGAACATCGGGCAATCAACAGCAGGTTAATTTATATGATCTCCAACAATGGTAAAAAAGCTTCGAGGGAGGAGAAAAAATGATATTCCCTTTCCTACACTCGGCAAGTCATGAGCCTGGTACCTTCAAAGTAATGCAAGATCCAAAGAGAGCAGTACGAATATGGCCACATGTTAATGCTGGCAGTGGAAGAATCTGCATAAGCCTGTCCTACAAACTCATGTATGAAGAACCTCCATAGGCAAACCCCACTGTTTGTCCAGGCTAAATAATTCATTTCTACAAAAACCATTTTAAAAAGCAATTGCAAGGAAATGACAAAGAAAAATGATGAGGCCACTGAATATGTCATTCAGACATTTTTTGCAAACAAATTCTAAAATTACCGTGAAAAACTCAAAATCGCATCTAATACTTTCAATACATCATGAACTGACTGACTTGCATGGCCTCTGCTGTATCTGAAAATGTCACCAACATGTCACAGCTCATAAACTCAAGCTCTTTGAATTTTCCAGTTTCGGAATACAAAAATACAATTAGATGCAACAATTTGAGGCACCAGTAGGCTACAGGATCACTTCCAGACAGGTGATCTAAAATGTTTAAATAAAGCAAAATGGTGTAAACAAACTTGTTACTTACAAAAAGGGTAGGTACTCAAGCAGACCTTTGACATGTTGACTTGAAAGAAAGTCATTTGTAAACAGTGGCTTTCATGTAGGTTCTAGCTAGAACCTCAACCCTTCTGAAAGAACTCTTTTGAAAACATTACAAACATTACATTGAGCTCATATCTGTTGACTTAATTTAGAAAACTAAGAACATTTAAACCAAATCTTGGTCAGGTAGATTGAATGGTGGCAAGCTTAAAGTTTAAACCAGAAGTAATTAGATCTTAGATTTCATTAGATCTGAACTTTATGTTAAAATCAAAATCTAAAAAAAATATGTAATTTTTTAAGTTTTTTAAGTTTTCAGGAACAGCACATCAAATGGAATCAACTTTGATGAAAAAACTATCTTTTTTCAGATCATAAGTGAACATTCATTGAGCACAAGCAAGGATAGTATAAATGGTAAATTAAACAAATGTTTTGTACTTATTTTTTTTATTTTTTTTGGCTGCATCCCCCTGGGGGTAAGAAAGAACTTTGCAAAAGAATAAAGTATCTCCATTATTCTGTTGGTGCAGAATTCCTGTAACAAAAACAAAACAGTAAAAGCCTGCCTCACCAAATCAGCCTAGCAGAGCTGCATTCCTGCCATGTCTGGATTCTCAGTGTGTCTGTGTGATATTTATGCTGCACCTGTCGTTACACACTGAGGCAAGCATGGATTACTGTCACGTACTGAAGTGGGAATTGAAAATATTGTGCACTTTGTCATTTAGGAGCTGCTGAATTGACAATTTACAATGAACAAATCAAAAGGAGGCTGCCATAGAAGAGGAGAGGGAGTGATGGGACACACACATACACAGGCCAATACTCTAAATAGCACAAATTATCCATTTTACTTGCCACATCCAACTATTGTTCTGCATTTATATATCCAAACAATGATTCCGTCTTCTGTCAGATCTCCTCCACTTGCTTCCTTTTCATTCATGTGTCTCTCTTGATTTTGCTCTCTCTCAATTTTAATGTTCTCCTTCATAAACAGAATGCTAAGTTGAATAATGGATGACATATTGTTTATCCAGAACGTCCTAAATGACAGACACCCCCTCAAATGTTGACTCCTTTGTGTTGTCCTATGAAAGAAAATATGAACCGCTGTCCTCGTTTTCACTGTTCGTTCATGTGAACAGACAGCATAATGAAGAGTCCCAGCCTTATTTGAGAACTGAAATGCCCGTCACTTTAGATTCATTTGGTAAACTCACCACCTTCACATTGTGAGGTCAGCAAGGGAAAAACTGTTTTCTATACTGATGTTTTCTGTTCACAGGAAAAGAAAGGGAAAGACAGGAACTCCCACCAGTGATGCTATTCAATTCACTAAACAAGAACGAGCCAATTCCCAGAGGTGTAGAGGTACAACAAAGAAGATGTGGTGACCGATGAATGTAGATGAAGCATGGAACAGTTTGTGAAAAGGCAGTCATGTAAATGTAAAGAGAACAATGAACCAAGCCAGACTGTCTGTGTTTTGGTCATACAGCCCTGCTTGATCTTGACTAAGTTAGACAATTCCTCTAATATTTTTCCTGTGCTAAAGAGAACTGAGGTTTCCTTTTTTGCCCCAAATGTAGGCTGCTTATTTGCTACCTTTAGTAATTAGTACATTATGAAGGTAAAGTATACACGTAAATATTGCAGGAAAACATTAAGAAACAGCGAGCAGCAGTCATCTGCTGTGCTTCTAAAAAGAGAAGCCCACTAAACTTTCTTTTCCATATCCAGCAAATAACCTACGAATGCTGTAATAAAAAGATTTGATGTACAGTCAGGTTTCTAGTTATTTGAACAGTGACATTTTTTTTCTTTTTTTTGCAATTCTACCTTCTTATGTCACCACAATGAATTGAAAGAAGATAATGGAAATGTAGAAATCACGATGTAGTTGAAGTGCAAATCTTCAGCTTTGATTCAATGGGTTTAACAAAAATATTTCACCCCCACACACACACACACACAATTTTCAAGGGCTCAGAAGTGATTGGACATATTTGTATGTAAAAGTTGTACAGACCATTAAGATCATTCACTTTCAAAGTTTTGGTGTGGTTCTCCAGGCTTCTTGTTGTCGGTGAGCTCAGCAGTGCATTCCTCCCTCTTTTCTCAAATGCATCACATTGTTAATCTGGCCACTCCAAAAGTTTTTTCTTTCTGTTTGATAGGTTTTTGTTGTTATTTCAGCCTAATGATGGCCTCTTCATTTGATTGACACTTTTTTGGACTGCATGCTGAGAATACCGAAGAAAAGCTACAAAATGCAAATTCAGCAGTCGGAATCAACATTAGACCTTTATCTGCTTAATTTGTCAAGAAATAACAAAGGAACAGGCCATAACTGGCCTAAAAAGTGCTTGTCAGTCAACTGTTCAATTACATCTGAGCCTCTGAAAAGAAGGGGCTGTGCATTAAAATGGCTAATTATTTAAAGCTTACCACAGTGTCTTTTGTTCAATCCCCTGATTTAAAACTGAAAGCCTACTCTTAAATCGTATCAAATTGTTGACTTTTAAACTTGATTGCTTTATTTCAAATCCATTGTTGACAAAACCAGAAAAAATATACTGATGAAATATTTATCGACTTGACTGTATGTGGATATACACACATTTACCCATTTTTCCAAGAACCCCTAATTCTTTAGCATGTATTGTATTAAGTGACATAAAAATAAATTAAATAAATTAATAAAAATAAAAAAGCAGAACCTGCCCTCTAACCAATAAATTATTGACTTCTATGGCCTTACAACATTTGGTAGCAGCATATTTTTGATGAAGTTGTCATGGTTGACTTAACCAACAGTTCTGCCCAAAACGTTTCTTCATGTTTTATTCTTTACATTCTTATTTATTTTTGCTTTTCTTGCATTTCCCAAAGGCTTCCTTGATTCAGACAATACTGCCGATCTATACCTCCTCAGAAAATTCCTCCCATGTATCAGCAGCTTTAGGAGGGATAAAAGAAGAGACATCTTGTTACTGAGATGTGTACAAAGTCGCTGCAGAACTTGTCTCTTGTATGAGTAGGAGGATATTGATACAATGGCAAGTGTGGCCAAAAACTGAGAGGGGATCCTTGTATTTGAGACTTCTAAACACTGGGGGGCGTGAAGAGGGGATATAGAGAGCAGATTACAGAACAACAGGTAGACAGAGTGGAGGGCTTATTTTCTTTGTTTACTTCAATGAAAGAGGGATGGCAGAGGGAGGAGAAGTCAGATTAAGATTAAGACAGCTAATACAAACAGAGAGTATAGAGGGAGAGCAAGATTGACAAGTGGCCTCCAAAGGGATTATGGGTAGGAGGCATGTTGAAGATTGTGGGATATATGGATAAGTGGTAAACTGAAACAAAATAAAACAAAAAGCTTAAATGTACTTCATCCTCTCAGTGTGTGTTTTTGGGCACACAGTCTCTTAACACACCTCCACCACCCACACCCACAAGCTTTATGTTCTGCATTGTGTTGTAATTGTAAAATGAACAAATCAATAAATAAAATATATCCAACTCTATTGAAAATAATATTACACATTTAAGATTAAAAATATGTTTTTGAACTATTTAACATCCAGCCACAAACTATGTGTATAAATAAGCCTTCTAGGGTGACTTAGTGCTCATTCATCAGCAAATTCGATGAGCCAGTCTTTGTCTTATAAACTATATTTGTTAGTCCATCTCTCAGGACTGACTAACTTTTCTTCCACATCAACGGCACAAAGCTTTTTTACTAAAGACATCCTGTGTTGGTCATGAATAAATTATTTTTTTAGATGGCTTAGTATTTTCCTAAAACTGTGGGCCACTGCAAGTATTACTCAAGACTATTTTTGGTCGGGGGATTATCCCACATTTGGTGCACTGGTGAATATTTGTGGAAGCGGGATGGCGCATGTGGGAATGAGCCAAAATAAACCAGTGCGTGTGCAATCTTAGAAATAAAGGAGGAATTTATGCTTTTAATTTTTTTTTTGGACAACATGAAAGCTGACCATAAATCTGAGTGAAGAGTCAGCATCTCTAGCAGACTTTGTAAAAGGAATGATGTCGGCTAGAACTTTTGTCATATAAGGTACATGTAGAGTGTTTGGTTGTTGTTTTTGTTTTTGATTTCTTTTTATGAGTGAGTAACTGAAAGAGAGACATAGACCTCCTCACGATAGCTACAAGAAGGTTGGCTGACAAATTTCTATAATGAAAAAGAGTTTTTTGAATAAACAGAATCTTCATGCACATCTCAAACTTTGTTTATTTCAATGGTAGTGTTTTGTGGGGCTAAGAGAACAGTATTGTTGTGTTGTGGCTCTCACTTATTTAATCGAGCAAGCAAATTTCACTTTAAGTAAGGAAGCAGAAGGAGGAAGGATTTCAGTTGAAGAGGACATGCCAGAACAAAGGACACCATGCTGCAATAAACTTTTGGGGAAAAGAGACTGATTAAAATACTTCTGTTTCACCCACCACGAGGAATTATAAATATTCACCCCTTTGAAGTGAACAATAACACCAATTTGATAGCTGGCCACCTGGACAGATGCATGGTGTTCCTAAGGAAAGCCGACAGCTTGCCTGCAGAGACAGCTGATCACAGAAGAAACATAGTGAACTGACAAAGCTGAGGAGAAATCTACACACACACCATTCCATGAGGAAGATTTCACTCATCCAGGGATGATCAGGTCACACTTTCAAGTCTAATGCAACACATAGGGAAAAGCATTTAAAGAAGGCATTCATCACAAGCCCAGATTAGCAACACATAAGAGATGTTGACTTGCATCAGACTTGCATGTCTTGCATTTCAACCAAGAAAGAAAAGGAGTTCAGAGCCAAGTCAGACTATGTTGGGATGAACACATTGTCAAATTGTATTGGTGCTTTAAAGGGATAGTTAGAATATTTTGATGTGGGGCTGTATCAGACACTTATGACCACTCAGAGTCTTACCTGCTGTAGATAACAGTTAGCTCCCTAAGATAACAGTGAGGCACGCCGGCAGGAAGCAGAGCATAGTATTGCTGTAAATGGGACCAACAACTTTGAGCCACCAGCAAGACTACCCATCTAAAGAATATATGTCTCTTTACCTGCACTACGCTTTAATTTTTTTGGTGTTCTGCATTCCAGTCAGACAGTTTTTTTCCCTTTAGGGAGGGCTGCGGCTGTGCGTAGGAATACTAACATTGTGCGGTTGAGGAATATAGTCTCCAAAGGAAACAGCTGTCTGAGAGGAATGCAGAGCATTAAGTGTAAGCTTAAGTGTCTCATACAACCCCGCATCAAAATATCCACACTAACCCTTTAAAGCAGCTGTTTCTTTATTTATGTGTGCTGTTACATTCTCTCTTCTGTAGTTCATGTTTACAAAGTGGTCAGAGGATAAAACACTGAAGTAAAATCAAGGTCAATTAAGCATGTTGTATTCACTAATTCTCTACTACAGAGTAATCTTGCTTGTTAATAATAATTAGCTCTCATCATAACGATGCCTTGTTTACAGAGGGTATCTTGGGAAAGATGTAGGTGTAAGTGATAAAATGAATAGTATACTGCATGCTGGCTGACTCTCACTGTTTAATTGGACAGTTGAATAGCATAGTCATCACCTATGTAACTAACATCTTTGTTTTACATGAAAATTCAAAATGACTGCTGTGACAGTGGAGTCCAATGTTAAGTAGATTTTTATGGTTAATATTATTGTGACAACTTGGTGTTTATAATAACTCTAGTAACTGAACTCAAAAGCTGTAACTATTTTATTTGGCAAAATAGGTTTAAAACTCAATGAAACAAAATTGTAAAAAACAAACACAAAAAATTCCACTTAATTCTAAAAAAATAATTAAACATAAGCCAAAGTATACAAACGGCTTTTGGACAGTGTCATTAGGTCGCTGCTCATTGGAACAGATGGATTTCAGTTGAACAGTTTTCTTTTCAATTGGTAAATTCAGCTTTAATCACTGGTGTGACTTGGCCATTCATCATCAGTTTGGGACAACATTAACTACTGTGTTTGACTTTATCATCACAAAAACACTTTGAGCACTTGGTGTTTTTGAACCTTTTTCATGATTCATAGCAGATCATTTTCAACAGTTGCAAATTGTTACGTCACACATGAGGTTTCCAGATATGGAATACTGCCTTCTTATTAGTGCCTCCTTTGATGTGTGATCGACTGTTTCATTTTTCATTCATCATTTCCTTGTTAAAATTTGGATAACATCAGGTTAGCCTCTGTATAATGCAGTGCAAAGAAGATAGAAAGTGAGACTTGTCCATTTGGCAGATTTTTTATCAACCATATACTCCTCTAACAGAAAACTTGGTAGGTACACTTAGCTTAAACTAATGCTGTCTAATACAACAGTCATGCAAACCAACAGTCAATAAACCTTCTCTCTTCACAAATGTCACAATTTTCAGAGTTTTAGGTTTTCTTTTAGTTTCGCTTGTGTTTTTTAACTATCTTACAAAGGTATTTACTCAGCGCTTGTTAAAGGTGTTGTTGGTTTGCATTGTTTTATGTGGAAAGATTTCCCATTATTTTTTCCACCCAATTTGTTCTGTATTATTAAAGGTACAGTAAATAAATCAAAAACTTGTTTTAGAGAATAAATGTCTTTAATAGGCGTAAAACTACATTATTGCACTTTTAAGGATTAGTAGTCTTCTGATGTATCACACATTTTGCTTTTGACTTCAAAAGGATCTGAACATTAAGAGCAGATGTTCTGCATGGCATGAAGCTAAAGAAATAAGTACAATTCATCTCTGTATCCCTTTGGCATTTAGAACGTGTCTGGAGCACATACTTGTACACTGTGTACTGCTGTAGTATTTGTTTGGCTGAGGTGGATTGTGCTATAACAGGCTAATGTCCCATGGGTATTTTTTTTCCCTCCTCAATTGGACAGGAGTAACCCACTAGCAGATGGGCACATTGTACTCTCTAGTTCTTTTCTCTTTAACACAAAGGCAAAATGAAAAGGAAAAACGTGCAATTAAACAGCTAACAGTGCTTCACAGTGGTAAGATTCTTCATTCAATTTGGACAAAAAAGATCAAATGTTGACATTTACTCGTAGTTCATTTAATCCTCACACTGCGAGCTATAAGGACATCAGATTCTATGCATGATTATTGCAGCCTGAAAAATAAAAAATGAAATTATTGAGACACTGATTGAAAAAAAAATATTATGTTTACATGTGTAAATAATTAAATATGAATACATGAAAAAAAATATCACACAGGCATACACACACACACGTTTGCATACATATGTTATGTACATCAAGGTTGTTTTCACATATTCCTTTTACAGACTTTACCTGTCTTTTCTGCTGCTTGCATTTAATTCCCAAATGTGATGGCTGTGGAAAAAGCTTAGGAGGCTTTTAAAAGTTATGGCACATTGTCATAAGCTGCCATAACAAGGCAAGAATGAAAAGTAGCAGAAATTATTTGAAAGGTGCTCCATTTTTTACACAATCATACCCTGTACCCTCATATTATATCATATCAATATTTCAATTTTAAACTTCATTGTTTTCTGTCAATATAAGCTGACATCAATACCCCTAATCCAAACTATAAACCAACAAAAGTACATACAATTATATTTGTCTGATATGTATGGCTATATTAATAGTAATCAGCAGAGCGCAGATGGGATGTGGTCTTCCCAAGAGTTTTTTAAGAACTACACAAGTTATAAGTTGTGAGTGTGGATTGAAAAGGTCAAATGTCAATGTAACTGACAAGGAACAACAGACCCAGAGTGAAAGACAATTTTGAACTCCAGACATTGTGGGCCAAACTTTGTGCCAGTTTTTTTTTTGTTTGTTTGTTTGTTTATTTTTTTCCTATGTTTATTTCACTAAAACTAATGTTTACTGCCACTTGTATACAATAAAAATTTAGTTATTTTCAAGATGTTGTAGACTTGGTGATCTTTTACTTTGGCTTTCTCTTAAAAATGTGAGAGAAAGTTATTTCATAGACACCTTAGAGTCATATAAAGTAATGACATTTCTATCACCACACTGGGACACATGCTCCAATTCCAAATCAAAAGCAAAAGTCCCTTTGCTTGGTCCTGAAATGGGGCTGAAATGATTCAATTCAATTCAATTTAATTTTATTTATATAGCGTCAAATCACAACAAAGTTGTCTCAAGACACTTTACATATAGAGCATGTCTAGACCACAC
>JAQMCX010000058.1:2117157-2137958 GCA_029814765.1 Acanthurus leucopareius | reverse complement strand
GAATCAACAAGAAACAAAAGACAGGATGGGGCATTTGCATTCAGACATACAGGGTGACAGGATCAAGGGGTCAGATTTGGAGGTGTCAGCAAAAGGGAAGTGACTCACAGCTGGCATGAACCGATGGATGGTTGATGTACTCAAGACGTCATTTGGTCACATCAAGATCGAAAGTTCACACCAGTAGGGGGTGGAAGTTCCTAGACATCACTTAATTTCAATACATTTCTTCTTCGGGGGGTTAAACACTGGAAGAGATGATAAGATAAATACCTAAAGTAGTTCAAATATGGTCTAAATCGACCAGCTGCAACATAAAAATTTGGTTTTTTAGGCATTAGCCTTCTGCCTACTGTCTAAACATGTCTTACAGAGCAGTGACAGGAAGCATTCTGAGTGAAAATATGTCAAACAGGCATGAGCTCTGCAGCAGGTGAACATCACTGGTTCCCTTTAACCGAGCTTCAGTGATGGTGAGGTGACCTGTCTGAGCAAAACCCAAAAGAAATAAGAAGAAAATAACCTTGACAGCCACAGTCTGGTTAAGCTGCTGCCATCTGGCGAGACATATAGAAGTACAGGCTGTTGTATCACCAGAATAAAGGACATGTTTTATTCTTAAACTGTGAGACTTTTCAATGCATCTTTTTACTGTCAGGTGGGCTTTATTTCCATGAAATTATTATTTATTAACACAGTTACATAATCTCCTGTTTTAGTAATAGCATAAGAGAACTACAGCTGCATTTTATCATTTAACCCTGTCATAAAATGGCAATTAATGATCTTGAATCTCATATTTAACTTTGTTTGCAAGGGAGAGAGGTAATGAGGTAGTCAGCTGTAGCATATTAAATATGTTAAAAACTTAAGAGTTATTTGTAATGTAAATTACAATTAACTAAGAGCATGCAGGTGCTGTGCATGCAGGTATGTTCTGTACAAATCACAGAAAATAACAATCATATACATGTTCTGACTCTCTCATATGTTAGTGGAGGAGTCAGATTTAATAGAGTGATATATCTTTTGTGGTACCTGCTGTTTGTGTGTCCCTCTGTCAGTATTTAGCTTTGGGGGATTAAAAACTGGCCTGAAAGGTCAGTGAGAGGAGCTTTAAAGGCCACACAGGTGATACAACACATGCAAACACTTATGCACAAATATAGATACACCTGTCAAACACACATACATTGGCATACACTGGCACACACACACACACAAGCACACAAGCACACACACACACAGTGTTATGCACATTTTTTAAATTACTCTCTGACTTTACAAAATTAGACCCACTCAATATGCTCTTGCTTCCGCCTTGACAACCAGCTCTGCTCATGCGTGTGCATGTGTGTGTGTTTTCTTAGAACTGTGTGAAACTAGATTACACTGTCAGCACCAATCAAAAAAATAACCCGTCTTCCTGCCTGCATATATGCCACATTTGTCCACATGGTTCCAGAGATGTGGCTGTCAAGTGCGTGTGTGTGTGTGTGTGTGGGTGCATGATTGTGTATGTGTGTTCCTCATGCCAGTGGTGAATGCCAGTAATAGCCCATGGCTTGCTTTCTGCTCACTGACATTTGACAATGTTGAAGCGGAGAAGCGTTGATTGACAGAAAAAGACAGAAGATGGAAACTATGTTGTCAGTTTTTCCCTGAAAGGAAACATCACACTTCATAAAAATCTGGTGGTGTCGACTTCAGTCACATTAGGAGAGATGCTACAATAAGCAGTTAAATATTTGATAATCAACGAATACAACATTGGATAACACAGAAACTGATGTAGCTCTTAACAGTTTTAAAACAAGGCATGGAAAATGAAGGCAGAGGGTAATTGCTTGTTTCTTTTTTCAAGTTCATTTGATCAGTTTCTTTTCTTAATAGGTGATCAAATTCTAGATTATAATTGTTATTTTTATATATTCATTATGATTCATCCACAGACTATCACCAAATTTTCAACCACATGAAGCTTCAGTACGTTTTCTAGCATCCTTTGATGAGTTTGTTGGGTTTTCTGGCCTACAAATTTTTTTTAGATTAGTGACGCTGACTTCTCTTAACCATATTTTCACCAGTCAGATGTCAACTGCATTTCATTACAAAACAAAACCAAAACAGCTATCTGCTTGCTTAGCAGCACACAGGAATAAAATAAAACAAACTTTAGAGACTTGCTGGTGAACACAGTGGAGCCAAACATTTTCCTCCAGAGTGTCGACCAGAACAGTTCCTTTCAAATAGAACAGGTACTGGCTTCAGGATGACCAGGATGTCAGGCTAGTGTACTCTGGAAGTAGTTTAAGCTGCTAATACCAGCTTTATTGGTTCAGGTAGAGTAATCTAGCCCATAAATAGTTCTTTTTGGTGCTACAGAAACGCAACTGACCAGACCTACACTTCCATGAGCACGCACATGAGTGCAAGTACGTTTGCTAATTAGACGATGTGGGTGTGAAAATGTTGATTGCATCAGTTGGAAAAATGGCTTGAGACCTAGCACGTCCTGCAGAACACAGGTGTCTTTATTCTCCTCAAATACCTTTTTCAGCTTCTCCTGGATTGATCAGCATCTTCTTCGTAATGCACTGGCATGCAGGTGCATGTTGTTGGTGCTGAGCCTTCAGCAAACTTTTACATTTCTGAAAAGAGCTGCTCCCTGAAACTCTTCTTGGTGTTAGCCTTTTCATGGTGGGTTCCATCCTTATCTTTCATGTCTCTGTGGTGGACACCGCATTAGAAAATCAGATCATCTGGCAAATCCTGACCAACCACGTTTAGATTGTGGGGCGCTACAGCATCAGGAACAGGTACAGTCTTAGTCTGATGCACAACAGCCTTTGCTTTCTCCTTTACAGACGGTCCACTCAAGACTTCATGCACTGCTGAGGACATAGTTAATTTACACTTCACATGGCCTCTTGTGTCCGATGACTCACAAACAGCATTGAATTATTTCTGATTGTTATCCACTCCAGGTTCCAAACAAAAGTGTCTAGCACACACTGAGCAGAGGTAACCACATGAGGTCCATGACTCTGGCCTGTGGTGAATACACTTTTATCTGTCTACACAAAGACGTTATATGTGTGTTCAAAAAAATCTTGTGCCCTAACTTTGTGGACTTGACCTTCATTTACTGTCTGAGGGCCTTGGATGCCACCATCCTCTCATTGATGGAGATGTTCTGATAAAGGTGGAAGTGAGCCTGTCAAGCCATCACTACTTCTGTGTGCAGAGGCTTGAACTTCAATAGATGATCATGTTCAGTTGTACTCGTTTCTTTTATCCCCCTAGAGTATGTGACATGCAATGACCACAAAAATCATATTAAGTGTTTCATCTGTTCACTGAGGAAGCAAAAGTTGAATGGATATTTCTATCTCAAGCAGTCCACTCAGTGGATTTACAGAACCTTAAAGTCTAAGTCACCCAGGCTAACGTCTTCACAGATTCTAGTCTTGTGTAGCTGCTGTTGTCTATGAGAGTCCAGACTAAAGAGGCATGATTCCATGATGCTAAAAGTGGGGGTGGCGAAGATGGCTGGCATGCATTTGAGTAAGTCTAGTCTTTGGTCTTTCTCCTCTCTGTTGTTCCACCTTAAATCTTCCTCTCTTACAGACCCATATGGACCATGCTTTGAAATGACTGATTGTAGACCACTTTCCTCTATTTTTTGGGCTGCCTTTTATTCAGGGAAAGAAGTGATAAGAGACTACGGCTGAGGAAAGGGAGCAGAGTAAAGAGGCCCTGCTGTGGCTGAGGGGTTGGGACAGATGCTGGTACAGAAGTATGTCAAGCTGAGCAGCCTTGCTGTGGTTGAGAGGTGTAGATCAATGTTGGTGGCCCTGGCTGTGGCTGAGAGGGGGGTGCAGAGGCTGTCAGTGTAGGTGGCTACACATCCAACATTTACTGGCCTAGTTTTGAAAATGTAACTTCAGCTACACAAGTAACAATATGTTGTGGTTGACTGATTGATTTGACTTTATAAAAAGATAAATCAATACAAGATACGGACTCTATGAGTACACAATTCCTGATATGTCATCGGCAAAGTCAACAAACAGTGCAGTGTGGCTATGAGTGGGAAATTACTAAGTTACATCCATCTTCCAACAATTGTCTTCCACTGGTCCATAGTTACAGTAGGTGGTTACGTTAGACTTTCTTGTTGTCCAATAATTTAAGCATTTCACTTATAATATGACAAAATCAATATAATTTGATTATTTAATAATAATATTAAAAAGAAGACCTAATAAAAAAGCACTCATCTAATAAGGCAACCAAGTGCTTCACAAAAGACATAAAAAGAAATATTATTATTATTATCTTGAATTAATATAATTCAAGATGCACAAGGTTTAAAAAAGGGAATGAAGAATTTTTCAAAAATCACAGAGCCATTTAATATACAAAGCAAACTTAAAGATTATGCACTTATAAGTACATTGGTAAAATGATGAACAGAGGCACCAACCATGCGATTGCTCTTCACCAGGGATGTAGCTGCATACCAATGAAAAGCTATGGTTATCGACCATAGGCATTTCCTTGTATTTCAGTAATACGCTAGTTTACACACCACCAGCCTCAATCACACTGATGAGATTGCTATCAAAACTTAGCACTTAACGTAACACTTAACACCCACACAAATATTAAGCACCAGAGAACACAATCAAAACATACCATTACTGACATAATTTTAACTTAAACATTAAGAGTCCCATCGCTTTAGAACTTTACACTACCCAGTGCAGTAAAACATGTTACAAACATCAAAGCCACACAGCTGCAAAGAAGAAGATGACTGGTGAAAAGTAGACTTGTAATTTCAAATGCAAATTGGAAAACTTTAGTGTTATCCTCAATTCTGAGTTGTGCCGCAACAGACGAATCCGTTCCATTGAACAGAAAAGTTGCCTTTAGCTAAGAACCATTTCCAAACTCAAACTAATTCTGTATTTCAGGATACTGAAACAGTAATTCATGCATTTATTACTTCACATCAGAATTACTGTAATTCCCTTTATCTTGGTCTTCCTTACTCTTCAATAACCTGCTTGCAGTTGGTTCAAAATGCTGCAGCAAGGAAGCTGACAGGTGTTAAAAAATGTGAGCACATGGCCCCAGTCTTGGCCTCTCTTCATTGGCTCCCTGCAACTGAAACAAAAAGGTGACAGAGCTTTTGTAGTCGCTGCTCAACTTCTTTGGAACCTGATGTGTTTAGAAATTAGATGTGTTCCATCAGTTTCTGCTTACAAATTGTGACTTAATACTCACTTATATTCCCAGGCCATATTTGGACAAGTCATTTTTACCTCAGGTTTAAAACTTCTGTATTTTGCATTTTTGTTGTTGCCTATTATTAAAATTATATTGTGTATTTTTCTTGTCTCCCATGTACTGCTTTTTTTACAGCATTTTGGTCAGCTCATGCTGTGTTTAAATAAGCTACAGAAATAAAACTTCACTAAACTTTTAATAGTGCTTTAAGTTTAGAAAGAGAAAGAGAAAAACCAGTGGGGTTTTAGCTAAGGGCAGAGTGACTGACACCACAGTAGCTTATTTTTTGTTTTTTGTAGGGGAAAATAAAAAATACCAATTTCAGTTTCAAAAACTTACCAGTGTAGGTCTAATGCCTCTTTAAAAAACAGTACAGAAGCTGTGTTTTTCAGCGTGTGTTAGTTTCATTAAAGATATATTATCTTCTGAGCAAATACTTATGTGTTTTTTTTTAAATTGACCATAATGATACTGATCACAATATCTTATTGTGTCATACTGAAAATTTCACGTTGTTATATTCATATTTTACATTTCTTTAATATTTCATTTCACCCTCAGAGTTCGATTCCATCAAATGAAGGCTGATCTTCATATTTTTCCATTATTTTGAAAAAATTCCATCAAAGCGCCACAAAATATCCAGGTATTTTACTCCTGGTCACAGGGCAGCAAGCTAAGCAAGGTATTCCTTTCATTCCTCTTCTCAGCAACACTCAGCTTCTCCTGAGGTTTCGAACATGTTTCCATGCCAGTTGTGATTTGTAATCTCTCTTTGTGTACCCTTGGGTCTCTTTGTAGTTGGACATGTGGGAAAACCTCCAAAGGGAGGCATCCAGAAAGCATTCTAATCAGATTTTCAAAACACCTCAGCTGGTTCCCGTCGATGCCAAGGAGCAGCGGATCTACGCTGAGCTCCCTCAGGATATCTGAGCTCCTTACTCTGTTTCTAAGACTGAGCCCTGCCATCATGAGGAAGAAACTCATTTCAGCCACTTGTGTCCACAATCTCATTCTTTGGGTCACTACTAAGAGCTTATGACTATAAGTGAGGACTGGAACATAGACTGATAAATCAAGGGCTTGATGCTCTGGCTCAGCTCTCTTCACCACTATGGTCAAGTTCAAGGCCTGCATTACTGCATTACTGCTAAAGTTGGACTAAAACACCTGTCCATCTCACGCTTCATTTTTCCGTTACTTGTGTACAAAAGCACAAGAAAAAGAAGATTAATATTTTGTGTCAAACTGTTCATCTTCAGTAAAAAAAAATACAACTACTGCTGCCTGCTTTATGTTGAAGCTGAAGGTGCTGTGCTCCCCGAGATCACACGGTGGAGAAACACAGGAGGAATTCGACCATAGGCTCCATGTTATAAACTCAGATTGAAGCTTAAACATGTGTGAGACTCTTGAAGTCAATAAAAGACTTCCAGAGTCATAACAGTAGACAGAATGGTAACTGTTGTTTGCATCTTTCTTTATGTTGTTGTTGGTAAGCGTGTTAGCTTGTAAACCAGCCATGGCTGACATGGTTCTAGTGACAGTGGATCTGATGCAAACTCTCGCTCATGGTACTGATGGGTCCACTCTCCCCTGGAGTTTCAGGTATCTTTACCTGCGACTGGCATTCCAATTTGTGACATTTCAAATTTAGCTTGTCTGGAGTATATCTGAATTCAAGAAATTTTGGCAAAACAGTTAAAACCTAGAGATCAGCAAAGTCACTGAAATTCATCCTCTGGCACCAAGTCTACAAAATTTCACAGCAATCCGTCCTATAGTTGGCATATTTTCCCATCACAATACTCGTCTAAATCCAGTGTTTGGTAAACAAAACTAAAAGTGTGGAGACTACAGTTTCCCTGTTACATGACAAACCAAGAAGCATTTTATTCACATTCAGAGCATGCCATTTGGTATAATTGATCACAATTGGCCACCAAGAATGGGAAAACAGCTTCTTGTCTCAGCTCACAGTGGGCTGCATCATTAGCATGGATGTGAAAAGAACACAGTCGACTTCTCACTCTGCAAGACGCCAGCACACCAAACGCCAAACACACCAGCATGACACCGAGGCTGAAAAAACCCTCAGAAACCTTTCGATATTTTAGACACGTTGAACTTCTGAACTCTGCAATCATGTACCAATACTGTACTTCTATTGCATTAGTCTAAAATTAATGGCTTACACAGGAGGCAGACCAGGGAGAAAGGGAAGATGAACACAGTGGAAACACTCAGGGGATAAAAAACAATGCACAAGAAAAGAGAAAATTAGAGGAAAAAAGAGAGTGAATGGAAACAAAAAATGCTACTGCTTGTTATGTTGCAGCTGTGGAGAGAGCTAATTTTAATTTATGTTTCATTTTCAGTGTGTGCCATGTACGTTTGCTAACGAACAGGCTTCACAGTGACAGGTACCGTCTGTGAGCATGAGCTACAAGCCAATTTACCTGCTCTCTGCACAGCAACACACATGTTCAGAGACCCACTCACCTGCATACACACACATACTAACTCATCATGAGCACACTCACATACCCACACAGATCTTAGGGTAGATGCTCTCCTCAGAGATAGACATCAAAGGCCAGAGCCCAGGGAATAAACAGGAAACAGTCGGCATCACAAGTCACAGGGTATCAAAATTCAAGCTCTGAAGGCAACTTGGGAATTTTTTCATTCTCTCTTTCTGTCTTGTCTTCCATTATCCATGTTACTTTACATCGTTATGCTCTGCTTTCTTTTTCTGGCTTCCTCTTATTCATATCTGCACCTGTCTCTGCCTCATGGACTGTGTTTATGTGCACAAAATATTACTGAGGGAAGTCAGGTAAAAGCATGGAATCATAAGTAAATTAGCCTCATTAGCTTAAAATCTATTTTTAAATGCAGAAAAGTAATTAGACTTTTCTCTCCAAGGCACAACAATATTTAATTGAGACAGGTGCATTTTTTTAAAACTTATTTTTTGGGCTTTTGGGGCTTTTTTAGATTCTGCTCACCATTTTAATAACATAGCCAAAATTTGATAGCCACATCAGGGACCCTGTAAGGCTGTAATATCACTTCAAAGAGTATTGAGCAATGTGTTTTAATTGCACTCCTCCAGTGATAAATAAGTTACCAAAAATAGTAACTTGTTACACAAACTGTCACTGTGCATATGTACATGTTAACCAAGCTCTGCCAGTGATTATGTCATTGTACTTGATCAACCTTTTTTTCCCATTTATATAAAAAACATTACAATCAGGAAAAATGTGTTAATGTTGCCGAAACTGTCCTTGTCCTCGGTATGGTCAGGTGACCTCACATCATAAACTGGAAAACTGGGAGAACATGCTACATTTTGTTTTTTTTTTATTCTCTGCATGTAGTAAAGACCACCTTGGAGCTTAACATATGGATTCATTAGGTGTAATACCAGCCCATGTTGCAGTTTGTTACACAAAAAAAAAGTAATCAGTTCAGTGTGTGGTTACATCCACTTACACAGTACTCCTGATATCTGTAAGTGCATTTACATTTTTGCACATTTTAGCCTAATTTTGATCATATCTGAGTGAAGCTTTCCAATTACAGTTAATGAGCACTGTAGACCTCTTCCTTTCAGTCATCTGTTCTGAAATAACAAGAAGCAGAGAGGAAGTCAGTCCATGTCTCGAACATGCATGAAAGCTTAAAGGAGATAAAAGTGCCTTTAGCATAAAGACAAAATCTAAAAGTCACATATAATCACAAAAGTAAAGTGACAAAAGTATCAAAACAATCAACTTAAACTAAATGCCTGTCTGAATTTGCAGGTCTTCTGTGGATTTTGACCAGATGCAGGCAGCAAATTTGGTATTGGTGAGAAGAGAGAGTGCACATGCTGTGTAGCTGCAATTGTCACCTTTTTAGGGAAGCAGGGAATCCCATTTTATGATGAGAATGAATTGAACATATGCCATAACCAAGGCCATTTTCTCAAGTGCATGTCATACCTCATGCAATTTCACCTCAAAAAGTCAAAAGGCTTCATCTCATACAGCTAACAACTCTCCAGCCTCACAAAATGAACTGATTATATGCTGTGTGGAAAAGATAGAAGAAAACATAGTAAATGGAAAGAAAGAGTCCAACACACAGAAAAACCAGCTGTGTATTGAAAGTGTTGAACAATGTAGAGGGAAAGGGTGTTTGCTTATAACCATTCAGTTGCAAGGATTTAAAGCAGAGTTAATCACAGCATTATATTTGAAGATCTCCTTCATTCAAAACATATTTTTCTTATGTTATTGTCCTCTGCAACATCCAGAAAAAAATATATTGGTTTGAATCTGTATATTGGCTTGTCAACTGAAATGTGTGGGGCAAATATGCCTTCCTAAAAATTTTCAAATCAAATGTACCCTGGACAAGCTAGATTTGATATGTCAAAAATTTGAAAGCCTGTCATATGCAAAGAAATCAAAACCTTGAGCATAGTGTGGATGTGTCAGTAAAGAGAGAGAGAATTGGCACAAGCATAACCACTAACACTGTATCAGTCACTGCCAGTTAATGCAAAGATGCAAGATGCAAACTACCCTATCTACGCTATTACATCTGCTAATCACGGATTTTGGTGCACAGCAAATTCCTTATCCACAACCCAAACATGCTTGAGCTTCAGAATGAGTTTCAAACATGGAGCCTATGGCTGAATTTCTTCAAGCTAGTCATCTTGATGTGCTGAGCTCTCCTACTGGTCAACCTGACACAAGCAGCGGAAACAAAAGGAGCACAAAGGCTGTGATTCATAGAGCCAGAATTTTTCAGTAATCAGGAAAAAAGAGTAAATGCATGTCCAGCCACTTTTCATAAGGACTTTGACATGTCCAACATCAAATGGCATCGATGGCCCTAAATGTGTAGACATACGATGGTGCATCAGCGATGAATGGGGCCATTGGCAGGTTGCAAGACAGTCAAATGATAAATTAACTCCCGACCCTCAGCAAGTAGATTTATTTTGTTTCATCTAAGAGGTAATCTATATTTGTATTTAGGTTCATTTTCTATGGTTACTAAAATGGTCACTGAAACACACACACACACCCACACCCACAAGGTCCCATTGAGGATTCTAGAAGGTTGATAATTCAAAAGCATTGGAGGTCCTGAACTGTTATGAATTCTCTTTTTCTCTCCCATAAATACAATGGGTCCCCCCAACACACGCACACCCAAATGCACCCACACACGCACCCACACCCTCACACACACACACACACACACACACAGTAAATCTCATGCAATAAGGTCCTGGAGAAGTTCTAGAATGAAGATAAATCAAAGGCACGGAAGGTTCAAAAGAGTTATATAAGTTCCACACACAAGACCACACACACACAGAGATGCACACACACACACCCATACACACCCAAACACACACAAGCACACACACACACACACAAGCGCACACAAATCAAAAAACATACACATACACACTTATTTACATGCAAACACACAAATTTAGTTACTTATGCCCAAAGACATTGGATGTCAATATGTAAAGCGAGATTTAAAAAAAAGATAAAAAATAAATAAATAATAAATAATACATTTTTTTAACTTACATGTGGCTTAAAAGAAGTAAAATAATTGATTTTTGAAATTAGCATACTCCTTTAGGAAGGTCAACAACCCAGAAATGTGACTCCATAGTCAGCAACATCAACAGAGTTCCTTAAGTAACATGCCAACATCCAAATACAATTCAAGCTGTATTTGTCTTTGTAATTTAAAGCTACAGCATGTAAGAAGGTCCTATAGAAGGATGATGAATCAAAGGATTTGAAGGTACAAAAGAGTTATAGAAGTTTTGCACAAAAGAACAAGCATACACACACGGACACGCACACCTGCACACACACACATACACACACAAACACACACATGAGTTTAAGGATATACAAACATTGTGTAAATCTGTTTTCTCAGCTTTTAAATCTGTACATGTTTTATAAACCATGCAACAGTTTAGGCTCTGTGCCCATTTATTCATAATCTGTGACCACAAGTGTTGCCAAAACAACAGACATGGATTACAATTCTGAGAGAATGGTTTATAAAATGTGCACATGCATTTGTAAATCAGAGTGTACAGATTTACACATGACTCCTGTTAATATTTTGTCAGCTGACAGCAGGGGAGCTCTGTAATTAACTGAGGAGTAAACACAGTTTTGAGAAAAAAAGAAACAATCAAAACAGCAGATATGCCCCAAATGAATTAAAATATCTTTGTTCATTTTTACAACTAATCTACTGTCATTAGGCAACAGTTTGTTCATATTTTAAATTTTAAGTGCAGTGCCACCCATTACAGCAGCATTATATTTATGTTGTACAAAAAATTGCCTCAACATTTCTTGTTTAAATTAAATTTCAAAATAAATTTAATGTTTACAGTTTTCTTACAGCAGGAGCTACAAGGGTTAAGCCCCAGACCATGACAGCTTCTTAAATGCTTGTCGCAATGTTTTCTCACAGTTTTTATTATCCTGTGTTTTTGTATTGCTCTTTGTTAGCCATGGAATCTGCAATTCCATCTTTCTCTTTCATTTTGGCTCTTTATCAGGTGTGTAATGAAGCCTAAAATAGCCACTGTGGTGACAAAAATACATCTAAAATTAAACTTCTGTACATTGCATATCAGTGAATGAAACAGCGTGAATGATGCAACCACTTCTGTGTTCACTCCAGAGATTTCTCCACTCACCCGTTCCCTCAGAAGTTTGGCTCTTACTCACAGCCCCTCAAACTGAGCACCTTGGCTTGACGTTTGGCAATTAGCCAGAGAAACAAACCTGAGTACCTGATGCCAAACTGAGTCCTTCTGCACTCCCTACCTGCCTCATTATGCACTGGAGCTCCACTTGCTGCTTCACAAACAATAAGTGAACTCCAGCAAGTAATAATACCTGGGATTTATCTTGCTTACCTCAGCACCCGCAGTTGTTAGTTTACTTGCACCGCTGCATGTGAATGGATGGTAAATAGACTGCATTTATATAGTGCTTATCTAGTCTCAATGACATCTCAAAGAGCTGTATAAAGCATGAAAGCAATTCACCCATCACATGCAATGGTGGCAGAGGCTACAATGCAATCTGTCAACTGCTCTTCAGGAGCGATAGGCATTAACTCACACACACACTCATGCTGGGGTAAAGTACTTGCCCAAGGACACTTCAACATCTACAGTTGACTGCAGGGGCCAAGACACCACTGATATTCTGATTTGTTGATGACGCATTCTACCTCCTGAGTCACAGCTGCCCCTGGTGAGAGGTCTTTGCTTTCTTTAGATAAAAAAGGGGTTGATTTTATGTTTCTAACTTTGTCATAAAAAGTTGGTTATTATTTAAAGAGCTTTGCAGAATTTGTAAGATTAAATAAATAAATAACAACAGTATAAAGCCACATTTTTACTAACATTACGCAAAATAGAAATGCTACAAATTTCTGATTGTGTAAATTTAAGTTAATATAGTAGTATAACCACTTAGTGCCTCCACATTTCTCACATGAGAGTTGTTCATTTAAGAGCTTTTAAGCTTTAGAGTACATACAGTATATTCAAACATTATGCTATAGAATTGCATTTATGTCTGTCACAGGGCCATAATGAAGGTTGCAATTTTGTTAAGGGCTGTTGTACCTTGATCTGATAGAGGTGTCAACCAATCCCAGGCCTCTTTTCTGCCTCCTCACAGACCCTATTTTGGGCATAACTTTCTCCAAAACCTTTGGCCAGGAGCTTCCATCCCTTACTGAAATCTACACTAGTAAACTAAAGCAAAAAAAGGTCACAATGTTCTGTATGACTTCTCTCATCCTGCCAACCATCTCTTTAACACCCTCTCTCATCTTAGTAGACTCAGGAATATTATAACTAGGACAGCCAGGCTTTGTAACACCCACCCTGAGGCTATGTGAGCCCTGAACTCTTAATGTGCTGTTTATCATTATCCTCATCCTGTCTGTGACAGGGTCTACTGACACAGTCTGCTGTGATTTTATTTTTATTTCCATGTTCACAATGTTGTGCATGAAATCTATTTTATCTGTGGCATACAGCACAGCTAGTCTTGATAGAGAAGGCAGTCACACTTGAATTTAACATGTACTTTACTTTTAAATCTTACAGTTACTGCACTTAAAACATCATGTGTATAGTTGAGGTATAGATGACTTTCCTTTCTTTGTGAGTGCAATTAAATCATTATTGTATATTATATTATTAAGTCATTATTGCACTGTTGTGCACTTCCTGCCTTCTTTTCCTAATATAGTCTACTGTAGGCCATGGACAAATACATCAGTGGGTCTCTAGCAGTCATTGTTTATCCTTCTTCATGTCCTGCAAGAGGAGGATACTTTTTTGTGGAGAGGGATACGACCAGAACTATCCTGATGGCCAATGTCGAATCTTCTCCCATCAAAAGTAATTCTATCAAAGCTTGACAAGCCTCTATCAGCCAGTTGCAGTACCTCCAAAACCCTGCTCCTACATATTTCTGGACTTTGTCATTCATGTCACCATCACTCATCATGCTCAGTTTTAGTGTTATTCATTCTGGGGTGTGTTAATTCAATTACTTGTTAATTATTGAGATCACAGTCATAGTGTTGAGTTGTACAGCATCATACAGAACTGTTTCTCATAGTTTGCTCTTCTACAGTATGTAAATACAGTGGATTTGTTTGCTATCGGGCATGTACAGATAATGCTAGATATACAAGTATAAGAGTATCTTGACACTTCATCTACCAGATTTCTAAGTCTACAAAGCCCGACCGCACACCCACATCACACTGCATGAAAATAAATTATAAATGTATTAGCTGTGCAACTTCAAGGTTAAGTTCCAGGTTATAGATCATGCCCTATCAGCTGGTGGGCTTTACAAGATAACTACACAGCCTAATAACAACAAACACTTCCCACACACCCCCTCTCATTATTTAAACCTTTATGCTGGATATTCTGGTTAGTTAACAAGCAACAGGGGACAAGACTTAATGGTGCAAAGCTCATGTTTTTGCCCCATTACCAGCCTCCAGTGACATGACAAGGCTGCTATGTATACTTAGCAGCTGTCAGTGTAACATGGGCCTGACAGCAGGAAATATGGAATACATCATGTCATCTTATAGCATGGCCTAGGTGGATGCTCAGTTCTGATTGGCAGCAGGTTCTCCATTAATTTCCGATACAAGACATCTACCAAGTTGTTATAGTTAATGTGTCTTTTCTACACTCTAAATGATCTTATCTTATGTTATACATTGTATATCATTTTGTAAAAAAAATTATAATCATTGTACTGTAAATGCTAGATAGCTAGCTAATCGTGCTGTTAAACATACTGTCATCTGTTGCCAAATCTTATCTTAGGTTTGTCCTATTCACTGGAGTAATGAACATCTTTTCCATCACATTATACCATTATAGGATGGAAATAATAGTTTCAGGCATTAATCAACCCCTTAGGTGTTAACAGAGAAACACGGTTACTTGTTCTTGTGAGATGGTTACATGGTAAAATTATTTTCTTGTTACTCTTGATGTTACAACTCAAAGTGAACTTTCCAAGATTACCAAACTAAGAGTGTTAAGTTGCTTGGACTCATTATGAAACTTGATACACTCTTGAGAGTCTTCTCTCTTCATCTTTGAAAGATCGTCACTGTGCCATCAAGTTTATTGCGGATAGTAAAAGTTACCAACCTTAGCAAAACAGAGACATGATGCTTTTAGTAGAGCAGCTGTTATCTCTAATCTAAGGCATCAATAAAACCAAAACCAATTGTCTTATGCTCATAATCCCAACCCAAAAAAGCACGTAATTTATAAAGTTAATTTTCATTGCATGAAAAATGATTATTGTTATTACCTTGACTTTTAATAGAGCCTGATTGCAAACTGGTGATGCACTGTCTGTCCTGCTGTCTTCCTGTCTGGCCTCAGAGCCTTAAACAGCTTCTTTATTTGCTAATGCTGGCTCTGCATGGTTGAATGTGTTACCTTTAATTACAATAGCAGTTATTGCGAAGACGCCCTGCTCATAAGTTGTGATGAATCTCTGCATAGATACACAATAATATCACTTATGATACTTTTAAGTGTACTGTTATGAGAAACGTTTACATTTTTGAGAAACACAGACATGCAAACAGTGGTTGATCCTTTTCTTAATCTCCACCTCACACACAAAAATGCCTTGTGGTTACTAAGGTTTAATGCAGGATACAAGGGAAATGAATCATTTTATTGTTAAAAAATGCATATGATGTCATTTGGACTACAGGAGTGTTAAGATACCTAGTATGACATGTCTGGAGAGTGCCAGAAGGGAAAATTACCACATATTGAATGAGAATGCTGACATCACATACATATGATCCAGGTAAGTAAGGTGATGGAAGGGGCTTAAGAGGATTGAAGCTGGTTAATGCCATCTTTTTTTATTGGCTATTAGTGAACAGAAAAAAAATAGGGCAGAGAAGGATAGAAAGTGAAAGAGATGGAGAATGCTAATAGGTTTTGACCCCATAAATCTTGACATGTATCTTAAATACAACTGTATTTTCCTGGTTGTACTGCAAAGTGGTAGCAGAGGAAAGCAGGAATTAAATATATGAGAACAGCTTTTATTGGGCATGTGATGTCCAAGGGTGCTAGACCTTTGAATTGGACGAGTAAAAGGAGATAAAATGAGAAAAAATTACAGGTGAAGACATGAATAACTCAGGACAATATATTAAGTTTACCATTACTATTAGGGAACTTGTGAAGTGACTAAGAATTGGAAGATGTCACAATCACAATCATCAATTAAAAAAACACATTTTTAATAAAAGCAAAAGTAAGGTCATTTAGAGCCTTCGATCAAATTGCACATACTTTTCATTCTAGTTTTGAGATTACTGAGTCATTTTATTTCATTTGTAAGAGTATTTAGTAAAATTATCTCACTTTATAATAACAATGCAGGGACTGCAACATTAAGGTTTTTTTTTAACAAACAAAACCTACATCAGAGTAGCAAGAACTTTTTTACTGTTGTGGGAGCAAGCTGTTTATGGAACAGCCTGTTGAACGAACACTACTGCAGTTCAACTTTATTGTCTGTGAAAACAAAGGGGTTGAGATAAATATGTGTGATAAATACGCCTGTCAGTGATCGATAAAGGCAAACGCCGATAGGTCTTTAATTAACACCTGTCACCATTTAGAATGGCGTTTGGTTAACGCCTTCTGGCAGATGAATTAAAGCCCGATGTGACCCTTCAGGCTCTCCGTAGCTTACTTTCATCTGCCACTTTCTTTACACAGGCAGTGTTGACTACACTGCCACGCGGTTCTCGTTTACCACCTCTGTTGATGGGATCTACAGCTTTCTTCTTCTTTTTGTTTAATGGCAGACACAGTAGCAACCTGGTCTTCTTCTTCTGCTGATAATGACATCTGAGAGAGTCTGTAAACCTTTGCAATCACATTAATATTTAAATTTGATCATGTTACTGTTTACTGTTGTTTTGTTACCCTGAAGTTGCACCCACATACCAAAAAGCAAAAACAATTAATGTTCTACGCAAGTCAAAAAAAAAGAGGGAATTGCTTTTATTTATTTATTTCTTTGCTTCTGATATGGGTATATCCTATTCTTTTATTTTTTTAATGCCCAAAAATTCTGACAATATTAATCATGAAGGCCCCTTGACATCTACTCATCTCACGAGGTCTTCACAACAGAATGAAAACCTACGTGTTTCCAGTAGGTAATCTTACATCTGTGCTGCCGACTGTATACATGTGCATCATTTATATTTTTAAAAACCAGTTTAAGAAGGTGATGTCCACAGAGGGTAGAGCAAATATCTACAGGCAAAGAAAATGTCTACTCCAAGGTATGCTGACTTATAAATGAGGGCCACACTTTGGAATTGGTGTTTTATTATAAGACAGCCTCCATACTCTTGTTGCCACTTTTGCAGGACACTTGCCAACTGGCAAGACCATCATGGCTAAGTAAGCATCTGCTCAGGTTAAGCACTTTCAACATTGTCTGTGGATGTTGGCCAAAATTTATTTGTTGGATATTGGATATTGGATCAGGTCTGAACCACTGAAAAGCAAGAAATCTCATATGGAGCTCAAATCATGGTTATTATGTGTAGCTGCTTGTCATTTTTAATTAAAACTATTCAGTTTGATGATTTTTACAGCTTCTATCCGTAAAGTTTCTACCACTTTTTCTGTCATGCACAAACCAAAACACAAATTACATGAAATCCAGAATGGAGGAGCATATACACAAGGTATCAACATATGCACATACACACATACACACACACACACACGCTCAAACACAGCTGAAACCCTCATTATCCCAGTCTTGGTATTGACCATAGAATAAAAGCAGTTGTTTCTCTCCAGCCTGCCCTTATCTTTTAGATAATTATAATCCAAACACTCCGTGCTTTGCATGTGTATGTCTGTTTACTGATCTCTATTTTCACTTTTTTTTGTCTCCCTCTCATTAGACTTCAACTATCTCTTAAACATAAACCATATCTGTGTAAGGGCCTTGAATTTTACATTATAATGTAAAAACTATGGTTACATCTGCATTTTTATTTTAAAGGGGCATTTTCAAACTTAAACATACAGATGAGCTATTTAGAACTGTTTAAGAAATGATCTCCATCCAGAACATACCCACAGACACATACAATATGTCTGTTCACATAAAATGGCCATGTGCTTGCCAGTGATACCAGAAGGCAAAGGGTTGGTTTCTACTTAAGAATAAGGTAGTCTTGATTGTGTAAACAAGTACTAAATGAGTTTACAAAGCAAATACAACAATATATTAAGTCAAATTCAAAATTTATGTCCAATTTGCATTGTGTGTCTGTCTCCCTTTCATCATTGAACTTTGAAGCCACTGAAGCCTCTCCTCTGCTTCTTGAATGGCTTTTGCAAGTTTATGTTTTTGTCCCAGCATCATGCAATGTGGGGAGACTCAAATAATAGTTACTGGATTACTTTATATATATATAGACACACACACACACACATATATATAGTATAAATATAGTACTAGTGTATGTGTGGATCTCTCTTTATTTAAATTTTTATTTATTATTATTTTCTATTTATTTTTATTTTTATTTAAACATAACCTACTTTGACAAACTGCCAGCTTACCTGCACCAAAAACTGGTTTACAGCTACAATGTGCCACGTATTCATCTGAAATGTACTGAGTTACCTGTAAGGTAGTTATAGCATTATTCAGTGGAGAAGTCACAACAGCCACTGATTAGCTAATAACTGGTAAACCATATTCACTTCAGTACACCTTTTCATTGAAATGATTAAGTAGAGGAATGCAGTAATCACTGGCACTCAGTCAAACTAACAGTGTCAGGAACACAGATCAGATTATCCAAGGGTCTAGAAGACTCCACACACAATTAAATTTGACACCTGGAAGCTTAGACATATATACTACATACACCAACATAAGATTTAAGTTAACAAAGATTAACAGCTGTGACTCATGTTAACACAAGGGTCAGTACTAGATATTCTTTAGTTTTATTGACAGTTTGGGTATTAAATCACTCACTACGGCTTGTTACTGTAGTCAAAACACCTTTTAGGAGATTTGCTGACTGAATCATTTAGCTGTCTGTATAAAACTGTCTCATTTGTCTCCTCCAAACAACTCACTGATGGGCACTGAATAAGCATACATTAGGGTGCTGCCAAAATGATGAAAAGGGTGCTGAGTCAATGCAAATGGAAAAAATAAAGATTATCAACAGGGTGTGAGGTAAAGAGATGGAAATGCAGATATGTGAAGTCCAGAGAGCTCAGTGACCTTTAGCTGGAATCGTCCTAAGAGACAAAAAGGTTAAATCACTGATTCCATGTGGATTTTGTTCATACAGTGAAAGATCCTTAAAAAGAGGATGGATGCAGTGCCAGACAGGGAAATTCCTTTTGTAGAAAATTCAGGGGCCTAAGAGCGCGAAATACTTGGAATGGTTGCTCACCAAAGTTAATGCCTGCACCTGCTACATGCACATTGCCATTCAGCACTATGACTGTGCACAAAGGGAACAGTCTTTGAACTTTTATTTTGCACCTCACATGTAGCTTCAAGACACTAATATACCAGACCAATGCATTTTTTAATGTGGCTGTTTCATACTTCCCTTTTTACAAGTGGACTAAAACTTAAACCAAACCACATGTGTGCTTAGGTCATTCATTCACTGAATAGACATTCTGGGGCGAGGAAAAGCAGGAGGTGCTAAACCAAAGTAATCTGAACAATTATGGAGATCTTCCGCACTGCAGTTGTTTTTGTTGTTGTTATAAGGTGGTATTGGAAACAAACATTAGCAGAAACCTTTGAGCATTGTCAACATTTTTACAATGCTACTGGCAACGCTAGCAAATGGAACAAAACACTTTTCTCCAATGTGATGTTGGCTATGAGAGCCTTTTAACGTTCATAAAGGATCGTGGTTAGTCCATGTTCAACCCCTAAACAAACCATACAAGCAATCATTTGGAAGTGGACTGAGATGAGGTTGATGGTTAGGATTGATTGGTCTACACTCAAATGTGAATGCTGTATTCACACCTGCCCAAAAGATCTGCACCAAGGGGGAAACAAACCCAAGCTCGATTCAGCCAAACTAAACAGGACAGTTCTGAATAAACCCTTAATTATGATCCTTCATTATAGATCCTCATACAAAAACAAAAAAGACATTACAGATTAAGCTGATACTTTGGAGAAAAAAGTTAACATGTTGGTTAAGAGGGAGTGAGTAGAGCTAAACCAAAGGGACGAAAACGAACAAAACAAAAACCCTATGTGTCTATGACAAAGCTTTATGTTGTAAGAAGCAGGTTCCTCTCTGTCACTTCCCTTCCTGTTAAGTTTTCTTTTGTTTCTCCTGGTTTTAATTGTCCTTTACCTCCTGTCTATTTTGTTAATCCTTGTTTTGTCTCATTCATTCCCCTTTATCCTGTCAGGTTTCCCTTCTTTAGTGATGACATGCGGCGCCCTGATGTGTTTCACTTGTATTGATCATTACCCCTACTTTGTCTCATTTCTCTTAATGAGTAAATAATGTTTATTAGTGTTTTCCCTCTGTCTTTGTCAGTTTGTCTTTCTTATTCACTGGTCTTGTGTTTGCTTACCCATGTTTCCTTGTGCTCCTTGTGTGAACCAAGTTTGTTGTTTTACACAGTTTTTATATTCATTCATTCATTTACTTTTTTCTTTTATTTTAGTTTTGTATTCAAGCTTTTTAAATAGAGCTCAGGCACAGCTTTTAACTGGTTTAATGCTGGGTCCGCCGTTTAGCTCGCTCGGTAGCGCGCGCGGCCCACATACGGAAGGCTCAGTCCTTCAAGCAGCGGTCGCGAGATC
>JAQMCX010000058.1:2091754-2114360 GCA_029814765.1 Acanthurus leucopareius | reverse complement strand
TTATATATTAAATTTTAATTTATATATTTTAAAATTTTTTTATTGTGTCTCTTTTGAGACACAGGCATGCACACACACACACACACACACACACACACACACACACACACACACACACACGTACATACATATCACACAGGGGGTAGATCAGCACAAACACAGACTAAAGGTAGATATCTGATGTAGCACTGCCCCCTTGTGACTGATATATGTTTATCTGTATTTGCATAGTATCTTATGGCATTTGGTCATACACATTTATGTCCACAACACCAGCTGCTTATTTGATGTAATTACGCTTTACCAAAATCTCTTTCAGTCACATCTTGAGTGAGCTCAGTGAAACACCACTTTTGTTTGAATGTAGTCTATATGTGATGATACATGCATAAATAATTATTGTGGTTTGTGATGCTACAGAAATCTGTGTTGACAGGCCCTTTGTATGAAGCCTTTAGCCAGATAATGTTACTAACTGTAAGAAACATAGTGTTCTGCTTTCTCTTGTTTCTGTCTGTCTGTCTTTGTTCATATCCATATGGGGTAACTGGATTTCAGCTGCTCTCTATACTTCACATTTCTTTCCATTTCTTCTTTATACAGATATCACATACCCTGAAACAATAACAAATTAATTTCTGATGAAAATATCATTCCAGTCTCTGTATAAACTGTTGATTTTGGCTTTTAAGTTCAAATTCTGTAAAAGATACCTAGAATTTTCAGCAACAGTCATATCTCCCAGTACAAAAAAAGCACACTTACAAACAAATAAAATCAACACTATTTGACACAATTTATCTGACATAAAGCAGATTACATTATTTGTTTGGACCTGGTTTTATTTTCTTACTTTATAATGAACCATTACAAAGTAACACAATAAAAGAGGCCAGTTAGGATATCCATCAAGGTTAATTTTAGGACTTGCAATGAGGTAACCATCTTTGAATAATATATGAACACTACAAAGTAACAATAACATGAGGTTTGCTGTACCTTCCAAGCAACCTTAATGCATTCAAAATAACAAGGGATGGCAGTGACTTTACTAAAATACTTTTCACCAAATATATGCATGTTTAGGTGTTTAAAGGATTAGTTTGAAAAAGTAAAGGCATATTTGCCTTTTTCCAAAGCCTTGCATAATGAGATTGATGTCCATATATTTAAGGTAATTATGAAGCTGGAGCCACAAGCCAACAACTGTACACAAGCTAGCCTAGCTCTGTATGAGGGAACACTTGTGCTAACACATTCTATCTTTACTATACAATAACAGAAGTGTTTAATTGTTGTTTCACGATGTTAACAGGTTTCTGGCTCCAGTTACATACTGGCTCAGTCTAAAGATGAGAGTCCACAGCTTCCAGCTACACCTCATAAGGGAGACAATGCCCCCTTGTGACAAAAACTGAAACTAACTACAATATGAATTTACACAAAATTGAATAAATAAACATATTAAAACCATATATTTTGCCTACTAGATAAGACTACATAATTCAATCACATATATTGCTGTGCATCACACTAGGCCATACAAAGGTGAGTGTTCCATAGATGTCTGGGTTTTTTTTGGAATTATGCTCCCCATAGCCTCCTTGTGTGAGTTATCTATATCATGATCCTGTGTGTGCTTCTCTAAACTACTTCAGGCAAAACATGTGCATACAGTATTTGTTTGAGCTTTTGAGTGTGTGATTGTGAGACGGTCTTATTCTCAGAAATTGGAACAAAGCCAGCAAGTCATTCTACCAGCAGTTACAAATTCAAGGGGCAGAGGCTGCTGGGAGCTTTGCAGGCAGCTCGTGATCAAAAAGGTAGTTGGTGTGAATCCCCTAAAGCCATGAAGAAGTTTGGTGGATACAGAAAAGGACAGCTGCTGATTCCTCTATAAATAGCTGCGATGTGCCTTAAGGCTATGCTCTGACTGGGGTTAGCTTTGGATTGGGAATGAATGAACACAGCAGGGCAGGCGAGGCAAAGGAAACTGATCTAATAATGTAAACAGTCTGCAAAAAGAACACTGAGGGGAGCTGAGAGGAGTATAGGTCTCAGGAACAGTTTAAGCCCTGAGTGTAGGATTATACACTCTTGCATTGTGTTAGTGATGGTTATCAGGTGAAAAATCAGTAGAGATAAAACAAATAAAGATATGCTATAAACATACATGGGCTTTACAAGATGATATACTGTATTTTTTATGAATTTTAAAGTTACTATTGGTGTGTGTGTTGTGCAGTTTCTCTAATAATTCACTGCATACATTACATAAACTGATATTTTATATGAATGTATAAACTAAAGTTCTGAATATTTATGATCAGCCAACAGTATTTTGTTCCAATGACTGAGAGAAAGAAAGAAAGAATGCTGCACTCAGTCATGAACATTCATGAGTAAAGGCTCCCATTAGAAGAATCATTATATCATGCAGACCTGAGCAAGAAAAACTCTTGCTGAAGTCAGTTGGAAGCAGAGTGCATAACTTTCAGTGCTGTCCTGGCTCAAATTGTAATGTAACTGCTGCTACAACTGTTGTCACACCAAGCATTGTTAAATAAGAAACCATTTTGGGCCATAGCTGCCAGTGGTTCCTCACAGGACACTGATTGGTACAAACCCATGCTTCATGACTCAACGCCTGGAAAGACAGATTCTCATGTTCTCGCCAATCCAGCTGCTTAATGAGATAAATTGTGACTTTTGACCTACTTAAAGATTTTTTAAACTAACAAATATATTTAAGGTTATTTTGAGATATCTCAATCAAAACATATTCTAATGCGTAAAAAAAAGATTTGCAGAATCCTTATCATTTTTATTAGTTGGTTTGTGATTAAAGATCAGTTGGATTATCTTTCTTACTAGTCAATTTAGTTTAAACCTCATCAAAATCAGTTTAGAATTTTTACCTGCAGTTATAGGTTGATCAGAAAAACGTAATTCATGTTAAAATATTTGCTACATGAGGCAGGGAGCTTGGCTTCGTCTGGCTGGTTGATCTGATTGGCTGATATTAGACTGACTGGTGAATCAGCCAGTTACCTGTAAAGTATTTATTCAAAGTTCCTGCTCTTTCCTTAACAGTTGAAATGAACAACACAACATGTTCTACATAAAATGTTTAGTCAACAGATTTTTTTTTTCTTAGTACAAAGAAATATGAATAAAAAGCTTATCTCATAGCATAAGCAATCAAGCCTTTAGTAATAAAGTTTATATATATATATATACACACACATATGTGTGTGTGTGTGTGTGTGTGTGTGTGTATGTGTGTGTAAAAATCCAGCCCAATGTTCAGTCCTTAGTCTCCACCAACTCCAAGAAAAATTATCCATCTCTTTCGCTGCTGAATAATCATGTATTTACAAAAATCTGAAAGGATGATGAGGTTAAACATTAAATATATGACCTTAGTCTGTTTGAATTTCAGCAAATTTCAATCACACTCTCAATTCAATTTCCAGCTTACTGGTCAGAATGTAATAAGAGATATCTGAAAGATATATTAAGATTTTTAATGTACCTGAAGCATTATCTGGGTTAAAATAATAAAAGTGTTTGCAGCATCCAGCTGTCAGGAAGCATGACTTAGTAAGAAGAAAGGACATTTTTAAGAAGTTCCTCAATACGTTTTTGACTGACAAAAAGCAGAACAAAGGAAGGAAACGAGAACTAAACATGGCATCATGATTAAATGAAGTCAGTGAAATGTGGAACCTACAGAGTGGGAAAGAAGGCGGAGGGAGGATGAAAGCAAGGACAGAGGACACAATCAACTAATCAACCACAAGTAAACCACATAATAACCTCTGCTCAGGTCAATCAGTACAGTTCTTAAGATCAATTAAAGAACAAAGACAAGGATAATAGAAGAAAAGAAAGAAGGTATTTGGTAGAAGAAAAGTGAGAGATTGGGGCAAGATAGAAATTATGCTAAGAAAGAAACAAATGTATCCAAAGAAAGATAAATGAATGAGTGAATGAATGGTTTGTGTGTCCCATTCCTGATACAGTAAATGTAAAAGGATAGTGGTGTTTAGTGGAGGCAGCCCTTCCCTCATCGCAAATAACAATAAATGATCAGAACCATAAAGAAGAATGGTAACGATGGCCTGAATCAATGCTGCTATTCATCACAATGCAATTTGTGTCCACTCAAATCTACAATGCCATTCTTACAGCTGAGAGCCAGAGAAAGCATGGATGTTTGCAAGTATTTATTTTCATTTTGTACTGGGCTCTGGTTCAATCCAAGGTCCTCTACGGGAAATGTTTTGCAATCAATCTGTTGCTCCTTCTTTTCACCCTGCCCATTTCTGTGCCTCCTTTATGTTTTGATATGCTATTTTCTCCACACACCAAACAAGTGAAGGCAAACACATCCCTGTCATGGTTTCCTTCCCTTTTTTTATTTTCTAAAATAGCTAGTCGATGACAATAGTAAATGCTTCCTCTACACAAACCATACTAAACATAAATAAAAACAATTTAATATATATATATATATATATATAAAAATCAAGGACATATTTTCTAACTTTCCTTGTCTTTTTTCTGTCATATACAGTAATGCGAATAGTTTGCTGGGTAGTACATGTGTTGATGTTGTTTGATGTCAGATCTCTGTTTAATCACGCGGTGAGAAGATAACACACCGTAGCTAGTTTCTGTGCAAAATCTAGAGAGCAGCTAGTTTAAGCCATAAATCAAAAAGACTGATTCGCTGAGTACATCTTCAAGCACAGCAGGCAATCACGCCTTCAAAATGTAAAAGTGGTGGTAAAAAACAGCTAGAAAGAAGAGAGAGAACAGGAAAACAAGTAAAAAGCTCCATAATTTAAATTTCTTTTGCTTTTTTACCGTCGCCTGCCCACAGACAACCCTCGTCCTGGCAGCAGGCAGCAGTTCTGCTGGCATCAACACTGATGCTTCTCTCAGTGGTGAGTCAGTTATCATGTAGTAGGTAGCAATCAGGACTGCATGTTGTCAGAAGGTGATGCATCAAATTGTTGTCTGCCTGCATGGATCAATATCAGTGGCATGAGGATTATTAGTGTCATGGATCACAACCTTACCATGATTATGTACATGCCTTGCTCTTTGGAACTGACAGGAATCATTGCATGTTTTGAAATATTCTTTCCTTAACTATACATACTGTATGTTTATATTAGTTTAACAAAGGGCCTCCTTAAAGGACAGCCCCCACCTTACAGATCAGATACAGGAACACTTAAAAGTAAGAATAGCACGAATAGAATAGAACAGCACCGGCACTTTACCTGGATTGCACAGTTTTTTACACAAAAAAAGGAAAAAGAAAATATAGTGTCATTAAAAATTGGAACATTCCACTTGTTAGGGTTTTAGATCTTACTCTTATATACACCAAAATTGTCACAGCCCTACAGTGAGATCCTGCTTACATCCATACAGGTGTCCAAACTGTTTCACTGGAAGCCGTTGAGGAAAACCAGTCTGGTACTAGTGGCCACAGCAGCTTCAGTTGCTGTGCTCAACTACATCTCAATAAAAGGATAATGAAAGGGAAAAAAGGACAGTTGCTGTCACTGACTATTCTTGCAAAATGACCAGTGTTGTCACTTACCTTGTCAGCCACAATAATAAAAAAAACACTGCTGGTAGTGTTACATCCACAACCTGCATGTGTTAAAAAGCACACATGCAGCCAGAGGACACTCGCCTCAACACCCAGAACTACTTTCTCTCCTCCTCTCTGAGCACTGTGCTACAGCTTTCCATTAGAGCTGACAGCAGGGCCATCGCACGGCCCATAAAGTTTGTATAGCTTCACTGTTTTGTGACTGGACCTCGATCTGTCACACTCACTCATAACAACACATCAGTTGGATGTACGGTCTTCTGCAGACGCTCGAGGAAGACATTTTATTTTTCCAGGACTTTTATAGCTGCACGTGTGTGCTTTTGTGTATGTGTGAGTGTGTGTGTCTGTGTGTCTGTGTGTGTGTCTGTGAGTTGAATAACAATTTTCAGTCAGCTTTGTGATCTCTCTCCACACACATTCAATTTGTGATGACAAAGAAACAAAAGAACAGGGAATAAATCATCTCCTTATCAGATCAGAAACATAGCAGGGGTTTCATGCCTGTAAATAAAAGGCGCACACAGACAATGACACATTCAAACACACACACACACTCCCACACACATTCAAATTTTTCCTCTCTTCCTTTAAATTTGTTGTTTTTTTGATTATGCCTGTTTTGTCCATCCATCCTATTTTCCCATTTCTTTTCCATTAATACTTTACATTTTCTTATTCCTTTTCTCTATCTGATTGTGGCCTCTCTGCCTATTTGTCTGTCTCTAGCTGCCCTACCAGACACAAACATTTGAAGAGATTAGAATATAAAGGGCACTACATTCATCATAACTTTGCTGGAAGTCTCTTTTTGCAAGTCTATTTGTATTGCTGGAATAGATTTCTTTATAATGCTTTATAGTAGGCATCAACTGAAACCAGTAATGGTGATTAATAACTGTTAAGACACGACTATAATGATTTTCACAAAGAAATTCTACTTCACTCATCAACGAAGTCACACTCAAAGTAATCCGCATTTTTTGTAAAATGAAAAAAGAGTCTTTCAATGCAGATCAAAACGTTAACAGATAAAGTCTCCCTATTTTTAAACCTTTCCCCTGTTGTGCTCCCAACTGGTTATTTCTCCTGTTATTATCCCAATTTGATAGAGATATAAGTACTCTACAAAATTAAATGTTTTTTTTTTCCTTATTTTCTTTGTTGGATACATGGTGTGGTACCTGGTGACCCACAGGCAGAGGTGCGCATGCACATACAGGAAAGTGAAAACAGAAGTTATCGTGACAATTTTTGCTGTTGTTGTTGTTGTTTGTTTCCACCACAAGGGGGCTCCAAAAAAAGGATTCCATGCAAGAAAACAACCTTAAAACATCTAACATAAACAGAGATTCCTGCTTTACGATTAAAGCAAGATATTTAATTTTTTTTTTTTTTTTTTTTTTGGGTGTAAAAAAGTCACGTCTATTGGGACTAACTGGTTGATTTGGTAAATGGACCTTTACTTAACTTCCCAAACCCTGACAGAGCCTCCTTTAGGGTTTGCTATGGAAAATATCAGAGCTGACCACGACCCATTTGTTTCATTTGTATTAAAAAAAGAAAATTATATATACTATATCGCCAAAAGTATTCACTCACCCATCCAAATAATTGAAATCAGGTGTTCCAATCACTTCCATGGCTACAGGTGTATAAAATCAAGTACCTAGGCATGCAGACTGTTTCTACAAACATTTGTGAAAGAATGGGTCGCTCTTAGGAGCAACATGTAGTGAAATTTCCTCGCTCCTAAATATTCCACAGTCAACTGTCAGTGGTTTTATAACAGGTTACCAGGTGAATGGTACTTGTCTGACTGCATTGTGCCAAGTGTAAAGTTTGGTGGAGGGGGGATTATGGTGTGGGGTTGTTTTTCAGGAGCTGGGCTTGGCCCCTTAGTTCTAGTGAAAGGACCTGTGAATGCTTCAGCATAACAAGAAATGTTGGACAATTCCATGCTCCCAACTTTGTGGGGACAGTTTGGGGATTACCCCCTCCTGTTCCAACATGCCTGTGCACCAGTGCACAAAGCAAGGTCCATAAAGACATGGATGAGAGAGTTTGGTGTGGATGAACTTGACTGATCTGCACAGAGTTCTGACTCAACCCAATAGAACACCTTTGGGATGAATTAGAGTGGAGACTGAGAGCCAGGCCTTCTCGTCCAATATCAGTGTGTGACCTCACAAATGCGCTTCTGGAAGAATGGTCAAAAATTCCCATAAACACACTCCTAAACCTTGTGGAAAGCCTTCCCAGAAGAGTTGAAGCTGTTATAGGTGCAAAGGGTGGACCGGCGTCATATTAAACCCTATGGATTAAGAATTGGATGTCACTTAAGTTTATATGTGAGTCAAGGCAGGTGAGCGAATACTTTTGGCAATATAGTGTATATATGTATCAGAGAATTATATTTGACAATTTTATGAACTTATAAGAAATGAGTGGTTTTTGTATGAGGTCTGATAACTTGTCCACCCTAATGCTTAAATGCGGACTCAAGGACCAAATTTTTGCTCATATTATACACACACAACACTTATTGTGTGTCAGACTTTGTGCTTATGTAAAAAAAAACTTATATTAGACTTAACTGTTAAAGTTGTTTGGATCAGCTAAAAGCAGTGCCTCTGCAGCAGGAAGTAGCCTGGGATGTTGTTCAATGGCATTTCAGCAGGGCAGATAATTTTCAGCACTTTGCTCAAATGATTGGTCCAACCTGTCTGACTTGGCAAGGACTTTCCACACTCATTCAACAGGGCTTATTTCCAAGGCAACATCAATGATACTTTATATTCCAGACAGAAAAGTTTGCCCTCTATCTGTTCTAATTCTGAGCCAGCTGCCGTCTAGCAGCTTGGCTGTGTTTTGGGACCCAGACAACAGAATATTATCTGGGAGGGTATCATAGTTTTATGATCTCTCTTTGCAGATAAAATGGCAGCTTTAAACAGATTAGCATTTTCACTGTCTGGATTAGAATTAACTGTGGAGGGAAAAAAATGTGTTCAGATGGGAGGGATATAATATGATGTTATAAATCTAAACCACTTAGTGATCAGTAAATGTAGACTGAGTGATCACTTCAGCCACCTGAATTTATCCATTCACCCTCTTGTTCTTACAAAAAATGGGAACACTGCTAAGTTTAAACTGTTTTGAAGTTTGGCCACTAGTAAAATGAATTATATTTTAAATTGTTCCCTGTTGGATCACTTACATGCCCTCTGTGTGCTTTCATGTACAATTTTGCAACCTCATTTCACTTTTTGTTGCTTCTGTAAAAGGTGTCAGCACATATCCGTAGGCCTGCCCTGATTTTACAATGTGATAAATTTATCAGCTGTTCAGGAAGAAGAATCGTCTCTGAGGAAATATGCTGGTGTTTATGACTCTACTTTGCAGCTTGGAACAGATCATCTTTACACATTTATTTAGTTTCAAGGGTAAAGATAAAGGAAAGAAGAAAGTGTAGGTGAGAGGAGCCAGAGACTTAGAGTAAAAAGACAAATACTCTCTGAGCTTCTTTACCACCATCTTTTACTCTTTTACGCGCTAGGTATAAACTCTGTCTGTGCAGAAAAATGACAACATTAGTGAACAGCTGAGTAGTTAAGCTTAGCACAAAGACTGAAAACAGAGGAAAAACTAGCCTGGCTTTAACTGAAGGTAACAAAATCTACCTTCCTAAAGGTAACTAATTAATACATTATATCTTGTTAAGATGACAAGTTGATGTTTTACAGGGGACAGGCACTGAACTATTCTGTGGTTGGAGTTACTGCTGGAGTAACAGCTGGATTAACAGCAGGATTATACTCGTAAAGATGTGGTTTAAAATGGCATGTTGTTAAAAACATAGTAGAATTCAAAACCACGTTGGAAGACACAGTAAAAATCTGGTCATAGAAATGTAGAGATAATAATAATGTTAAAATGCAGGCAGGACAGCTCAAACCTTATGATAGTCTCTCCTGGAAGACAAAAAATAGTGTTGGACTGTGTTCTTCACATGAAAAGTGAAACAGAATATTCTTTATCCTTTCCAAAGTTCACATATTGAACAATCAGTTTTTAAAGATATAGGACCATTAAAGGAACAGTTCTGTTTAGGCGGCTAGAATCTTAACCTCCAAAAGGTTTGTCATCATTGTAAGGTTGTCATAGACTCCAAGCTGTTACTCAACTGGGTCATTAAGTCAACACTACAATCCATGAAATTCTACATGGACTGATTTCATATGCCTTTAAAACCTGTACCTGTACCAAACTTTGTTCTCAACCCTAAACCTCATACATTCGTGCATTGTTTTGAGTCAAAAAATTCTAAATAGCATCAAATCACAAATTTGCATCAAAGGGTTTTACAATCTGTACAGTGTATAACATATGACCCAATACTACCCTATTTGCATGTGTGGCCATTTTACAACACATTCTAATCCCTTTTCATCAACTTTTACCACTTATGTGACACCCTTTGGTGTCGCATATAGACGTACAAGGTACCATTTTGCATCTGTGTCAGATGTGCAAAGCATTCCTGCCACAAAGCCTTTGAAAACACACAGTGTGTTCTTTCTTGTAATGTGGTTTTTCAGTTTGAGTGGTTGCAGTTTTGTTTGGTTGAGGCAGCAAAATTAATTGGTTAGGTTTATAAAATGATAACGGTTTTACACTTTAAAGCTCTGCACCCACCTGGTTTTATCACCCATCCTGACCGATCACAAGTGGATAGCTCTAAGCACCACTATGCCCACCTAGCATTAACATGTCTCCACGTGTCTCCACATGTGTCTCCAGTGACCACTTGTGATTCTATCTTACTCCCCTGCTCTAAATGCAAAAAAACATCACTTCTGCCTATAAAGACTAAATGTATTATTGTTTTTTACCTGTGTGAGGCAGCAGTGCACTAAACTGTGCTTAGTCAAGCAGAAAAACAAAGGAGAATATCCTTCTTGTCTGCCGTAAATGAAAAGAGGAAGTAGTTAACGGGCAAATCAAAACAACACTGTCTGGCAACCAAGCTGACCTTGATGTTCGAGGCATTCGTAGTATATCCAGGAGAGTAGTGCTACTTTTATAAATACAGGTGCACTATGTCTCACAGGCATGTGTTCACAGGCACGGTTAACATGTTTCCCCTTTGAGGTAGGTATGTACCTGGTGTCGCCAAGTAGGTTTTATAAATCATCACTAATTTCTCCCTTTTTAGCTTAAAAAAAGAATAATGCTTTGCTGCCTTTTCATCGTTATTACAGTAGTTAAGTAGACTGGACAAAGGATGACACCCATGATTATATCTCGGTCAAAAAGCAAACAACACTTAAAGTATATGGAACAACTTCATTATTAGACCAACATATTTGTGCATGTAGTCTTGATCAGGATCATTACAACTTCAGCAGGGTGAGTAAACAAAGCAGAAAGAATGTTTAAAAAAAACAATAAACATGTTGACCTTTTTGAAAAAAAAGTAGTAAAATTTAAAATAATATACAAAAAATTGAATAAGTAGTTATTAAAAAAGTAATAAATAGTTTATTTTGAAGTTGTGATTGGCAGAAAGGATGAGGAAAATGGGAAGGAAAACAAGATTTCCTCAAGGGGCGTGTATACCAAACATACACTCACACACCCACACACACACACACACACACACACACACACCTACACACACCCACACACACCCATGAACATCCATACACATAATAAATTAATAAATAAATAAACATTTAAAAAATATTTTTTCATTAAACTTACATGTTGCTTTAGGAAAACTAAAAAAAAATTGATTTATTAATTTTTTTTCAAAGTTCCACTACCCAGGATTGTGACTCCATAGTCAACAACATCAACACATGCACGCACACAAGAACACACACACACACACGTACAAGAACACACACCTACACACACACACATAATTCACATGCAAAAAGGTCCTGAAGAAGTTCTAAAATGAAGATGAATCGAAGGCATGCAAGGTTCAGAAGAGTTACAGCAGTTTATACAAAAACAAACATCAACAGAGTTCCTAAAGTAACATGCCAACATTTGAACACAGTTGGGCACTGCAACTTATGCACAGAGACATCAGCTATCAAGCAAATTTAATTATTACATAGTCATATAGAAAATTATTGGTCAAGAAAGGCAACAAATGTTACACTTCTATCAATTAATGATTAAATATTCTATTTAGGGGAATATAAGCATGCCACTTTGGAAAGGTTAATGACTTTGAATAGTGATTTTCAAAATCACTAACTTCAGTGAGGTTTCAATGGTAATATGCTAACTTCCAAAGACAATGAGATATTGCCACTTAGAGACAGAGACATTTGCTGAGAAATAACCTGAAGTAACCTGAAGTAATACCCTAACTTTTAAGCACAATTGTCCATTGCCATTACTGGAAGTCTTTTATTGTGAAGCTAAAAAAAAACCAAACAAACAAAAAATAAACAAAAAACAATGTTAGTTAATACTATTAAAAATGATCCCATAAAATTATAGTTTCTAAAAGCTTTGATTCACAACATTGCCAGTGATTTGGAGGTTGGATGCTCTCACAGTCTTCCCCCATCTTGCAGGAAAATGCTCTCTTCTGTATAACATGTTATTGCTAAAACGTCAGTGATATTGTTTCTTCTAAATCAAACCTTTGAGTTTGCACACACACACACACACACACACATACACATACACATACAAAACTAAGCAGGACATTTAAGAACAGCTGACAGCAGTATAATCCTTCCTTTCTACATAAATTTATTTACTCCTCCGGGGGAAACTTAGAAGAACTATACACACTGCTGAACAAGAGCTTGGAAAAGAATGGCTGTGTGTGTTTGTGTTTGTTTGTGTGCCTGTGTGTCTGTAAGGGTGTGTCTGTGTTTGTGTGTTTGGTGTGTCCGTACCCTGCCTGACTTTGACTGATGTGTTCAATGCCCAACACTGTGTTGTTATTCTGTCTTTAAGGACAATGTTGTCTGACAATTTAACATCTCAAGTTGTCACTGTTCCGTCCTGGGAGAGACAGGCAGACAGACAGAAGAAGAGAGAGAGACACACAGCAAGAGAAGACAAGAGGGATAGACAGATACTTTATAGATGGCCAATCTCAGAGAGAAAAAAATTTGCCAGACAGAAGCCATTAAATTACATTACAGACACTGCAACATGAACCTGAAAGATATTCATCCTCACACTAATCTTATTTTTAAAACCCTGAGGGATTGAGAGATGCTTCTCTTGGGACATTTAATTATGCTTTGTGCAAAAAAATTGACTATTGGCATGGACTTTACAGAAGGACAACAGAACGGTGGAAAAAAAGCAGGAGTGGTTTGAAGTGCTCTTTATGTTGTGCTCTCACTTATGCCTTTATGCTTTATGCTGCTTTAAGTTTAAACACTGCACCATAATGTGCATATAGCATGTGCAACAAATAACTTTAACAAGTACTCAAAGTTAAATTTGTGACCACTGGTATTTGCATTTTTGTTATTTTACCAGTGACCTGAAACTTGGGTCTATGGCTACTTCACTGAGACCAAATTTCATTTTGGAGAACAGAAAGAAATGACAGGGAGCCTAATTCAGTGAGTGAAGCCTGAGGATCTTGTTCTGTTCAACTGGCTTTGAGGAGGCGCACTGTCATGTTAGAGAAGCCACTATTCAGGTTGTTTGCTCTGAATGTTCTGCCTTATTCATCTCAGAATGTCACAGTAGTGCTTAGCATAAACAATTTCCCCCCTGGCGACAAATTTACAGTGCGCAATACCACAAATGTCAAAGAAAACCACCAACATGCTCAACCTTATTTTCCACCTACACTGGCACTGTAGACCAACTGTGGACTACTGGCTTGCATTATGCACACCAAACAGAACACACACAGAGAATTATGTAGTTTATATTGTGAACCCTCACTTTTTGATATTTCTGTCAAATTAACAACTTTAAAATGTTTGTGACAATCAGATTTGATGTTGGCATGTATCAGAAGCATTACCGGAAAGGCTGGACAACTGCATTTCAGACAAATTACATGGGCTCACAATACAGGAGATGAATTGCATAAAAAGCTTTATCCTTGCATCATCCATCAGACTCGGTAATAAGGTCTGATGCATCCAGTCAAGTTCCAAAATCATTTATGGTAAATGTGCATATTCTTTTCTATGGCAATGTCCTGCACATATAGTTATGATCAATTTCAGTTTCAGTGTCCTCACTATTCCCAGTCCCCATTACTTGCACACCCAACAGTTCATGCTTTCACAGCCCAATAAAGATGACTTTGTGGTCTAAAACATTGATGACTTTGACTTTGTTGTCTCAAACATTCCCTCACACACTGCAGCTTGGAACAGTGTCCCATGCAGTATGCATATGGAGCAATTTGGGGATCAGAATCTTTTCCACCAACATTTTGACATGTGGACAGGAGGAGGTGGGGATCAAACAGACAATCATACAATCCAGTGAACAACCTGCTCTATCTCCTGAGACACAGCTCTGCAGCAGTCTTAATTCAAATAGAGCTTACAGACTTAAAATTGTTGTGTAGGTACATTTGGTTCTTGAAAAAAAAATGACAAGGCAAAAATATCTTTCAGATTGCAAGGCCTCTAGAATTGCAAGCTCCTGTGGGATTGTTCCCCATTGAGGCTCCGTAAGCAGAAACCTGTAGTATGTGTCATAATTATAGAACTCTCTATTATCTCATTGTTTTCTCCTCTACATTTTTCATAAACCAAGAGAGCCACTTCAGAATTGTTTAATTTATTCTATTTTTGCAGCATTAAAACAGCTTGTTTCTTTTTTCTAACTCCTTTGCATTTGACCATCTTCCTTTATGACACAGGACAGATATCAGAACTACAAACTATCAGATGCACAAAAGACTTAGTTATATACAGACTGATATAATTCTGAATAACTGCAGAGTTTATAACATGTCTGAGTCACTGTTGCAGTTAAATGTGTGAGCCAGTTCATAAAGAGAGGTACACACTATCTGACTTTTGAGACAATAAGGACAGAGCCATCAAAGGCAGCTTGAACTGCTGCTGCAGTGAGTTTCAGTGTTGATGAGTAGTTTTAGTAAATTCCATTGCCATCCTGTGTATATCTTTAAAAGCTCTCCATAACAAGAGAAACAAAACATCTTCCTTAGATAAAAAAAAAAAATCCTCTAAGAAAAACAAAGACTTGAGGTAATTACATATTTATGCATCTTTACTTGGTGAAAATAACTTGACAGGTCAAAGCTATGTAACCTAACTAACCCTAACCCCTTACCCTTAGTCAACTCAGCCATTCACAATGAAGGCCATGAAACATTCCATTCATGGTAGTGGAAAATTTATTCATTCTGATGGTCAATTTAATTCAACCCACTCAGTTCTAATTCTCAGGTCTAATATTTGCTCTTGTCTTGCTTGTTTTCTCAAGCCTGTTTAGAATGAGTTCCAGCTTGAAGGTGAAACGATACATTTCATCCTTCTGCTCTGACGCACAGACAATAGTTTTTTGGGTTTCTTTTTTAAAAAAAGAGCATGTCTTTTCTCAGTCTCCACAATCACTGTGCATGTTCTCTCCCTTTTTTTTAAATGACAGCTTCAAGCTTGGTGATCATGTCCTTGCTGAGCTTACTGACATTACAATGTTACATTACAATGTTACAAGGTTACCAGGTAGTTTTTTCATTAGTTTATACACAGGATTACATGACAAAATAGAGTCTTTCACACATTAGAATAAAATAGTTTTTAAAAGGGAACAATACATGCAGTATTATATATACATAAATGTAGACCTATACACCAAGGAATTTGTGACTGGTGGAATGTAATTAGCACCAACACGATTGTAATGATAGCAACATCTACAACTTTAAATAAAAAAGTTCAACATCTCAAAAACAGTCACATTTAACCTGTTTGAGCAACAAGCATGACTGATAAAAACCACAAAGTCAACCTCCCCCCAGAGTCCTGCCCGCCGTCGACTCGGACCACAGTCCACTCGTTTAGATCAACACCTTCACTTCTTTAAAATGCAGACAGCACTGTCTCTGACTTTCTTACCCTGCCAGAAAGAGTCTTATTTCATCCATTTTTATTTTTATTAGACCAGGAGCGGTCCAGAGTCTTGCTGGGATAATGGCCCTTATCCCAGCTCTCTTCCCTCCCCTCTTGGGGAGATCTGGCTGGTTTGACTGGATGGTCAGTCAGGGGATGTCGTGGGCAATGATCTTCTCAAAAAATCCACTGCTCTTTAACCAAACCCAGTCTCTCCTTTTCCAATGTGTATCTCTCTTATAGGTCATAAATGTTTCAGCATGAAGCCAATAAATATCAGATTAAAACAGAAAAAAATATATCAATAGATAGTTTGAAGGAGTTGCTTCTTGGCTGCTGCATCTGTATTAACACAGTAGCAACTTTCATCAGGGTTGTTTTTGTTCTATGATGGACTCTAAAACATGACTGAAATTCTTCAAATAAACTACTGATATAAAAAAAACCCTCACACAATTCATTTTGGGTTATACTATGAGGTGGTCAAAGTCCACATGAATATTTAAATCTCTTTCAATAACTTTATTTGATTAAAGAACTACATTGAATAGAAACTTTGATAATTTGAAGAGAAATTCAGAATATGGGCCATTGGTGCTGTAAAATTTAACAGGGTTAACTGTAACATTTTTTCAGGTTGGGTGTAAAAGAGTATGAACTAGGCTTTTAAATGAGTAATAATTGAGTTCAGGTTAAGGGTTGATAAATAGGCTGGAATAAAAAAAAAAAATACAGCTGAAACTCCACCTCCTCAGCCGGTGCCTTTGAAGAATAGCAGTATTAATATGACTGGGTGGAGCAGCACTACCAAGGCTAACATATTCTCCACTTAATTTTGGTTTACGGGCATGTCAGTAACACCACACAGTGCAGATGAACATTTATTTTTTGCAGTGACAGCAAAGGGCACTAAACATGCTCAAGAGGACTTGCCTGAAATATTTATGAATTACTTTTTGAAATCCAGTTGAACCTCTTTTAAATCGATATGAATTCGATTCACTGCACCACACCTCCTTTTATGACAGTTGACAGTGTTAAAGAACACACTGTCTAAAAAAACTAGGATCAAATAGCGGGATTTCAGGATTTGATTTTTCAATAAATCTATATTATAACTAATGTGTTAATGGTATTTCAAAATAATAAAAACAAATTTCAGGGAGAACTTTGTAGGAAAAAGAGCTTAACCAGTGTTTTTTAATGGAATGTGCTCTGCTGTAGCTCTTTCAAAATGTTAGTATATAGTTCAGCCTGTCTTTAATCATTACAAGTTTTATCTTCACTTAATCTGTCTCTCCACTGTTCTGAGCCATCTGTGGTGTCCACACAGAGGGTCTAGTACAGGCAGTCTAGGTAACATGGTTTCTGACAGGGGTGATCAAATGGTCTTTTAATTACCCAAAGTGCTTCACAATACATGTCAACATTCACACACTCATTCTCACACTAATGGTAGGTGACTTCTCTACAATGTGCCAACATGCGCATCAAGAACTCAAACAAACACATTGACACACAAATGGAACAGCCATCAGGAGCAATTTGGGGTTCAGAATCTTTCTCAAGGACACTTGGACATGCAGACCGGAAGATTCAGGGATCAAACCACGTCCCTCTGATTCCTGAGCCACAGCTACCCATAGAGTACTAACAGTAAAACAAAGTAACAGCTTAATAAATAACTCAGGGTACAAGATACTCTATTTATATAGGAAGTATATATCTTTTATAAATTTGTAACTTTTTTTTCATAAGACCCTCTGAAGTCTGTTGGTGAGAAAGTGCCATATGCAGAGTGTGGCACTCAAGTTCAGAGTGTTAAATTTTTCAATCAGTATCGTATTTATAATAAAAATCCAGTTGTTCTGTCATATGACGGCTAACGACCTCACTCAGTCCATCCAGTGCATCAATCTGTGCATCAGTTTGTATTCTAAAGAACGTAAGCAGCATCAAAAAAACATGCAGACTGGTTCTTTAGACATCTTAACATTAAAAACAAGACATTTTATAATTATTGTCCATTCACTATGGCTGCTTAAGAGCACCAAGTATGATTATGGAAATGATGGTTAAAAGTTGTCCAGAGCATACTGAAGTACAACAAAATGTTTTAAAAGTCAATTTAATCATCTCGGTTTTCTTTCACAACAAGCACAGATACACTTAAATCTCACATTCCTGCCAACAAAACCTTGGCCAATGAACACTACTGCTTTGGCGTAGCCAAGGACTGGGGAAACAGCGTTTGGATGTGGAATAGTTGTAAAATGCTTTTCTGTCTTTCTGGTAGAGCTGTCTAACACTTTTATCCACAGCCTCAGATCAAAATTTACAAAAGCAGTTGTATTGATAAGTATGTAGTCTGTCACAGCTGGTTCAAGGCCACAACAAATAACAGGAGGCAACACAGTTGAAGCAAATAATGAAGCTTGTTAATTTTTTGAACTAGTGAAACCATCTTAGATCATGAGATATGTAAGTAAGTAGATCAGTGATGCCAGCATGTATGCATGTTTTGGAGAATAGCTTGGAATGTTGAATGGAAGAAATTAGAAAAAGAAACCAAGAGTGGGGAGCGTGGCGCACACCATCAGAGTCTCCTAGCTCTGACTCCATAACTGACACACTAGGAAACAGATGGACAGGCGCGCCTAACAGCATGTCCTCTACCACATTGTCTGACTCCTTAATGTGGTATATCACCAGACAGTAACACTGCAACATCAGAGACCACCTAATAAGTCTCTGATTAGGACACTTCAGGGAATTCAAAAATGTGAATGGGTTATGGTCTGTAAAGACATACACCGGCAAACCTGAACCTACATACACATGGCACAATGCGTAAACCAATGTCAAAGTCTCCTTTTCAATTACAGAATAATTTACTTGTTACTTGTGTTTGTAAAATTTTCTTGAAAAGAAGCTTACAGGCCTATCCACCCCCTGGCTATCAGACTGCAACAATACTGCACCTGCTCCCATGTGACTGGCATCCACCTGCAGTTTAAAAGGCTTCTGCAAACAGGGTGCAGCCAGCACGGGAGCACAGCAGAGAAGGAACTTAATGTTCTGAAAAGCCTGCTGACAAACAGGAGACCACATATATTTAGCATTCAAAATCAACAAGTCAGTGAGTGGTGCAACAACAGAGGAAAAGTTCTCGCAAAACCTGCGGTAATATCGTACCATACCAAGGAACCTCATGAGCTCTTTCTTAGTGGTTGGTACTGGAAATTGCTCCACAGCCTTCACTTTTGCATGCACTGGGCGAACCTGGCTCTGACCCACAACATGACCGAGATATATTACTGTGGCATGAGCGAAATCACGCTTGGTCAAGTTAGTGGTCAGTTGTGCAGTTGTGCAGCAGCCAAATGAGCAAACCGGGAACAAATACACAAAAGGTGGCTATCCCAACTGTCATTGAAGACAACAAAATCATCTAAATGTTACTAACTTGCCACCGTCCGCGGAGTCTTTGTGCTTTCTCGTCTCACAGATATCCATGGACTGAGGTCGCGCCGGGATTGCTGATAACAAGATAATATCTCGTTATCTCGAGAAAACGGCTTGTAAAAAAAAAGTAAACCATGTCCGCTTAGTGCTTCCGTATCAAAGGGAGCCACGCTGCTATACTAACAAGGGGAAAGTAGTCAAAGCTCCACACAGTTTATCTACCAGTAAGTCAATACTCACCTCCGTTTGGTCCAAAAGATCAGCCACTGCAACTGCGCACCTCTACACAAAGAGTAAACCTACCTAGGTGCTCTCTGTAGTTAAATTATCGAAACGCTCGTTAAACAGGCGAACCTCGGGGGAACGCCCACAAAGTACCACACCTTTCGGTGACGTACATACCAATTCAACAGCGGGTTGGTTGTACTGCATGGGAAACCCTTTTGCCAAGAACAGCACCTGAACACAACCAGACACAGAGTTAAAAGTAATTAAATGCCAAACACAACGAAAACGCCTGAAACCCAAATAGACAAGCCCCCAATTTGTGACAGCTGGCTCAAGACCGCATCAAAGAACGGGAGGCAACACTGTAAAAGCAAATAATATGGTTTGTTTATTTTTTAAACTTGCAAAACCAACTTGATCATGAGATATGTAAGTACACCATCAGATATGTAAGCACACCATCAGAGTCTCCCAGCTCTAACTCCATCAACTGACAGACTGGGACAGACTTTATAACATTAGTAATCAGGAGGTCACCTCTACTGGGACCTGCAATGACAACATCAAACATCAGCAGGAGACACCACCAGGACAGCATGTATGTGTGTGTGGGGTCGTCACAAGTCAAGTTAACTATTACTCTACACCTTAGATACTGTTAGTGATTTAAAACCAGCACATGTTATGGTAAACAAAAAATAAGTGGAAGAAGTAGTCATCATAAGCTAATGGAACTTGTATTTACAGTAATTTCTGACTGAATTTCCTAATTGTCTTGGTATTAATAAAATAAATAATAAAAATAAATTAAAGTTAACATAAATAAATACTGATTAGTGTCGAAAAAGCTGGTGTAAACTCTGAGATAAATGTAAGATTTATGCTGCTATAAATTGGAGCTTTAAATGCAGATAAATGATGTATCAGTCTCTGAATGTATGATGAGACACAATAAGGGTTACCTGACAAAGGCTGAAGAGAAATGTCTTTTTCAGAGTAATAAAAAAAAACACAGTTGGCCGTTTTTAAGGACATTTTTAGCAATAATTAGATGCTACTTACCAATTTCTTTCCTTCAGTCTTAGCCCTCAAGGATGGGAATGTAATGATGATGCTCTTTGCTAGAAAAGCTTTTTAGTCCTACTCCACCAAGATACTGATGCATGCTTTGACAAAGAGCCTACTTGACTTTATTATCTATGTCACTGTTTTCTTGTGTTTTTAAAATATCTATGGTGCTATGAGGAACAGACTGCAGGTCATTCTGTTCATTTGGCAATGAGACGTACTAAATTGATGAAAGCAAATGGAGATGTGATACAGGTGAATTTTACCTTTATAATAATGTAATTTACAGTAAAGACCCCAGAGTTGGATTACACATCAAAGATTTACCAAAACCAACATTGCATCTCTTACCAATTCAGGAGATGGAAATCATTTCCTATTTTAATTTTTCTTTTAACATACATTACATATTGTCAATTAGTTATATTTACCATTTTTAGATTGAAATTTCATGTTCTATACTTGTAATTTTTGTAGTCAACTTATAACAAAAGAAAAAGAAAAAAGTATTTTTGTATTTATTTAATCCTGTTCTATAAAGTTTATTTTTCAAGTCTGATTAAAGGTTAATGTAGAATGTTGGTGAGGGCAGTAACCAAACTGAACAGCTAGTCATGGGTCTGTTCCTTTAACATTAGATGGACATAGATCTTTTAATATTCCATAGTGTTTACTGTGATTGTTTTTATTTTGTAATTCCAAAGTAAGAAAGGAAAAGCAGTACTTTGGTCATTGTTCTCTGGTAATTACAGAGTAAGATCAGGGGAACAGTGGACACCCCTAGTCTACACTGCTAGTAATCTATAATTACAAGGTAAAAAGGGGAGTAGGTGGATATTTCATAATTCACCCAGCACCCGGAACTGTACTGTGTAATTACCAGTTAGCAAGGGAGAACACTTGGGATTTTTTAAACTGTCCATACTTAATTATTCTTGTATAATCAAAGACAGAAAAAAATATAAGGTCTTTGGTATCTACTTTAATATTTCACTATAGCTTTGTCAACCAAGATCATTTTTTTTGGTAAAAGATTTTGCATTATAGAAGTTGCTAGTCAATAAATAATGATACAAGCTTTCTATGGCAGTGCATTTGAGAAAGATATCATATTTTACACTTGTCTGTCTATTATAAGCTCCTGCAGTGGAAGAAAAAAATTACCTTACTCCCAACTTTTCACATTGTAGAATCTAAAATTGTTTTTAAATGTTCATTTGATGTCCAGCATCTGAATGTCTGCATGTAAATAATATTGGATAAGGAGAAAAGAATTCCCTGAATCCTTAGATATAGTTACAGTGGAATATGCCACACCCAAACTCCATGTATGTATCGCTACAAGGAACCAGTGAGTATTTTAAACACACAATGAATTGTACCTTAAGTTTAATTGAGGGCTGTATTAATAAGTGTTTGTAGAAAAACAAAAACAAAAATACTAGAATACTTTTCTTTTTTTCCATTTATTGGTACATTTTTTTTCTGAGGAGATATCAGCACTACCAACTAGCTTAGATGATCACTTCAGCCCTCAGCCCCCTTTTGCTAAACACTGCAATTTATAAAGCTTTAGTTTGTTTTAGTCTTGACCTTCAACAAAAGTGTTGCCAACATTTCTACAGCAATGATCCAAACAGATGACACTCCACTCCTTCTAGGTGTACAGGTGTGGGATATTTATTCTGCTGCGTGAGAGTCTCTCAGTAATTGCCAAAGATGTGTACAATCTGTTACATTAAATGAAATATTTAATTGCAATAGAATGAATAAAAAAGAGAGTAAAAGGCAAGACAGCCCAAAACACAATCAAACCTATTTATAAGAATATTCACAGAAATTGCACATCTATTGAATGAAAACACCAGCTGGTATTAGCTTTCATGAATCATTTAAAATTATAAAATAATGTGCAATGTGTTTTGTGAGCTTACCATTTACAGGACAATAAATCCCTGAAGTTCTCAAAATATTACATGACATGCAATCTTATAGCTCTGCCATGTGCTGTATAAAGTATATACTCCCTCCATTAAAAATAAATTAATGTTACCACCTTAAAAATACAATGAATAGTAATCACTTTAAATTTGTTGCAAAACATGTG
>JAQMCX010000058.1:2058611-2091654 GCA_029814765.1 Acanthurus leucopareius | reverse complement strand
GATAGATAGATAGATAGATAGATAGATAGATAGATAGATAGATAGATAGATAGATAGATAGATAGATAGATAGAATATTTTGGTGCTGAATTTTTCAGATTGAGGTCAGATGTCACTTACAGGCTCATTTCAGGAGTAAGATACTTAATATTAAGGTGACAGGACTTCCCTTTTTTATGTCAGAATGTTAAATACCCAGCTCTTCTGTATTCATAATAATAAAAATACTTTGTTCGTGCGATGCAGTGGATGGAGGTTTAATTTTGACTCACCTGCAACACATAAATACTAAAAAGTGTAAGGTTGATATCGAGTGTATTGAGTGTTTAATAGGTCATAGGTGATTTTTTTATGAAGGAGGTTGGTGAAGTTATCTCCTTCTGCTTGCTCGCAACAAATGTGGTTGTATTCAAAGTCTACCACTTGTGCTGCAACTTCCAGACAAAACACATTGGTAAAAAACAAAATTCAGCTAAAGAAAAAGACGGCGAGGACAGCCGAGGCATTGCTAGCAAGGCTACACATTCAGCAAAGACAAATTTTCATGCAACAAAGCAAAAAAGAACATTGCCAAAGTTGCAAGTCATTTTCCAGCGGGGAAATTATTAAGGAAGTGCAAATGATGATTTCTATGACTTAATCTGGTGATAAAATTAGAGGTTGGAGCTTTACAAAATTGTTTGGCCTCTGGCAACAGTCAGGGATTCTCATGTGACCCCCTGGGAAATATAACTACCCACCCCTGATACATAGAGAGAGACAGGGGGAAGTTTCTACTATGTTTCTAGGTGAGTGAGATTCTGACACCTCAGTGTGTTTAGTTAATGATGTGGGCTGCTGGATGGGCACCACTGGAGCTAATTAAGTGCCTGCTTCCTGCATAATTCAAAGTGTTCTATGTTAATGAGGAAGAGTGATGTTGGACGGCCTCTTGGATACAATATCTAGGCCAGAATGAGAACGATCAGTGCTACTGCTCAAGACTCTGTTGTTGTTTTCCCAGAATTCCTTCTGGCTCTGCTGCATGTCTCTCACACACACCCATCAAAAGTGTGCTAGTAACTGCAACACCTGGGCTTAATTATTTTTTTCCTACATGTCTCATCTATCCGTCAGTGCCTTGAGTGATCAAAAAATAAACTAAATGTAAATGTGCAGATGTATCAGTCAGCACATTCCTTCCAAATATGTCTTGAATCTCTAAGGACAGATTAATGAAAGAATGCTGGAAGTTATGAGAACTTATTACATGACAGCTGTGACAGGCAATTGCAGGAACAACCAGAACCAGTTAAAGATATTTTTGGGGGGCAAGCGGAAAATTATAATAATAAAAAGGGGCGGTTATGAAATATGATCGTCGTCAAACTGATTTCTCTGCTGGAATCCCTCCAGTCAGTGTTTGCCGTGGGAATCTGTCTGCCTTTCAAGTCTCTGACAGTTCATTCACAGGCAAAGTCACAGGAGAGCTGAACCGAGCGGAGCTGTCAGTCAAACTTATACACACACATATATAACAGCTAGCGCTCATCTATCCTAGGGACATGTTGTAATGATCCCTCCATGTGACTGGGTAATGTATGCAGCAGGTGTTTGTTTGTGTGTGTGTGTGTGTGTGTGTGTTTGTGTGTGTGTGTGTGGCGCCTGTCTGTCTGTCTGTCTGTCTGTCTGTGAAAGATAGTTTACCTGTGCCAGAGAGAAAATATCTGAAGTATATCTGTCCCTTCTTCCTGACATTGTTATTGCTTTGGATTGCTAAATTTATCACTATGGCCTTCTTCAGCTGCTTGTCCATCACTGTGTCTGTTTAGTTTTACCAGTTACCAGTTTATCAGTCTGTATCTGGAAGACTCACAGGAAGTGCACAGATGTGTACACTTATTCAACACAGATGTTTCTGTACACTATGCAAACCACTTGGTTATAGCATTTCATGTACTTCCTCCCTGCCTGCTAGCATTGCACACCCTGCTGTTATGTGGATTGTCTCAGTGGCGTCTTTGCACAGCATGCACCTTGAGTCTTGCTTGGTGTGGCAGATCCTGGCCTCAATTGATCTTGATCTTGATCTTGTGCTTGGAACCTGCTCCTGTGCTGGATTTTTTCGATTTCAGCCACTGTTTGTATCTGCTGGTGGAACATACCGTGCAGGGGTTGGTCCTCCAGTGATGGTTCCTGCTCATCCTTCTCTTCCTTCATCACTTGGGGCCTTCTTCCTGATGTACTCATGGATCTGTTTTTTTTTTTTTTTTAGATAGTGGCTCTGATGCTCACTTCTCCTGGGCCTCCTTCCTTTTGCTCAGTGTACAGCCTCAGGGTGCTGGATTTGGGGTGAAACCCTCCATGCACAATGAGGAGTATAGCCCTGATTTTCAGCCTGAGTCTAAAGGGGCTCAACCCACCCAGAGGATCAAGAGTGGGCTTCGGGCCAATTTTCACATCACTAGCTCATACGCGGGCCGGACTGGGCCTGCTTATGTGCATCAATTACTGATAAGTTAAAACAGAATAACATTTTTAATGTTTGCTTCAACCACACGGCATCTGCCTTTCTCACATACATGCAGCACTTCAAAAAATTAGATTACTTTAACGAACTCGAAAATGCCCCAGACATCTTCCTAAACTAACTAAATGAGGTTTAAAAAGAAAAAGAAAAAGAAAAAGAAAAAGATTCATACTATTATTGTGATTTTTTTCCTGATCCATGCTGTTTGACATCCATGGTGACTTTTGGATAAATTCAAGTGGCAGATATTTCCGTTGGCCTGATAGGCGATGTCTTGCATGCATTCCATTTGTGTTCAATTTCCCACTGGCCTGGCCTCAATAGCATTCTGGGCAGGCTCAAACAACAGAGACATAAGGCTCATTGGCCGAGCCGATCTGGGATACCCTCTGTCACCTATAAGGCACAACCTGGAGGTGGCCACAGCTGGTGAACATTGGAGCTGCACTGGTCAAATAAAATAATGGCCAGGCATTGTGCAGATGTCTTTTAGAGCTTAATTTCATCTCCCTTCCTGTTGGTTTGGCAAATAACTACAAAAAATAAAGAACATAACCAATTCAAAATGTACATAGCTCATTCTTTTATTCTTTTTTTTTAACCTGTCCTGTTCAGCAGCTTGGGCATGCAGTGTGAGAAGTCTGGCTGTCTAGTGGGGCCGAAACTGATTTGCTCTGCAAAGGAGGTGTTTGTTGGACATGTGTTTGTTTATTTTCCCTCTTTTTTATCAAAAAGTTTCATTCATCACCTTAACCACTATTAAATGGTAGTGCTTTTATGTGCTCTGGCTTTAATCTGGCATCAAGGGGATGTAATAAATTCCCTTTTTCCCAGTACTCTTTTCTTCCTTCGGGTGCTCTCAGCTCATAATAATACAACATATTTTCGTCAGCAGTTGAAGGTTGCATTGTGATAGCTGCAAGAAAAATATGAATTGTTTTCCATGATGATGCTTAGCAAGATAAAAAAAACAGTGTAATACAAAAATGTCAGAATTTCCCCTGAACTTTGTTTTTCTCAAATAGCAGGTACATGAACTCAACAGGAAAAAAGCACCAAACTTCATAGAGAAATCAGGCAACGAAGTCAGCAGTTTATTTTCACAATATCAAGCCTCCACTTTTAAATAAACCAAGATGAACAGAATCACTAATGCGTAGTTTTGACCTGGCTGACCACAAGCTCTTGCTCTGTGTGTATATGTGTGTGTGTGTGTGTGTGTGTTTGTATTTGTCCACTATAGCTGCTGACAGAAGCACGAGCAACACTCACTGTATCTGAGTGAAAAGGTTGACAATGTTGCCCTTTGCGTGTCTGTATGTGTTAGAGATTTTGTGTGAGTGAAAGTGTGATAGAGAGAGAGGAGTTTTGTGAGTTTGTAAAGAAAGTGCTGACCTGTGTGTGAATGTATGAGCGTGTTGCTGTTTGGGGAATACAGTGACTTTGGGTGACAATATTTCACTGCATAAGGTCAGAAAAACATTTTGGTCCTTGATGTTAGGATTTTATCCACAAACAGATAAGTAATGCAATATTAAATTGTTTGTAAAGAGGGACCAATGAAATTATGCAGAGGATGAGATGAAAACGAAAAGTGATCAAACAAAGAAAAAAACAAGGTTAAAAAAATTAAATATCTAATGACATACTATTTGTTCGATTAATCTGCTTAAGCTTAAAGCACTGGCTTGCACCCCATCTGAATTGTGTTCACAGGCATGTTGAAGTATTCAGAAAAGACCACACACTCACCATGTTTTTATCAACCGTGCTATTGAAAGAATAGTAACATAACAGATCAAAGACTAAAAAATGTGGCATTCAAGTTAGACAAAGGCACTTGTTACTTTGCTTTACTTGAGTGCAAAAAATATATAGTGGGAGACAGAGAGGTAAGAAGGCCGAGGGGGTTAGGGAAATTCCCTCAAAAGCTCCGCTATCTTCATTGTAGTGCTTGAGCATTGCTGGTTAAACAGAGACATATACAGTGACATACTGATGTTATACGGTGACATGATGGTGTGGCTCTGAGTTGGCTCCTCGCCAATGGAAAAGCAAACAGGTTCTTAGGAGATGCACACATTGAACCAACTAAGCACTGGCACCAGCACCGAACTAGCACCAGGTTCTTTCTGGTTGAAAAGGGCTAACAGAAGCTAATGCTAATATGAAACAAAGACCAAGGACAATATTTGGGAAGAAATTAGTCTTTCTTTATCTTTCTGAAAGCCGGTATGAGTTTTGTTAAAGATGAATGAAATCAGGGAGGCATTTAGTCAGCCTGAATGAGCTGCAAATCAAACAGGAAGGGTTTGGCATTTTGGATGGTGAGTGATTTGTAGAGTACCTCAGGCAGCAAAGCCACCTTCTCCCCCATGTGTCTCCAAACTAAGCTGCCTTTTGTGGGTCTACACTAATCTCCTGTAGGCTACTTTCTCTCTGGAGTCCGAGAAGGCTGAAAAGTGTCCCAGTGACAGAAAGGCTTAATTACTTTGAGGAGCAGGTGGGGACAGCTGACTGAGACTCAGTGAATAAAAGGCAGAAAGGATGTGGATACCTTCTTTTATCCAGGGCAAGTCAAGTGACCACACTGATTTGCAGCACCAACTTCCTCTATATTCCTACAGTTCCTGCCTTACCATTGGGTATTAAAAGGCAAATATTTCAACCATTATTTATTTCTAAAGACTTTTTGTATTTTACCTCTGAATTTAAAAATCTAACAAGGCAAAAAATGTTCAAACTTACCCTAATGGATCAGGGAGAGCACAACAGTGACAACTTAGGTTGCTGTTGATGTAAATGTGTTAACCAGGAGCTGCATTTTACACCTCTATCATACTTCTAGCAGATGTTGGCTGTGATCAGCAGTTTTGTTGTTTGCTGACAGGGAGAAAGAAGAGATCTGGCCATTTATCAACAAAGAAGCTTTTCTCATCATCATCTTACACATTTAAATCATTTATATACAGAGAATCTATGATGGAACCAAATGTACTGTAGCTGTAAGCAAATCTTTTGGAACAAATGACTTCCCTCTCAGTGGATGTTAAATCAACTTGCCTCACAAAGAGAATGATACCGACTGAGGAGGAATTTAGATGATTTAAATGCTTTATATTTTAGAATACAGTTTTATGCGAACAAAGGCAGGAGATGGTGTTCAAATCTTGTTTCAGATGTTTGGGTGAACTAAAGAGGCTCAATCCTCCACTTTTCTCAGCTTGTTTTCCTGTCTTACTTGCAAATTGTCAGTTATAAGCATGGCCACTTTATCTTTGTGTGTGTTGCCCATCTATGCTCCCTTTAGTCTGTCTGTGTTTTTATTTTGTCTGTTTCATGGCAGAAAAACTAAATAGATTCAACTAGGAAACATTCTAGAAGACTTAAAGACTTTCTGTCTGTGCCAGTTATGATGTCTTAAAATACCAATTGTAATCATCTTCAATTGACTGAGAATCAGAAAAGAAAGAGCAACCAAACCACTGAAACTTCACTAACATGCAAAAAAGAGGCAAAGCGAAGAGAGAAGTTTAATTGTTGATCCCTGAGGAGAGCAAAATTGTTCAGAAACCAACAAACCTCTCTGACCTGAAGATTTATTATGAGATAGATGCAAATTCTTGTCAGAGGGAATGACTTTCCTGTGTCAGTGCCGTGAACAGTGTGTTGCAGAGACTGAGTGAAACACCAAAGCCATGTATATTTTGTACAGTCAGGATTTTAAAAGTTAGGCCTTCTGCTTTAGATTACGTTTTGAAGTTTTCTTGAATTTTCTTTCATCTAAATTTCTTTAGTTTTTCTTTAATTACGATTGACATCACCACGGCTGCAGCTGCAAAACCACATTAATACATTTAAGTAACACATTAGTTTATTGAAATCATATGAGTAAGTATAGTGATTGTAAGCAGTTTGCAGGAAAGTCATGGAGATGTTTAAGTGACATGGATGACTGTAAGAGTCAACACGCTTCTAACTGTTTTAAGAAATCTCATTTGTTTTAATCCTTTAACATCCACCTTTTTCAGCCCATTTAAAAACTAAATGGAAAAGCTTTTAACAGAAAAAACTAATAGTTAAAATTCATGCATTCATGCATTAGTTATTTTGTTAGTAGATAATCAAACAAAATTGCAAAATGTCAAGCATGTCCAAAAAAAGGCAATTAATTTAAGACTTAAATCTTAATAAGTTACGTTTAATCCGTGGTCAGATCACCGGTGATCCAGTGGATGTGAAAAGGTTTAGAAATGTCATTTTTTTTACTGTTTTGAAAATTAAATTATTTTGGTTATATCAACATGCTTCTCATCTCAGCTGAGAAGAGGTTGGTACAGTTGTCTCTCCCCAGGACGTTTTCCTTTTTTAAACCTCTCTTCTTGTGCTTTGGATGTACACACGCCATACTGACCTCACAACAATATAAGATATGGAAGCAGCCAGAGGAAGATCTTGTAATGTCCAAGAGCATTAAGTCCTCTAAATAGGAGCATTTTTAGTGTGTGGATCTCTGCCTTCTTTTTAACTCCACTGCCAGGTATTTTGTGATCCAGCACAAATTTCATGGCTGTGGGTTTTATAATAATCTTTGCAGAACTATTATAATCCATATGCATTTACAGAGGAAACTTTTTGCCAGCTCTCCTTTCTGAATCTGGCAGCTGCAACTGTGTTGCTTTTAGCCTGATTATGTGCTTGACTTTTGTATAAATTTGTCCAATATTTTAGTTTGCTCTTCATTTGTAAAAATATTAGAGTATACCCATCCATATTTGCGATTGGTCATATGCTTTAGACACAACACCTTTGATTCAAACCAGTGTTATGTGACTGCTTATCTGGATTGTGTTTACTAGTTCAGTAAAGCCAGGTAAAGAGAAGAAACCCCGGCTACGTTAAATTCAGTTCGTAGCACAGGCCTGTGGTCAAGTTTCACCCGTTTGGCTCTGCAGTGAGCACCACTTGTAATGGCTGGCCGCTCTGCAGTAAAGAGCACACTGTTCCCCTGCTTAGATGTGCTTGGTGACACTTGATGCAAAGTGGTTTGTTTTAAGCATAGCCCAGGCTTCAATTATTTACAATCCTCTGTTGTCATGAGGGATTTAGGAAGCAGTTGTTGCTCTGAAGTTTTTTTCTGTCTTCTCTGTAATAAGGAAACATGCTCCTCTGCCCATCACCGGGAGCTGCCTTCCTCCCATTTGGTCTGTCTAGATTTGTTGTCAATTAAGCCTTCTGCTTTCTTTGTTTCCTTGACTTTGAGTGAGTGAGTGAGTGAGTGAGTGAGTGAGTGAGTGAGAGGCTTGTGTTTTTTCTCATGAAGGGTAAAAGGAGGAGAGGTTGCAGTGCCTGAGTCCCCTTATATGAGTTGGCTTGCGATGTTAGTTGTTTTCGTGCTGTAGACATGGAGGCTCCTGTCTGCACTGAAAAAGATCACCCATTAGCTGTGTGATGGTTCATCTCTAAGTCTTTGTGCTAACAGACCGTGTCCCTCCAACAGTCAATCATGTGCAATTTGCAAAGTGTTCTGAGGCTCTGACAGCCCTGTTAAGCTGGACAGGTGGAGGAGATCTGAGGTTAAGTCAGGTTGCTGCCTGTCTGTCTTCAGGATCCACCTTCCTGTCTGCCTCTCTGTGAGCAGGCGACTATAGTAAAAGGTGACACATTGCGCCAGTGGCCGTATGATCACATGTTACTGAAATGTATTTAAACTTTTTCCTCATCTTCTGATACTCAGAGAACTTACATGTGCATCTTTGTTATTTGCAGATGCAGCATGTGCTAAAAAACTATGAGTACAGCAGAAAAAATCATGATGAAGCAGCAGGTGATCACAGTAAGTTTACAGAGTAACATGTCCGTATTTAGGAATTCAGCTTTCTGTAAGCTTAATAACATGTTTGCTAATGTAGTTGTAGTCCCATCCTATGATTTTCCTATATTTAAGTTTATTAAACCCAGCCAGTGCTTTGTGTCACTACAGTCAAATTTGTTGTATACCCCAACATGTTTTTGTGATGCAAGCCTTTCAGCCATCTCAAGGTTGTAATATTTTTCTCTACTGTTTTCAAATGTTGCTGTACAACAGCTGTAGAGAAGAGATCTAAGTTGAGTGCAGCCTTGCAATGAGAAATATGAAGTTTCAAGCCCTAAATTATGTGTCATGCATCTGTGTGAGGGATTTCAAAGTGCAGCATACTGTAGTAAATCTCTTCATGCACTTTAATATTTTCATATTTTATCATTCCTTGACCCTTTGAATAAATCTCTGATAAAAAGTTGAATTAGAAGTAACTTACTGGCTTTTTGCATCATTGGATTATATCTCAAAGCCTCTGTTGGTGGTCATTCAAGGTTTTTGTTGTTTTAAACAAACCAAACAGACATGGAAGGGTTCAGTGTTCACTCACCAGGATCAACATCATTGACAGGCACTGCTATATTTGTATAAGCACTATGCAATCAGCTTTGTTTTCATCTAAATGTGTACTTGGGACTTGCTGAATTTACTATATCTCTGCCAATTAAAGATGCTGACACAGCACACATTCTGCCCATTGCATTGTTCCACAACAAAATAACATCACAGGAGATAGGGATGACTACATGAAGTGATTACAGATGCACTCTTGAAAACCTCTGCAGTTCAGAGAAGACGAGAGCTGAAAGATAAAGCATTGCTTCCCTCTGCTGGATGTTTGCATGATGCATTAGAGACAGAGGCAAAGTAGAAAATGAAGGTTGCACAGGTGGAATTGGACCTGAAGAATGGATGTGTGTGTTTGTGTGTATATATACGAACATATTAAAAACTAAATGGCTTTAATAAGACTAATGGACTTTATCAACATTTAAAAGAAACATTTAGCCTCAAATTTGATTGTGATACTGAAATTTTGAATTGAAATTAGCATGGAAGTGTGTTATTTTAAGAGTTTTGTGTTACTGCTGGGATACTGAGGGTCACAAAAGTCAATACTTAAGTAGTATCACACTAACACCACAGTGCAGAGACTCCTACGTGCTGTACAAAGACTACAGTTACATCTATTCAAAAATCCCTTTCAAGCCATATTTAAAATTTGAGATTGAAAACAACACTGAGACTGAACCTTTCCTCAATTAAATTCGTCATTTTATACATTTTTATATACCAGTTTTATTAAATCACAATAAAAGTATAAATTTAAAACCATACAAGCAGTCCTAGAAAGCTGTGCTTAAGTATATTGTTACACTGAGCTAAATGCTAATATTGGTAAGCTAATTTAAATGTACCTTTTCCAATTGTTTCCATTTTTTAGAATAGGAAATTTGTCTTAATTAGTTAGTTTTGCATTTGTGCTGCATTTGAATCCTATTGGTTAGCAGGCCTCTCCTCAGTATTTTCACTTTGACTGTTACATCAGCACTGTGCCATTGTTGGAGGATTGGAGAGCTGCACGTATGTGAATGACCAGCAGGTTTCCACAGTTGTTGACCTGGCAATAAAACTTTACACAGAAGTTTAAGTGTCAGTCTTTGTCTTACAGAGTGAAGTTGCGTGAAGAGCGACAATGGTTAAATGTTGATGAAAAAAATACTGCAGCATTTATTCTATCAACTATCATCACATCACACAGCATCACATTTCAAATTTTTATTAGAAAAGACAACAGGTATCATGACCCACAATTTTCACTCCTGTAATGTAATCACACACCCCCCTCCAAAAAAAAAAAAATCCAAAAAAAAAAAATCCAAAGTTCAATTCAATACACCTCTCATGTGCCTCTCCCTCTGATTGAGAACAATCACATTTGGAACAATGACATTACACAGAGCAGTTAATGGCAGCAACTTAACTTCCCTCTGAAAAGGAATGACGGGGCTGGACTCTGAATTTTCAGTCCTGTGCCGTTTGTTACTTCCCAGCTCTTCCTCCTGTCGTCTCCCTTAAATGAGAAGCAAACTAAGGCCTCATCCTCATTTGTGCAATTTTAACATCCAGATTCCCCTAACTTATTCCTCATTTCACTAGAGCCAGCATTTCATAGAGACATTTATTTTGGAGTCAGAACTGAGCTCTGCTTAGGATGAAGGCTACAAAAGAGGATGCAAAGAACTAAAAGACAGGGTTTTTCTCACAGATCAAGGCCTTCAATGCTTTTACTTGACCACATCCTCACACAGACATAGTATCTATTATTATTTTTTCCTTCCTGCCATTAGACAGTATTCAAATGAGGTCCCTTGGGCTAAACTAGAATGCTTAAATGTCAGAGAACATGAGAATGAGAATGCGAACAAATAGGTTCATAATTCTTCTCAGTGATGCAGATGTGTTTTTGACAGATTTCAAGAACAAAGCAAATGAAATGAAAAAAAAAGAATCCTCACTGCAGCTCTGCGTAAATTGTGATTCTTTAGAGTGGACTGACAACTAAGAGGTGACAAGTCTTTGACATAAAAAAGTCATTTAGGTCAAATAGACTTCAATGTTTTTGTATGTTGACTTCACACCTCCAAGTTGTTAAGCACACTATTAAAACAAGACAGCTATAATGCATAGAGAGAACTGTACGATAAAGTGTGCAGACGGTGTCAGACTATCCTCAGTATCAAAGCTCGAACAGTGCATGTGATTCTGAACTCAGCTCAACTGGCACAAACAGAAAACTGATCAGAGCCATAAACAAGTTGACAAAAACATTGAACCTACATGATTTTTGAAACAAAAAAAAAGAATAAAAGAACTTTCACTACCTTAGAATGCAAATTAACAGCTTTGTAAAAATGAACATACAGGACATTGTTTTGAGAAAATTAAATTATAAACAGACAGATATCATAGAACATGGAGGAGTACACATTGACATTTATCTTTTACTAGAGTATTTTACTGCCAAAACACAGTAGAATAATATATTACGGAGAGAATGACTAAGATTCTGCTTGTCACTCAAGACTGCCACTCCCCACCCGGTCCACCCTCAAGCTTGACAGTCCTCTGTTGTTATGGGAACCATTTGGCACCCAAGTGTGAGGGTCTACTGCTGGCCTTCTTTCTTCTCCCCCTCTGATGAGTCTGAGCTGCTGCTGCTGCCGCTGCTGCCGCTGTCCCGTTCTGCTGCCATCTGAATAAAGAAAAATATATGTGCTGTGATTAACATGTCACAGTTTTTGAATAAACCCGACAAACACACAATTTTTCATGTCCACCATTTCTTTAAATTGACTAAAAACTTCTTACAATATTCTTTTGCTTGAGAAACTGAGAATTTTGGTTCTCATTGTTTAAGTACCAAAATACAGAGTTTTCAATTTCGAATAAAAATTGTTGTTAAGTCAAAACATAGCAGGCTACGCTCATGTGCTAATTACGTCTCAACCATGACTGATTAACCTTTTTTCATTGGAATACTTTTTACTGATCTCATTTTCACTAAAGGAATGTTCCTACCTTCTTGTAGGCCATTTCAAAGAGTTTGAGTGAAGCCTGCTGCAAGGTGGTGGCTGCCTGTTTGATGTTCTCTCCTGTCTCTGAGTCCTTGTTGGCCAGAAGATCCCTGACCTTTGTGATCTCTTCTTTCAGCTTAGTGCACTGTGAGTGGAAAGAGCAGAAAGGAAACATGAGTGAAAAAACAGGGTCATGTATGGAACCATGAGCTGTGTTAACTGGTTCATCACAATAGGAACATTATCTTTGCTGTAAAGATGCACAGTAAAGCAGATAGAGTCGCTGCACGCCTTATGATCTTCCTATTTCTTCAAATTGCTATGTAGAAAGTTTCCACAACTTATGTCAAGTACTGTTTCAGTGTATCTTGCTGGATATGTCAAGTCTGAACTACAAGTGTACATTTTTAGGGATCAAAACCAGCAAATTGACAGCACAACTTTATCTGAATAAACTTAAAATAAAGATTTTTGTTTCACCTCATCAGCAGGCAGCTGGTCCTTGAACTCTTCCATCTTGGATTCTGTGTCATGGATGATGCCCTCAGCCATGTTGACGGCCTCCACACGGTCCTGTGCGCATTAAATGAGTTAGAGAGGAAAAGCAGCATGATTCAGCAACACACACAGACCAAAAATATCAGTGAAGTCAATATGTAGAAATTCTATAAAAAAAACCCCAACTAAATCAACTACAGACACACAGCATTGTAGGTTTGGTGTTAATCCACATGACTGTTTTTACCTTCTTCCTCCTGTCCTCTTCGGCATACCTCTCAGCATTCTTGATCATGTTTTCAATGTCGTCTTTGCTGAGACCTCCTGATGACTGGATCACAACTGAGGACAGTGCAGGGACAAGTTGACTTTTAGAGGTTCATCAAGCAATAGCATGATCATTAAGGCTGCTAAACAAAACTAGTACAAAAAACTTGAAAAGTTAAACCTATTTTATGACACCCTTTTAACTAATAGTGTTACCAGCATCATCCTCTGATTCTACCTGAAATGATGGAATGGGTATCAGCAGGTAAACAAGTCTATGCACCCATCCACTACCACGAAGCAGATTTTTTAGAAAAGGGATGTGGCTACTTCCCAGCACAATCCTGTACACCAATATGCAAGCAACCAGATTGTTTTACTGCACTAGTGAAATATAACTGTAAGTGACAACTGACCTATGTGACTTAAAGCACATCAATTACCTAAAATCCAGATGGGGTTAGTCAAAATATAATTGTTTAATTATTTTTTTCAGTACAAAAATATTGAATCCGTGCTTGGCACAAACACTTATACAAAGTTCAGGATAACAGACTGTATTTGGAAGGAAAATGGTGCCAAAACATCTCTGAACTTAAGTCAAATATTCATTGTTTAGTTGAACATTTCACTGCCAAGCTTACTGACTCTTTCACCAGACAGTACTACTGTTCAGTCCTCAGTGGTTACAGCAACATGCACATTAGCATTCAGAATTCACCAAGTCTTGCTAAAGGCAGATTATCATAGTAGTCTGAACTACTTCTACTACTACTACTACGAACTTCTGTTCAGCTCTTGTCACCAGAACATTTGTTCATGTGACTTGTGAATGAAACTTACTCTGCTGTTCTCTTCCTGTGCCCTTGTCCTTTGCGGAGACATGGACGATGCCGTTGGCGTCGATGTCGAAAGTGACCTCGATCTGAGGAACACCACGGGGGGCAGGGGGGATTCCCACCAGAGTGAACTGACCCAGCACCTTGTTGTCTAATGCCATCTCTCTCTCTCCCTGACAGACCTTGATTTCTACCTGAGTCTGTCCATCAGCTGCTGTGGAGAACACCTAGAGAGGAGCAGACAGAGATACTTTAGGGCTCCAATACACTTAAAGTTCACACCTGTAAACTGACAGAGGCAAATGGCTCGATAACATAAAGCAGTTGGTATATGTACCTGGCTCTTCTTGGTGGGAATTGTTGTGTTTCTGTTGATGAGCTTGGTGAAGACTCCTCCCAAAGTCTCAATACCCAGAGACAGTGGTGTCACATCCAACAGAAGCACATCAGTGACATCACCAGCCAAAACACCACCCTGGATGGCTGCTCCAATGGCAACAGCCTCGTCAGGGTTCACAGACTTGCTGGGGGCCCGACCAAACAGGTCTTGGACAGTTTGCTGAACCTGCAGAGAGGAATAATAAGTATTTTACGGATATAGTGGTTATAACTGACTGAAAAAGATCACAACTCATGATGATCTGATAATGCTCCTTGAATTTCGTTTTTTTGAGCGCATCTTATCATTTATCATGACATGTTCTGCAATTAAGGATGTGAGGAAATTAGAAAAAATCATTTTGAGATAAACAAGTGTAACAGAAAACACAATAAAATATGAAGACCAAAAGCAAGTAATTTTCTTTACAAATGTCATGTGGCTAGAAGGCAGACTGTACTGTTTTAATTACTGACTAACACACTTGGAAAGGAGTGTGTTAACATACAGTCTAAGTTGCTCAGTACATCAACTTTACTTAAAGTATCTTTAAAAACAAATACATTAAGTGTAATGCCACTTTTGGCCAGCAGATTTCACACTTCAAAACACTGAATGGACTATGTCATTTTTTAGTGACTCTTCGAGTGTAAAAATGAACAAGAAAAGAAAAAGTGTGTTGTGACTGTTGAACTCTGCCAGAAAACCCTGTAACCATGTTCAGGTGTTGTGTTGGTTTGTTGGAAGAATGATTTCATTGTGCCACTCTGACTCTTGCATCTTTAATCCACTGTCATTAGGGAACATAGAGGGAAAAAAGTCTTGGATAAGAGTCATCCTTTTGACAGCTGTGTGTGATTTACTGTCTCCCTTCTCAAAATGTAAAACAATATACTAGACTAAAGCCTCTTTGTTAAGACATGTAGGCTCATGGCTCATACTGTACCTTTGGCATACGAGTCATGCCTCCAACAAGCAGCACCTCTCCTATGTCTCCCTTGGAAACCTCAGCATCCTGCATGGCCTTCTGACAAGGGGCCACAGTGCGGCGGATCAGGTCAGCCACAATGCCCTCAAACTGAGCGCGAGTCAGTTTCATGTTGAGATGCTTAGGACCAGAGGCATCCATGGTCAGGTAGGGCAGATTGATGTCAGTCTGGAAAACAGTAAGTGTAATGTGACCAGACTGTTTTCACCGTTTTATATTATCAGACAAAAGAATGTCTGATGACAGCCATGAAAATTAATTCCTAGCACATTGCAAACAGACTAATCAGATCATTTTAATACATTTCTCTCCATAATGGTGATAAATATACGGACAACTATAAATGAATATAAATAGAATCGTTCTACTTGGTTTTATATAGTTAAATATCAAATGTGGTAGCAATCGGGGTAACAAATCAGTCTTCTAAAGAGGCTGTGGTACTAGTTAAGATCAATAACATCAGTTGACATGTTTGTATGGCCCTGTACTAGGCCTGCCCTGCGGTCAGTAACAGGACAGTCCACTCTCACTGGGCCCAGTCCTGCAGCAGCTAAGCAGCAGCAGACTCTAGGACAGAACCTGCTACAGCAACGTACAACACAGGACTTTCTCTACCAGCACTGTAACACTGAGTCAGACACACACACTGTCTGGACAGCTGACTGAGAGCTGGACGACTCTTTCAGGACTAAAAATAGTCTTAGATATATAACAGTGAAGAACAAGTAGTGTTCAACATTCAGTGTCTTAAGGTCTTTGGTGACTTTTTATGATCTGATGGAGCTTTGTCTCAAGTGTCATTTCTGTGTTCTCTCTGCACTGTTCAGAGATGGGCAGAAGAGGCTTGCTGTGCATACCTGCAGAGAAGAAGACAGCTCACACTTGGCCTTCTCAGCAGCCTCTCGGACTCTCTGAAGAGCCATGTTGTCTTTCATCAGATCCACACCAGACTGAAAAGACAAAACAATCAATCATGAAACCCGAGAATGCAAACTCAGGGGTTAATGGTAAAAGGGCCTACAGCAGAGACTTGAATTACTCACCTCTCTCTTGAACTCCTTGACTATGTGTTGTAGGAGATGCTGGTCAAAGTCCTCTCCTCCAAGGAAGGTGTCACCGTTGGTGGACTTCACCTCAAACACTCCCTTCTGGATCTCCAGGACTGAGATATCAAAGGTACCTCCGCCCAGATCATACACAGCAATACTGCAAACAATGTAATAACAGGCACAACAAAGCCAGGTCAAATATCATGCACTTTCAGTTTTTTCCTTTCTCAGAACCATTTATTATGAAAGGATACTCCAAATAATACTAATTCACTGTAGAAGTGGTTATGCTGGTCCTTCTGTACTCACATTTTGTCCTGGGTTTTGTCCAGGCCATAGGCCAATGCAGCTGCGGTTGGCTCATTGATCACACGCAGGACGTTCAGACCAGCAATCTGACCAGCATCTTTGGTAGCCTGGAAGTCACAGACATAATGACAAACTCCAAACATAATGACATGTTGTGAGGTGTTGGTCATTTAATATTTTGTTTAGACCACTACTAAATCCATGAAGTCAAACTGGCATGACCAGCGGTGACTACTTATGCAGGGCTACAGATAGTAAATGATAGAAAAATTGGACTAGAAAATGTATTACCAAAGCATAAGATTTAGTTTAAGCAGTCTGAGTCACACCATTTGCAATATTTTTAAATTGAAAAAAAAAGGTACATTGCATCCTCGATTTATGTGCATTTATTAAAATGGAAGGTGGAACTCATTAACAAACTGATGCTGAGTACTGATTAACTTTGTATTTAAGATAATCTAGCCCCATTTGCATATACTTCCTTCTGCAGTTGCATGCAGTTGTTTAAAGTAGTGTAATGTTTCAGTAGGAAACAAACTCTGATTTCATAATAGACGACTTACTAATTCTGGGTGATCCAAAGAAACTCTTATTTAGAACCTCCACTTGGTGAACACTTTATAAACTTTAATACCAAAGCTCATCAGAAAATCATTAACAGCACAGAGTTCTGAACAAGGTTCATCTTTTAAGCCTCTGAGCTGTTCTTCTTGTAACATGGCATCTTATATTTTTGGCACCGTGCTCTTCTGAATACTCTCTCAGGATCTATAAGTCACACTGATTCTACTCGGACTGATTAACACATGTAAGGGTGGGAAACTCTTGCAACCTCACAAATTAAATCTAAATAATGGATTAATGTGATTATAAAAACAACTAAAGAACTGTCTCAATTTTTTTGCATGATTTCAATTAGTTTTACGAAATCTTACAGTCTCCTGTGTGTATAAATTTATCAAAATGAGGCAGGTGACCAACTGTTTTATTAACGTTAAGAGCTTAAAAGGGAAGAGAAGCCTCTCTTCTCTGCTGCACTGTTAGCTTTGAGCAAAGCTATCTTTGAATAAGACACTGAGTGGGTGCAGAGTTTTCTGGTGAGTCAGACTAGGCACAGAGTTATTGTCTTCACCTCAGAGCAGTTTAAGTTTTTCAATGCTGCTGTTGTGTTGGTCAGACACTCTTGATTATAACTGCTGAATGCTGCTTTGCTCTGTTTAAGTTCACAATCAAAATCTTGTGACAATTCTCATGCAAATGAAATTACTTTGACATTAAAATAAAATCCAGTCTAAACCTCAGCCTTATTTAGGATAAAAATGTTAATAGTTCCACAATTATTCTAGCATGTCTGTGCTGTAGACTGTCAGGTTCTGCACTGCACTCACTGTTGTGCCTTTATTTCATCAACATCACTATTAACCAACATTAAGAAACTGATTCTGGGTGTTTTAAATCAATGCCCACTCTCACAAATCCTTTTTACATTGCATGTAATTGGATTTTTCTTCTCCATTCTGTAACACTTGCCCATAAAAATGTAGCCTGAGAGGAGCATTAGGTATTCAGAGTCAGATTTTTTATCACTTTATTACCGTGCATTTTCAGTGCTATAGATGTACTAATACACACACAGAATTACAGCTACAAGCAAGGACAGCAAATACTGAACAAGTAGAGGGAGAGGAATTGCTAAGAATAAGGAAAATTAAGGACTGGAACATACACAGTCAGGTATGTGAAAAAGATACATACAAGTCAAGCATTCTTGGTAGTGAACAATACAAATAATGTACACAAGTAAATATGAATGAATGTTTAAGTTTAAGTGTTTACCTGTCTCTGAGAGTCATTGAAGTAGGCTGGTACAGTCACTACAGCGTTCTTCACTTTGGTTCCCATGTAGTTCTCTGCAAAACAAATACCACATCTCTAACATTAACATCCATATGTGAGCATTAATTATGGGAAAGTAACACTAGCAATATAGTGTTACACAGAGCAGTTGTAGTCATACCTGCAGTTTCCCTCATCTTCATCAGGACAAATGCTCCAGCCTGGCTGGGGGAGTACATTTTCCCATGAGCCTCCACCCAGGCATCACCATTAGATGCACGTACAATCTTGAAGGGGACATTCTTCCTGTTGGTGAACCAAAATTAAAGTAAGTCTGACAAGTCTAGTCCATTAAACGGTTATTTTGCTTAAAATGTCAAATATTTATTCAATGTTTTTCTGTTGTTTGTATCCACAGAGGTGAAATGAATCACCATTTTTCAGAAGGAAATTAGCAGTGATTACATGCAATGATGATGAATGTCTTAAATAATACAGTCAAAATGCACTCACAGGTCTTTCTGGACCTCGGCGTCATCAAAGCGACGTCCAATCAGTCTCTTGGTGGCGTACAGTGTGTTTTGAGGATTAGTAACAGCTTGACGTTTGGCAGGCATGCCCACCAGACGCTCCCCATCTGCTGTGAAGGCAATGACTGAAGGAGTTGTCCTGGCTCCCTCTGCATTCTCCAACACCTAAAAGAAGAAAACAAATCTTTCAGTTACCTTATGCAACATCAGATGGCAGGCATCACTGGTCACTTACCTTGATTTGAACATTTACTTGTACATTTGTCTCTTGTGGAAAGTTCAGAGCATATAAAAAATGGCCTTTTTGAACATTTTACACCCCCCCCCCTTTTTTTAAGCAAACGGATCTTCATTTCTAAATTAAACTAAAAGCTAAAAATTACTAAAAACTAGATAAGAAAATCGCTCATGAAGATCATGTCAGAACTTGTTAGATAAACATCTCCAAACCCCACTGTACAAATGCAGATATGGTTAGTGGCGTGGTTGAGTTACAAGGAAAAGTACTGCTTAGAAACAGCCTGAAGGCAAACAAACTGGACTAAAAGACTAACAGAAACAAACAGAGGCAGTTTCACTCTAGGATCCACAAAATTAAGAGGTTACAATGTGCCAGCACAAGTTTAAAATGTTACTCTAACCCAGTGAAAGTTTATGTTTATGAGCCTCTGTGACTGCACGGAGTCAGAAGCAGAGAGGAGGGGTAGCTGAAGGACACAAAGAATAAATGAGTATGACTGTCAGTCTCTTGTTTGAACTCTCACACAGAAAAAAGCTTGTTGTCACGGCAAAACTTTCTTGATGCTTGTTGTCACAGCAAACGTCAATTTGGGATGGCATTCTTTGACTATTTACAGACTAAAGATAGTCTGATAAAAATGTTTACATCTTACATCTTACATTCTAAGGCAATAACTTGTGAAAAAGCTGCTTCACTCTTCTACTCTTACAGCTACTGAGATCACCAACACTTTTTTTTTTCATTCATGGAGCATGTTATATTTCTACATATATCAAGACACACTATTGTGTTTCCCAATTAATACATGTATCTATTATCAGGCAAGACTTACAGAGCTTCATAGAACAGAAGACAGACCTTCCCCCAATGTAAGACATTTTTACATGGTGGTGGTGGGGGGGGTGGGGGGGTTCTGTATCCAAGACCAAAAACATCAGTAGTCAAGGGAAAACTACACATAGACTTCTATAAGATGTTGATGTTGTTTTCATACATTAAATGCAAGTAATAAGTAAAAAGAAGATCATATTTGTGTCAAATATGTTTCACAAAAATAGCACGCCTGAGGTAGAATTTGAAATTTAAAAATCATAGTGAGTTTCACTCCTTTCTCTGTCACTGCATCAATTTCTTTCAAAATGGCTTAATTGGCCAGTCAGCAGTGTTGAAAATGAAACACAGTGATAACTGGGGGTTATTATTTACAGTACAGAAATAGTTGTGTGAGATAAAAGTAGAGCGCTCAAAAGAAGACTTCCTTCCCGCCCCCTTCTAATCCTAAAGTCAACTTAGAATTTCAACTTATTGAACTGTGATCCCCAAAATTCAGATATGTTTAAAGGCTGAGCTATCGAGCTGCCTATGCCCTTTTCAATATATCATCCATGACATCCATGTGTAGTGTCAGCTGATCCTCACCTTGGCCTGTTTGCCCTCCATCACTGCAACACATGAGTTGGTGGTTCCGAGGTCAATGCCGACGACTGCACCCTTGACAGCTTCTGACCTACAGAACATATACAATTATTATGATTACTGTTATTATTTTGATCGCCATTAATATTGAGACTATTTTTTTCTTTTTATTATTATTGCTATTATAATATTGGTACTGAACAAGTTATACTATATTTAACTTTTATAAAAACAGAAATGATGTTAACTTTATTTTCACAGAATGTTTTTATGCTTAAAAATATTGTCTTTCTTGTGCACTTTAATAAGTGAGTATTTAGATGACATAATAAAATGTCACAAATGTAGATTAGAACTTACATTCATTTTACAGTGTTCATGCTTGCACAAATCAACATATTTTTGACTGTACTTCTGGTGACCATTTTCAAACTGCATATTTAACAGGAAATATTAAATAGTCTTTAGTTTTGTGCTGACACTCACGCATAGTCCCTCCTTGATAGAGCTCTGAGAGCATCTGGTCGCATGCCACTCCAACATGCCTATGGAAACATCACAAAACAGTTACAAAGCTGCGACCAAAAGTTGTCTTTTAGTACTCATCTAAAACCATGTGAATAACAAACACATTTAAGTTGCTTATGTTGTATTCAGTTGCATTTTGTGTCATCCATATCACAAAAGAGATTTTTATATTTGACATATTACAATCAACAATGTTTGACTTAAGGGCTTTATCAGAGTTGCTTAGAGACTAGAGAGTATATAAAATGGTAAACCCAAGTAAGAGATCACAAACATAAATATTGCTATGCACCGTTAAATTTTACAAGGGTAAGGCAATACGTAACAGTTGGCATACTGAGAGGACTATCAACTCATGTAAGACAACATAGCATAAACTGTGTTAAGGAACAGAAAACAAATTACAACAGACGACGGACTATGAATGAGTTCATCAAACTTTGGAGCATGTGAGAAATGAAATACAGCACGTTGGGAGGTGGACATCTCATTGAAGGTCACTGATTCACTCATCCGCTACAGTCTTGAAAGCCTTGAAACACTACATCACAATACATGCTGACCTACAACGAGTACATAAGACATTAACAAGGCTATCACTAGATCACAATGCTGTGAGTAGTTTCGCCACAAGAATGTTAGACAAGACGTCAAATGTAGGCTATTAGCTTAACCCCAAGGACTTGATATGACTCTGATATAGTAAGCCAGAGCGATTACATTTTAAAAGCAGTGTTTTCGCCAGTAAATGTATCACCACTTAAAATTGTTATCCGTGTTGAGCTTTCTAATTCAATTAGAAACGCTTAATGTATAGACTGCAATAACATTTTGTCACATTGCGTTACCTGGCCTCAAGCTAACACTATTAGCGTGCTAAGCTAGTAGGCTGCTCATCAAATCTTGTAACTGTGTCTGATGTTTGCGTAAAATTACTAATGTGCGTCCGTTTGAAACTGACCTTCTTGATTAGAGATGACACATTCCTTGTGCTGTTTCTTGTCGGGAGGGTCCTTGAAACGCTTCTGGCGACACTCAACATGTTGACGACTCGGCTAACAGGCTTGCTAAATTAAATAAAACGTACGCAGTGTTTAACGTCGAAGAAAACTCCCGGAACTGTTAAACAGCAAAGAATAGCTGATACTTGAAAAATTTCCGGCTCTCTCTGGACTTCCAGCGGTGAAGGACTAATAGTAAGGTCCAGCAGGACTACCTGTCTTTGGACTGCAAAAGCAAAGGAACTGCGAAGCTTCTTCTGGAATTATCCAACACATGTTGCACCATGCACCGCTAAAGGACCCCAAATTCCGGCTGTCCATTTACTGCCTGATGGCTTTTTAAATGTAAATATAATATAACATAATTATTTATGATGATAAAAGGGCGTTTCACAGGTAATTTGACAAAATATTTATTTAAAAAAATTTGTGATGAAAAACTAAACATGTTAATGCCACTTTTTGTTTTATACTGTTCATAAATAGAGTAGGGCGGATATACGTAGTGGGCATGTGAAGGTCATGATGTAACAAGAGGTACGCGAGGGTTTCACGTGAATTACGTCAGATATGAAAAAAGAACACGCTCTTGTAACATAAAGTGCGAACTATATAACTTTAGTTTATGCCAAAGTTTATATGTGCATAAAATGCTAAGACAACTCATACTTATATTTAAATGTATCCGAGAAATCAATATCAAAGAGGCAACCTGGAGCAACCCTTTTATTGTCCTCCACTAGAAAACGTAAGGCTTAACAACATTGACCTTACAACACAGTGTGGTGATACTTACAAATGCAAATATTGACAGCACACTGTATTAAATAACAGTTATCTTAAAATAGTAAAGAAAGTCAAGATAGGTCTAATTGTTAATTTCCAAAATATCAAGATGTTTCTTATTGCATTATCTGCATTACTCTTAGAGGCCATCATTAGTGATGGTGCGGAAGTCATTGTACTACCGAGGAGGGGAAGGCTCTCTGAAGCTAGGGTTGTAACTGACAATAGTTAATTTAGCAAATTATTAATAGCTGTCACTTTTGTTCAAATAATCATTTGGTCGAGGCAAAATGTCACAAAATAGTAAAGATTATACCATCACGATTTTCTTAAACTCAAAAAGAAGTCATCACCCCCGCAAAAAATCAGCTTGCTATCACACAAGAGGAAAAAAAGGAAATTATCATAAAAGAAAGAATGTTGTAAGCTAATATTAATGAAAATTGCAACATGAATTTAAAAATCTTTAAAAAGTCGTTAAGTCCTATAAATGTTCATGAAGTCTCTTTTTTAGCTTTCCTTCTAATTCTGTTAACTAATCAAATATTATTAATGGCTATTCCTTTGTTTGGAATCAAAGGTATCACCACCAGTGAACTAAATCAAAACATCATGATCTCTTTACACTTTATAGCTGCAATATGTGATATGTAAACAAAATATTGTCCACTAGGTGAAAGCAAAATGTAATTATAGAAATCAGTTTGTGTCTCCAGCTTACATTGTCTATTTGCAGCCTCTACATCATTATCCGACCTAAACTGACCTTATTTCCAGTCAACATCCAGTTAGAATCTTACATTTCAGTGGAAGTATTTATACGAATCATAAAATAGAAATTGACCTCTTTGGCTTCGGACGAATAAAGCATCAGAAACAAATTTTCATTTTTTAAACGGGATGAATAACATCCCGGTTAAAATTAATGGTCAAAATGTAACAACCAAATGTGTTTCATTGTTTTTACTGGGAAGGAAACTTTTTTGGCTGAAGAAAAAATCTGGATATACCAAAAATGTTATACTCCTTCTTATAACCTAAGTCACAACAAACATACTTTATCTCATACTTGTGGATGATGACAAGGAAGATAATGATGATGGTAATGATGATGATAACTTTTTATTTACTAGATAAACTAGTAGAATGCTGCTAAAAGAGGTTGGAGGCAAAATCACCTAGCTGTCAGTGATTGATTTACCATTTAGTCTGTTCTGTTCTGTTTTTGTAATTTTATGATCACGTTAATCAGCTGTTGTCTCTTTGCAAACTATTCTCTACTTGCAAAATTGTCTCTTTTGGTAAAATAACAATAATAAACATCAATTGGACGATCTTGGTGAACTAATGAAGGTAAGAGGAATAATGTCTCATTTAATTTATTTTCACTCCAGATAGTTTTTTGGGGTTTTTTGTCTTCATGAATAAGTTTATGAGCAGCAAAGTTCATGATTGACCTTAAAATGAATTTTACAGCTTACAGTAACATACACCTTATGTCCAAAAGGTTAAGATTTGGTCTATAATAGCAGAAAAAATTATACTTTTCAACAGCCTTATAATCATCCCAGGTTTTATTTCATTGTGTGATGATGTTTCCTCACATGTATTACAAGTCATTAAAACATGCAAATAGACAAAACTTGAGTAAAGTCAGAAAAGATATACATTGATTTTAAACAACACATGCACAGCATCTAGAAAACATGCTCTAAATAGACAAATGGGTTGGGTTAGGATTAGCATATATGAACACACTCACAACAAAACCAAACGGCCTACAGAAACACCTTGAAAATGCACAGAACATAGCACAAAATAGAAAAGAGGTACCACTACAGAATAAGACAACAGAAATGTTTCAAGAGGACATTACAGTACTGAACATGGCAGAGCTGAACACTGTATTCAGAACCACCTTTGTATGAAACTGTTAAACCTATTCATTTTGCAATATGATAGGCAAGGCTTCGCTTTATTTTTTCCAAAATGAAAAAAGAGGAAACACTGTAGCTGCCAGAAAATATTCATGTAAAGGTCCATAGTATTTGAAGATATACTGGTGAAACTCAGGTAAAATAATTGTGAGGTTTGCTTAATTAAAATCACCAGCTATCACTAAAAGTACCATCTAGTTGTTATGTCATGTGGATGCTGATAACCTCATACACTCATTAATTTTTTAATTAAAATCTGGTGGAAAGTAAACATTTGCGCCAAACACATTAAATCCTCTGGGCAGATATTATGTCAATATCTTCAAATATTGTCCACCAGTTTGCCTGCTTTTAATTAGCAAGCACACTGATGCAAACTCAAAGTTGCCCTCCTCTTTTCTTGTGTTCTGTCTGGTCAGAAAGAGGTCATCCATCAAGTGCAATAGCTTGGTTGGACAGTATGTTGAAGTGCAGCTGAAGGTCTTGCGACTGCACATTAGCCAGAAGTGTGTTGGGTAAAGGTTCAGCCTTGGGTCCAAACTGGGTTAGCTTAACTCTGATTCCTGCTATGACTCAGCTTATTATCTTTGCTGAAATGACAACAGTTTATCCAGTTCCCTAGGTTTATAAAACATGTTTTCAGGATTTAAGAGGAATTTTTTTTTCAAACACTCTTAGTTTGCTCCTCCTCAAAAAGACATTGGAACTATCTGGGTGTACTTCTTGTGCCTAAACAGCAGGTGGCTGCAGTGAGCCAGTGGTGCTTCTTGGTCCATTCATCCACAGGGCTTTAACTTGGTCAGTTGGGCAATATAAACAAGACTAGGCCATTTTTAATGCTTTGACAAGATAAAATATGGAATATTTGCACAAATATTTAAAGTTATAATATGAAAATATTTGCACAAATCTTTTCTTATAATGATTAGAAGGAGAAGCTGTGATTATAAGGATTTTAATGTGGTATTTATACTTTTTTGTGGAAAAAACATATTAAACACCTATCATTTTTCTCAGCAAGGTACGTTTATTTTCATTAATTTGTATACATTGGGGTGCTAACTTAGCATATGAATATGTGCTGACAGTATGTCATATGTTGGCTTTGTGTCTAAATAATTTTTAAGTGTGGGTTTGATTGTCCTGTTTAATTTTTCTGTGTTAATGGTGTTTCATTGCGCCCTGCTGATGAAACATAGCTATGGCACATCAATCAAAAAGCTTTTCTTCATACTTCACATTCTGACTGGTGCCCTACATTACTGCCATGTGTTTACAGAGAATGAGTCATACTCAGGACTGGAAGTCAGAATATCTCTGCCTCTGCTGTTTTCTGGTTGAATGTTGTTCTTTATTTGTCTCATGGAGTACCTCTTTTTTTTTTACTCTCATGTGGTAGTTAATTGCTTTAACACATTTTAAGATATTACATACATTTGTTTTTTGCATGGCCTCACAGTTCTGTCAATGTACTCTAATGTTGATGGAACAAAGATTGTTTGTAGACCTCAGTTGCTTAGTTTTAATTCATTTCCATTTGCTGCTGCAAGGAATGCATTGACGGATTTTCAGTATGTGTATTAATTATAAGACTATACATTTTTAATGCAGAGCTCTGTCATTTTTACAAGAAAGGAAGTCTGCTCTTCTCTTTTAAACTAAGTCTGCTATTACTGTTTTCATTAATCCTGGTGATTACATTGTATTTATACGTTTTAATAATACATATTAATACATTTAGTAATCATTACAGTCCAGGACAATAAAAACAAATTAGTTCAATAATAGGCCTTCAAATAATGTATTATATTTATTAAAAGAACAAAGGTATTCTTTCGCAATGTTTCTGCTTTTCTACTTACAATGAGGCCAACGACCGCAGCTAGAGAACACTAACACAGCACTGCTCGTCCTATCTTGTTTTTTTAACACAAATTTGCTCTATGAGTCACAAACATTTTTAAGTCAAACAAGCAAACTGAAACTACAATATTATGATATACAGATTTACATTATAACAATTAAAATAGTTTTACTATAAAGACACAATATCCATTTGAACACAAACTAAGTTATCATAAACAGGTTTTAAAAGGTCAAATGTATTCAAGTAACTAATTTGCAAATGTTATATGTGTAGAAGGCTCATTTAAATGTGAGATATGAAACCTTGATTGTCCATTTCTATGGATTTACCCTCTTTCAGATCAGCTGAAGTAAGAAAGGAAATAAGCAAACAAAAGTGTGAGATTCTTCCTCTGAGTCTCTTTAACACTTGCAGCATCACACATCAGCTGAGATGAATATACTTGCCCTCAAGGTGAGAGAGTAACCTGTACCTAAAAGTCTGTGGTGTCCAGCCCAAACAGCTATCGTCTTGTGGAACACACTCCATTTTTGATGAGTTGCTTTGAAAAACTGGTTCTCCATTACATCATGAACAGAGTCCCAATCAGCCTGAACCCTCACAATTCCACAGAGGAGGCCATCTCTACTGCCATACACTCAATCTTCACAGACCTTAAAGGTAAAAACACACCTACATCTAAATGCTGTTTGTTGATTTCAGCTCAGCGCATCACAATCTCTCCCATCAGCTGATTGATTGCACTCTGGACTTAAGCATCCAACTCTGTAACTAGTTATTTAAGTTTTTTGTCACCAGACAGTCCAGATTCACAGTCACACCTCTTCCCTTCTAAGACTCAACACTGGAGCTCCCCAGGGTTGTGATCTCTGCCCCCTCCTGTTTATTTTGTACACCAATGACTGCAATCCTGGACACGAAGAGATAGCTGCATTGTAAAATGTGGGGATGAAACCACCATCATCGGCTGGATATCTGTCATTAATGGGAATTAATTTGGAGAGGAAATTGTATGGAATGTAGCACAGAGGACAACCTACTGCTCAACACCTGTTTTTTATACTTCAATGCTCAACACCTGTTATGGTTACGTTTTGTTCGTTCTGCTTTAGTTCTGTTCTTAACTTATCTTTCTCTCCTCCTCAGTGTGGTGCAGGAAGGCGGGGCCGAGCTGCTCGAGAGCAGGTCCTAATCAGCCTCACCTGAATGTGATCAGAAATCAGCCGACTTCTTAAGCCGGCTCCAATCATTTCTCTGTGTCAGTCGATTCGCTATAGTTACTGCCTCAAACGTGTTTCCCTGCTCTCAAGTAGATCTTGCCGTCTCCTGTGTCTTGAGTATTCGTTAAATGCATGTACTTGTTTTACTTCTAGTGAGCTTTTTCTCCTAGACACTTTTGGTTTTGCTCCTCGTGGCATTTTTGTGTTTGTTTTTTCTTAGTGAGTATTTTTCCCCGCAGTGGTGATTTTGAGTTTGTTGAATTTTCTAATATCCCGCAAGGCGCCTTTTGTTATTTCATTTTTGTGGAAAATAAACTTCATTTGTTACGATTCTGCACTTGGGTCCTGGCTCCTTCGTTCAGACCATAACAACACCATCAGAATCAAGGAGCTGACTGTTGACTTTGGAAAAAAGGATGATGAGCTGAGGTGCCTACACAGAGCCCAAAAGATATTAAAGAGCATAAGCACCCCAGCTGTTCACCCTGCTGCCATATTGCAAGATGTACAGATGTATCCACAACCATACGATCAGACTACAGGGCAGCTTCTCCAGGCTGCAAGAGTCCTTGAGTCATCCTCTCCACTTCGGCATAGATAGCCTTTTTGTTGTTGTTGTCACACTGTACTAGCGATATACCATATGGTTTGAAGCTTCATTCACAGCACTGACATTCAAATTTTGTATCAGTATTTTGATGCAAAGGCTTTCCCTTGATTTAACCTCACTGCAGCAGTATGCCATGAAAGTGACGCTGATCTAGGACAAAAACATATACTTTGCTTCATGAACATTGAAAGAGGAAGGGAAAAAAGAGAAAAGATTAGACAGAAATGATGTAAAAAATATGAGACAAACATTTGAAGCTTCATTCAAAAATCCCAAAAAGAAATGTGAAGGTAAAAAAAATGATAGTGTAAGCAGAGGTTTACTCTATAACCCTGTGTTGTACAACGACAAATGAACTGACATTGTACTTTGTACCATGTACTTTGTTTGTGTTGTAAATAAAAGCTTGCACAATTGAAATTTCCTAGAAATGTTTAATCTGGCACTGAAAGTCCTTGTTGCCTCACACCTCAATACAAACGTAAAACCGGATTGGCCCTAGTCCAAAGCAAGTGTTGTCAGCAGCCTGCATTTAAGTCTCAGATGCTCCAGTTGTGAAGGGAACTGATGATGTGTTGACCTGCTGCTGTGCACCATGTTTTTGCTGAACTTGGCACTGGTCCTCCTCTCTCTGCTGTTCTTCAGCACAGCAGCACCGACAACACATAACTGCAATCAGCTGACTGAGCCTCTGACAGCCAGCGAGCTTCATCAGGTACAGACATTTACCATGCAAACTCAGCTGTGTCCTGTCTGTCTCCATCATTTAGTTTTGTTTACAGCAATACTTTCATCAACAGTAGTTCCAGCAAAATGAGGAAAAATTTTATTTTATTTTGGAATTTACATGAATAAGTTTAGTGTGAAACCAACTAAGACTGAACCTTGTTTCTTTGCTCTGAACAGATCTTGGGCAGATGGATCCTGATTGAGGGGTTTTCCAATAATGACTTTTTTAATTCAGGCTTGAACAGTACTGAAAGTATGTGGATGGAGCTGAACACAACAGCAGAAAACAACACCTTGCTGTTAACACTGGGTAATAAACTATACCAGCAGCACCTAGGACCAGGGTGAGTACTTTCATTCATCAGTTATTTTTTTTCCACCATGGAGTTAATCATGCTCTTGTTCAATGATTTTCTGCCATGATTTTCAAAGTGGAGACCTCAGACCCCTTGGCCAAAAACCTTTGGGAACCCGTGCTCAGACATCTTGATAGGCTTTGGTCAGAAAAGAAGTATAATATCCTGGATTCCAGAATAATATTATGATTACTTTCCTAGCATTTCTGTGAACATGGTCACTGAACAAGTAGAAAGAAATGCTCTAACACTGGAACAACTGATCAAATCCAAAATTAATCCAATAAGTCATAAGGTTTTATTTTTTCATATGTGTTATTGGTTAGACGATCAAACACAACTTTCTCAATAATTATCAAGTTTACCCTTCCTTATCATCGCTAGCATGTCAATTTATACTGGAGGAAGGTTATCAGTTATCTGTGGTTGGTTATCAGTGAGGAAGCTCATCACAGTTTTCCTTAGAGTTTCCTAAAACTTCATACCACCAACTATTTCACCAATTGTTTAATGTCTAGCAGGAGAAAATCCGATAATAAAGAGGGCAGAGTGCTCTGCTAATGTTGGAAAAATTATATTAATAAAATCTAGAAACTTATATAAAAAATCCATGAACACTTTCTCAAGATGACACTGATAATGTTTAAATCAGTTACTTAACATACAAAATGACAGAAATAGTTGAGGAAAAATCTACAAAGAGAGATGAAGAGAAGTGTCCTGTCTCACTTCTGTACAGCTGACCAAATACAGCCTGAAGTGAACTTGTCTGTTCTTTTGTTTTCCAACTCTGTTCATACAAGAATCTTCTCATTTGATTTTTTTTTTCTTTAAGGAAATTTAAGTGCCTCAGAAGTGCTCACAATGTAAGCATCATCAGTGACAAACCCTTGGAGATCCATCGTAAGTTGTCTCAAGAAGATACTGAGACATATGCACCAGCCACAAAAATAAAATCTTAAACCATTAATTGAGAAACAGCTTAGAGGTCATTCTTACTTTGGCAATGGGTTCTAATTTTGATGTTGGCTTAAACAGTTTTTTGAAACTTATTGATCATTTTGGTGTACACACATTCAGTGTGTCATAATGCTTTATCTTTGTTTTACAGTGGAGGTCGCTTCCTCCAACTACAGGTTCCTGCAGAATTGTCCAGACTGTCCGCTCATCATGCACATGTATACCAAAGAGAACAATTACCAATTATTCTACTTATTTGGTGGGTATAAGGATTAAAAGTTCAGGACACTCAGTGATACACTAAGCTACATCACAGGGTGCAGGTTACCTCCTGCCTGCATTCAAGAAATGCTTTGTGCTGCTTTCTTCTTCTTTCCAGCAGACAGTTTGACTTGTCATATTAGAGAAACGATGGCACATGTGTTAATTAAAAAAAAACAAAAAACAATGTAATATGAGTAACAGTGAAAGTGTGTGAAAGTGAATGAAAATAAGGGACTGTCACTGATCTCTGCAGGGCGGAATACGACTCTAGCAGCCTCTGACTTGGAAACATTTAGGAATCAATCTGCATGCCTCCATTTTCCCCAGCCAGCAAAGTTTCACTACGACACCAACAAAGGTGAGAAATCCTCCACTCTGACCTGACGTAAGCAGCAAATTTGCTTTTTTCAGTTGTTTAAAGAAGTGAATCTAAGGCCAAGTGGATTTATTGTCTTGGAATAATGAACCAACACCTCCAAGTTGTATTGAGGAGAATTTTTCCTGTTCTTGTTCTGCTGACAGTGAGCCACTTGCATTAAAGTGAACAGCCAGCAACAACTTGTCTTTGCTTACATTTCAGATTTAAGTTATAAATGAGCTGGAGGGCACATGTAGAACCGGGCTATCTGTTTTTCCCTCTGCTTTCAGTCCTGATGCTAAGCTAAACTAAGATGATCACCCTGTTGCTCTAATTTCATTCTTAGTTTACAGTTATTGGGGTGACTTTGATTTTCTCATCTATATCTATTTATCAATCTTAAAAAAACTTGTGTTTCAGTGTGAAGCAGCAGCATGTTATGTTTTGTGTCAGAAACTTTACTGCAAATCAATCCCTAAATAGCCAAGAAGGAAGAGGAAACACAGTTAAGCTTGTGATAAAACAACATTAGTGCAACAGTTTAACAGAGTAGCATTTAGTAATTGACATTTTGTCATTTTTATGTCAATTTATATTTTAGGACATCTAGTTTTGAACATTAAAATTAATTTGACAGTCATGGGGGTATCAATCTATGAAAACTGGTGTAACTGTTATGACTCAGAAGGCCCTGGAGCTCCTCAGCATCCACACTCAAAGGTTAGAATCTCACTGCCAGAATATAATGTTAGTTTGTCTTGACAGACAACCTGTGTTGCAAATAAAGAATTTGAAAAACCAGCCAGGGATATAAGTTGTCCAGTTGCATTATAGAAAATGTAGAATCCAATGTTTTTGTAGCACAACTCATTGTAAGGACCTGAGGTCAGAATATCGGCTCTGCTGCTTCCTCAATGACCAATACTGTTTTTTAGGTGTTTATCTAAATCATGTTATGTGGGGTTTTTTTTCATTTTGGATGATTCAAATAAGGCAACGAATTCTGGAAAAAAAACCAAAACTAAAATTACTGTTTTGGATGATCCCACAGTTAGATAAATTGACAGTAATGTTTCCATCTGATTACAACAAAGAATTTTCTATAAAGCAAATTTGCCCAGTTTGAATTAGTTTCCAGTTGCTGCTGCAAGGATCTACTTCACTGAACATTTCTGTGATGAATATAAAAGAAATTTATTTTTTTAAAATATTAACTTTACCTTCTTGTCTTGACAGAGTTATGTCCTTGGTAGAAGAAAAGAAGTCTGTCTCTTTATAAAGAACATCCTCAACAGAGCTCTGAACTTGGGATGCAACTATTTTTTTCTTTATTACTGAATCTGTTGATTCCATTTTAATAATGAACTTGGTATTCATTACAGTGTAAGACAATAAAGAAAATTGTGTCCAATAGTTTATTTTAATAATTTATTTTTCTGTTTATTTAAATGAATAATGCATTTTTGAGAGCAACTTTTCCCAACAACACACAGCTTTACTGTATCTCTGCAATCAGGTCAGTGACCACAGTTGCAGAGCACAAACACAGCACTGCTCATCCTTATCTGCAGTTTCACAGATCTGCTCCAAGGGTCACAAAAAGTTTAAAAAAAGCCCACTGGATCTACAATTAAATAATTGGCATCAATATGCCTCTGAGAAGTAATAATAATATTTGTGTATAATAATCATGTAGAAGAGTACTTTAAATGTCAGTTCACAACCTTGTTTGTCCAGTTTAGCAGATTGCAGATCAGCTGAAGCAGCATAGAAGGGAAAAAAAGGAGATGCCCCTTTGAAAAAAGGCATGAATAGTAATAAAGGAAATTCAAAGGAAGCTTGCATGGGAAAACACTATTTGGATATAAAGTGTTATAATGGCGACACACTCTTACATACCTGTCATAAGGCATGTAAGTCATAAGGCATGCAAGATGAGGTCTTAGCACTGAACGGGCGGAGCCTGTTCCGTGCCGACAGAACACAAGACTCCGGTAAGACGAGAGGGGAAGGGCTCTGTGTTTACATCAATGATGCGTGATGCACAGGTGCAGTCAGAGTGGATGGAAAATGTTCACCTGATGTTGAGTTTTTATTGCTAAGATGTCGGCCATATTACCTG